>CP053161.1:6656585-7098233 GCA_014607495.2 Carposina sasakii
ATACTATATAAGGTGTTAGAATATCGTAAAAAAGGAAGATATCGTAAGATATCTTCTTCATGATTTTAGGAATATTTTGAAGTTTTTAGTATTCTATTTTGATACAAGATATATCACGGTTCCAGCTGCCTGGGATTATAATTTTTAACAAATTCCAAAAATAATAAGTAATGACAATAATATCAAAGATTTACATACTGCAGCAGTACAATTTAAGTTTCTCGTAGGACGCCCAACGGACTGACTCTCCTATTTTAATATGGACCTAAAAACCTCATTAATATTGCACAATTTTAAAAATCTGCCCCGAAATTCCACTAAATTTATTTCAAGATTCAAGATATATATTTTATTGATATATTTTTATAGATTTCATGATAATATATAAGATCATGAGTTGATCCAACCATTAAAATTTTCCTTACAATGTTTCTTATAGAGGCACTAAAACTAGTAATGATTATTCTAAAACATACGGGCTAATTTTACAACTGCATATTGGCAATCAGCCATAGTAAACTACATAGGTATTTCCCGGAGTAACGCACGCGTTTAAATCGGGATTTTTTACTACTTTTTCATAGTGAATGAGTATTAAGAATAAATATAGACATTCCTCTTTTTGTGTTTCGGAAAATCTGTAAATAACTGTTGCTGAAAAATTATTCTTTATTATGTAACCAAATGGCACTAAAATAAAACGTAACAAGAAATCACAAGCAAACTACAAACACAACACAATTACCATAAAAACTTATTTATGTATTAACAATATTTCTTGTTATACAAGAATGGACTAAGACATAAATTATGCAGAATATAATATAATTTCATCACGCCTCGCCGCGCCAGCATAATGTTAATAGTATCAAGACTGTTGACGTAGAGCTATAGACCTCATGGCTTTTCGCCCGCGCTAGTTCACTGTTTGACAGGCCTTAAGAAACTACAGGTCGGTATGCGGCTGTCGGCGATACCAAAATAAATCGAATAGCACAAGACTTTACACTCTTTGCTTTTACCGTGAGCAATCCGGTAGTATTACAGCGAAAGTCGAACGTTCCAGCCAAATTACACAATCGATATTAAAGCATATGTTCAAATAGAACATTCGATCGCACATTTCGATTATTATATTCGTTATTGTCAGAACATTAAGATAGTCGCGGAGAACAATCCGTCGCGTATGTTAGTGTGTCTGCGAAAACGACCAGTAGACGACGTCTAGTGTATTTTTTGTCCAATCCGGTATTTGGAACGCGGTTTTGAATGAAAAACAAATATTTGAATTTTACATTAGTGCTGTGGGTGTGAATACCGCTGTTGGCAACGGATACTTTCTACTTGGTCGTGCAGTGTTTGTTTTAATTGCACTAGACTTTGTTATCAGATACGCTGATAGCTAGTGGCTCGTGCGCTGCGCTGATACTTCGGTGAAAGGAGTAAATGTACGTAAGATTTGGTTTTACCTCACCGCATTGTTTTATACTTACGAAATTATGTTCGACAGGAAGGAACACACCTATCTCAGCATAAATAATTATTTTGTTTGCTCAGTTTTTTGTTGAACCTCGGCGATTTAGGTAATATTTTAAATTAGATGATTGGGGTGCATACAAGGTGTGTGTGTATTATATTTTTATAATTACTTGGCATACACGCGAATGTAGTAATGTAATTGACTTAAAATCATATTCCATCTGTTTATTTTGTTTCAAATGTTTATTTTTATACCGTAGTGTTTGAGAATATGGTGTCTGGGTTCATTTCATACCCGATTTTGTTATAAAATATGAGAAGTTTGAATCCTGTACATGAATATAGCGGGTAAGTAGGTATACTTATTCATTTTATTTATAAATGCAAAACCAATTTACTACCCTAAATCACTGATACATTTTCTCCTTAGATTACTTCATTATACATACATAGCCTCACGCCTATATCCCTTAGGGGTAGGCAGAGACTATAGATCTCCATTTAGTACGTTCCAGACATACCTTTTTGCCGCATCCACATTCCTTAAATTCTTCATACATGCTGGCCGGTTTCGGGTGCTCTTGACTAGCCCTTTTTTAGCACATCCCCATTTTGGTCTATGTAGATTCGTCTAGGGCGGCCTCTCCCAGCATTGCCATTCTCTTCTGTCATATATCTCTTTCGTTAATCGTCTTCCATCCATCCTTTCCACATGTCCTAACCACTTAACTTACTTACTTACTTAAAAACTTACTTCATTATAGTTTGTAAAAATTTTGTGTAAGTATTACCTAACTATGTCATTAGGATATTTTTCGCCCACCCTTGAATGGTCGGTACAGTGGGTACAGTACTCATAAAAAAGTCTTCTATCAAACATCTTACTAGCAAGACGTAAGTGACAAAATTGTATGAGTAAGGGGACTTGATACAGTTACTGCTGTAGGTGTTATCGCCTACATTTATGCAAATCAGTATCAGACAATTATAGTTTTAGCAAACGTTGCTCCTATCTGATTCATATAGTTGATAAGTAGTTAGCAACATTGTCAGATATACCTATACATACACGGCTGTGTTCCGAAAATAGGGTAGCCTAGCCAAAACTGCAGGAAGGCGTCCTTACAGCGTTTAACACGTTTAGCATAATGGGGCAGGGTCGCTTACAGTTTTTTTATTTGTATTTATATCGAAAGATCATAAAATAAAAGAAATATTTGCGAAAGAAAACTTCGCTAGCGTGAAAACTTTCCGGGATATAACGATTTCAAAATCTCAATTTTAGACTTGCCTAAATGCTTGCAAACGGCTACCACGACGCGACGTCACTCTAAGCAACTTGTATGCGCTTAAAAGAACTTTGTTCTACAGCTATATTAAATATTGCGTTTATAAATATGATAAGGGATAAAGGCGTGATTATAATGATAAATATGGTCACAAAACAAAAGTAGCTGATGCAAGTGGACATGATTGTGATTTTGTAATTTTCAATTGATTTGACATTTGATAAATGGACTACCTCATTTGGACACATAATCAAATTATAATTTTGCAGATAGGTATGCTTTTGATTATTTATTCTGAAAAGGATAAGATCATTCATCGCCTGAGAGAACGCCTCTGTCTTTAATAGACTTTTACGACGTGCATGGAAGTAGATGTTGGTAGCTAATGTATTCCAGATGCCAGATGTAGGTAGTGTAGGTACCTAATTAGGTGAAATCGACATAGATCTTACAGACAATATGATTTTATTGGCAACTAATTAAAATTTACCCGTAAGCAGAGCCGTACATAATCAGCAATCAACCAATTTATAGTTCATCACAATTTAGTACATAGCTACAATAAAAAAAAAATAATACTAGTTTTTAATAAAGGTATAAACGTACCTAATATTCAAAAGTCACTGAAAAATAAACTAAAGCTATAAATAAAGAATTCGCTCCAATTCTTCATCTTCATATTAGAGGAAACATTTAAATAAATAAATATTTACAATGACGAGCTTCTATTGATGTTATTTGTTTGTTACTTGTAGTTTACTAATTACTTATAAGCTTTCAGGAAAGGACTATAGATAAATAAAAAGGGAGATAAATAAATAATACGAGTATAATCACATGTTTATTTTTCCAGATAGTACCTACGTAGGTACGTAGTAGAAATCCCTAAACAACCTATAAATTTTCATACAATATTCTAAATTATATTCTTCTTCTATATTGAACTACTAAATTGAACTACGTGCCAACCTAACTAAATATAAGTGTAAAACTAACGGTATTCATCTATAGTTACCAAAATATCATGCGTGAGTAGACGGTCACTACGAAATCCTTGAAACATGTTTAGAGTTCAAAAATTTCTGTTTGTGCAAGATCATAAATACTGTCCAGTTGCTGTCTAACATGCTTTTGTTTACATTTTTTATCTTTAGAGCCTAATTTTTCTGTCAGCCTATCTGAAGGATAAAGTTGATGCTGTCACACTTGATTAAGTTTTAAAGAAAGATATTATCAAATTTATCCTTCGAAAAATCGGCCCTTAGTTTACTAAAGAGGACCTCTATTGATGCTGGGCTTCCCTAGACTACATCAGTATTACCTTCCGTGCACGTCGTAAGGATTTATTTTTATTTTCATGGGACACAAACAGTACCTACTATTAACACAAATATATTTACAATACATAAGTAGCATACACAATTTAGGGGCGTTTTCTCAGGCGATGAGCTAGCAACTTGTCACTGATCTTGTACATCACCTTATGATCCTACCTTATATCGCCATGACCGAAATCGCTCGGACATCATCATATAAATCCTCGTTGTAGGAAAATTCCTACAACGAGGAAGAGAACAGTGTATCTGTTTACTAATAAAAAAAACTTCTTTAAAAGCCTTCTTTAACATAGTATACTTGAAAGTGTAGACGTCGTAGTAGGCTTCGTCGTCTTATTTTTATTGGTTACTAGCTGCCGCCCAAGGCTTCGCGTGTGTGAGAGTGCACTACTCCCGTGCGAAGCCGAGGTGGTTCCCTAGTTATACATTATAAACCTTCCCTGTGAATCACTCCCTCTATTTAAAAAAAACAGCATCAAAATCCGTTTCCTAGTTTGAAAGATCTAAGCATACATAGGGACATACAGAAAGCTACTTTGTTTCATAATATGTAGTGATAAAAGAGGAAAATTCCTACAAAGGGGATACCCGTATATAGTACTAATAAACAACGATATGCCTCCATTAAAAACATAGTACGAGTATACTTAAAAAAGTATACGTGGTTATAGCAGGCTTCGTCGTCTTATTTCTATTGGATATAAATTATGACGCATCTATGGAATAACACACTATCATTCTTTTTATATCTTACCTAATTGAGCTTACCAAATGGGTACATTATAGGTATGACGAACATACCTAATATTTACATAAAAAAATGATCTGTGAGTCATGTCCAATGTTTCATATAGGTGCTAAGGCTACCTGTCCACTGGAGCGGAGCGGATAAACGGAGAATATTATCCAATAGGATTGTAGGACTGAAGCTGAGCCTATATTTTCATTCAATCCAATTGGTTCAAATCTCGTTTTTTTGGTTTCTTACACACTATCAGTGATCGGCTCTCTCCTACTAAATTTTGATTTAGTCTTCTGTTAACTTTAACCTTTTTTTTAGTAGATGTAATTAATTCTTACTTATGTGAATAAAAAAGTAATACAATTCGTAATTTTAGTCTAATTATGAGATGCTGTAAATAAAACGTTACATTTAGCGTGTATTAAAGCAATAACCTACTGGATATGTAAATCAGTAATAAATATCTGTTTGAAATGGTAAATGGACTACATACACACACAAATATACCTACATGCAGCTGTTCCCAGAATAGATTTGCCAGAATTGAAAGATCGATGAAGATCTTAATGCCACATTTACAATAGCGGAGCCAAATGAAAAAGACTAGGTAAGTGTTATGTTGCTAACTTATCGCCAGAGAACACGCCCGAATTAAGGATACAGTGCCGGCCCGAAGTAAATTTTTGAATGGAATGAGATCCAATTATGGCGCCTCTCCTGTTTGCTCCTAATAATATATATCTATATCTTTACCATTTAGGCGCCCTCTAGGATTTGGCGCCTGAAGCGACTGCTCCGTTCGCTGCATGGGCGCGCCGGCCCTGTAAGGATATACAGATGGATGATGTATTCTAGTGAACCCCTGCATCAGCACACGACAAAATATCTAAAATAAAAATGGAACACATAATACAATATTATGATTATGATTTACCTTCCTAGCATTTATTTTAGAGAAATGAATAGTATCCCGCAGGCTATAAAGTTCTCTTGGTTCGGTCACCTTTTTGTCGGTCATTATTAATCATAACCACTTAATAAGTGAACACTTTATTAAAAAAAAAAAATATAGATTGCGCTTAACATTTCAAGGCTTTGTAGTTTACACGTGTACCCAGCTATTGCTTTATTTTTAACGAAGGCATTCTAATTACCTATATTTTTAATTTAAAATAAGGGGTAATTGTAGGTAAATAAATAACTGTAGGGAGTAAGTCCTTTGCTGATGCGAGCCTTCACTAGAGAATACATCACTGCATGTCGTAAGGGTCGACTAAGGAACTTGGGCATTCTCTCTGGCGCTAAGCTAGCAACTTGTCGCTGATCATTTTGTCCGCAGGGTGTCGGATCCTTTATGATCTTAAAACTTTATTGCGAAGTACTAAAGATCGAATAACAGAAGTACGAATTCGCGAATTGCGAATAACCAAAGAGCGACAAAACTGAAGCTCGAATAACTGAAGTTCGATGTAAGACCGAATAACGGAAGTGGGAATTTATGAAATTGCCTGTGTTCTGGCTACCCCATTTCGGAAACAGAGCCGTTTCTATAATATGTATGTAGTAGGAATAGATTTAGTAGGTATTAGTATATTACGGAGTGAGTATACATTTACTTAATTAAAGTTAAAATTTACATAAAAGTATCTGCCTACTTAAGTATACTTACCTACGTAATTTTATAAAGTTATTTTATAATTTAACCACGAAACTTACTATACATTTTGGTACAAACAGCTTGGAGTCAAGGTCGGAAGGTAAATAAATAGTTAGGACAATGACTGGGCTACTTTCTAGGTCCATCCCAAATTCCAAAGTCCCATCGAATAGGCCAGTGGTTGTCGGGACGATGAGGAGCTTGAATTGGGATGGCCTGCAACAGTCAGGTGTTTTACCTATAATAATTTTATTATTTCTTTTAGTTCTATTTCATTGAAAAACTATATGACGAATATAAATGAACGTTTTCCTTAATAAAATGCTAGCGCCATCTGTTGGTCACTAGTGTATTTAGATATAACGTACAAACCTTAGATATCTAAGGTACAAACAATGCCCGCGGGCACGCGAACCGCGACTGGGTAAAGGTTGCCAAACTGTTTAGCAGAAGTTTTGCTACTCGACAAAAGATGCCGCAAGTTGCATAGTGTTTAAAAAACAATTTAACTATTATTATAATTTGGCCTGTATTTATCAAAATACTATAACAATATATTTTTATACACATAAATTACAAAAACAATATAAAATATTTAATTTTATTCCCACTTTCAGCTACTTCCTAATAGATGGCAGCAGCAGTTTACAAAAATGATTATCTTGTGACTTGATACCAAAGACCCTACATTACTGCATTATTAATAATCGTTTGAAGTAACTGAAAATTAAAATTAGACCCGTCCTAACTGACTAGGTAACTACCAGACTAAGATTTTTTTAAACTGACCTACGTATATTTTACACATTTCAGCATTTTTGTAACTAATCAAAGGATAAACTTATTTAGGGTAAAGGTTGGCTATATAGCGATAATAAGGATAAAAATGAAAATTTTGATTCCAAATCAACTTTTATTATAATAGATATTTAAAAAACAGTAATTTAAACCTTTAAAGCCTGTAATTTGGCTACAGTTATTATAATAAGTCCCTTTAATTGTGTCTTAATCAGTCATTATAAATCTCTCCTGAATACGTAGTAATATGGTGACAATAGGGTAATATTGTGATACCTTATTGGCAATGTTGTGATAATCTATTCTGGGGCCTATTCATCGTCATCATCGGCTGAATAATTACCAACGTCACAGTTTTCACATAGAAATTGCGGTGAATAGCAATTCAAGTATTCCTGGTGATACCATTTTGCACATTCCATACATTCAAAACAAACAGCACCATTTTTGTGGGCTACCATCTTGAGAGCCTCCGCATACTTTGCGCTTTTTTGTGAGCAAGGTCTTTTGTATCTGCGTGACGAACGTTCAGATCCTCTTTTGTTTTATGTGCAAGGCAAGCGGCAAGCTTCTCTGGAGTGTGCAGCGAAAGGCCATAACTTTGTTTAAAAGACCACCATCAATAAGGCCCGGCTTTACCCTTTGCATCGTTGAACTGATATACTTGGCCAGTTTTGACAGCTAATGCATAACCGATACGCTTAATATCAGTCACACTTAACCCAAATCCAATTTCTTGAAATGATGTATGAGACTAATCAACATTCAATGTCCTTAGGGAATGTGAATAGTTTTCCCAGCTTTGGTATAAAAATTGAAGAAGGATCTTCATTTTCATTACTCACGTGCGTTTTTAAAGGGGTCCATGGTATGCCATACTCTTTAGATGCTTTGAAAATAGACCAATTATCTGACAGCAGCTCTAAGTGAAGATAAATCATAATCGCGACGATTTCTTCCTTTCATTTGTCGAGGCTTACGCCCCGCCGAAGCATTTCTGTAAGAAAAAACATCAAATTCATAAGCTCCTAGATTCACACTTGTAAGACATAGGCATATAATTTTTATATGGCCTTTTACGACGGCTATTATATTATATTATAACCGAAATTCACGAATACCGTGTAGAAAATACAGTTTAAAACAACAAACAAGTGTCGACAGTAATATAGTGATATATACGTACCTATTTTGCTCCGGATTCTCCATAACGAAGTTGGCTGGGCGCGAAAATGACGTACATACATTGAACGTCGTGTCCGGCGGCTAGCTAAGGGGTGAGGTCGGGGCTATGCCATATTACACTTTAAAAGCGCGTACGGCACGCTGGGCATAACAGAGGCAGTCAAAACCAAATTTGTCACTATATTACCATATATCACCGATAAGCCAATCTTTACCCTACTTACTCGTCGTCGTTAGAAAGTAACTTTGTCTAAAAAGATGAAATAACATATTAAATATTATGTAAGTTACATAATTACGATAATAATTGGCCAAAATGAAGCTTGTCAACCCATTTGCGAGTATGTTATTATACTTACTTATGAAGTCGAAAAATAGTCGAAAAATAGTCGAAAAATCAACGTAAAATGGCTTAGCTGTTAGAAAACGTTAACGTTAGCTTTTCTATATTTAACTGAAAGTAATGTGATAGCAAGCTTCAGATGAAAAAACCTTAAGTTTTTATTACATCATCATCATCATCATTTACAGCCCTGGGAAGTCCACTGTTGGACATAGGCCTCCCCCAACAATCTCCACTCCGACCGGTAGGAAGCAGCCTGCATCCAACCGACGCCCGCGATCTTGGCCAGATCGTCCGTCCACCTCGCGAGTGGCCTTCACACGCTGCGTTTGCCGATACGTGGTATCCACTCTAGAACTTTCTGACTCCATCGGCCATCAGTTCTTCGAGCTATGTGCCCTGCCCATTGCCACTTCAGCTTGCTGGACTGTTGAGCTATGTCGGTGATCTTTGTACGTCTGCGGATCTCCTCATTTCTGATTCGATCACGCAGAGAGATCCCAAGCATAGATCTCTCCATCGCTCGCTGTGCGATCCTGAGCTTCTTTATGAGGCACATAGTTAGAGACCACGTCTCGGCACCGTCGGTCATCACCGGCAGCACGCACTGGTTGAATACCTTCGTCTTTAAGGACTGGGGTATCTTGGACACAAATAAGCTTTGCAGTTTCCCGAACGCTGCCCAGCTGAGTTGGATTCGCCGAATTACCTCCTTCTCAAAGTTGGACCTACCTAGTTTGACCGTCTGTCCCAGGTAAACATACTCGTCAACAACTTCGAGTATCGAGCTCCCAACCAGTACAGGAGTGGGCGGCACATGGACTTTCGACATCGACATGATTACATATTTTGCTAATATAGTGAACTAATCAAACAAACGAGCCCAAACTCGATACGGTTGCGTCGTTTAATTACGGAGTTCCTATGGCCACCTTCCAGCTCCATCATCAGATAAGCTCTATGTCATAATAGTATTGCATTGTCACCCGATTTATACCTAGTCACATGCGTGCAAAATTACGGCCTAATCGGAATCCGGCCCCCTTATTACCTAACTAGCAAAAGCAAAGCGATAGCGAAAATTGTACAGAAATTTCAAAGGAACTTTGACATTTCAAAGGGAATATTATACAATTTTCGCTATTGCTTTGCTTCGGCTTCGCTATTGCAAATTAGGTAATCAGGGGGCGGGAAGTGGATCAAATTTAACTTGTAAGATTTGGATACAGACAGGTGAAACTAAATAAAAGCTTATAATATAAAAATAAGCTAAATATTATATGCATTGGTTTTTGGAAATCCATCTAGTAAAAAAAATTATCGCACATTTTTCTGCCATTTACTTCGCCAGTCACAGACGGTACCAATAGATGGCGCTACGTGTTTTATATAAGCTCATTTTTATGAAGAGTGACCGGTAATTCTCAATGATTACAGAATCAGACGAAAGCAGATCTAAGTCATCCATGGAAAACTGGTGATTCAGTATGAATTCTCACTAACACGGACCTTAATGGGGCTCTCCGGAGACCAAATTCGTGATAGAGCAAAGTTTTCGTATCACAATCAATCCATGACGCTAACAATCATTATGCCGTCAGCATGGCGCTTGTAACGCTATAATAAAGATTGAAATCGCTTCACCGAGCCTTGTATTCGCGTTTAGCACATTGCCTACGTCCTATTATGACGTTGGAATCCCGCCTTAGTTCTACGTATCGTAGGACGTCAGACTACGTCAGCGATGACGGCCGGGTCACAGAGTAGGCATGAAGTGATCTCACTTGCCAAGGTCTTAACCTTAAACAATTGGCTGGTTTGTTTGATCAACAAATAGTATGAGTTATCACTGTGTTGACAGTGTATTTACGCTTATTTCCAATGTTCTTTTGTAGCCATACTAAACTTGTTAAGATTGTTGTTGATTGTGTTGTTTTTCTCATCTTTTGTTCCGTATATTATATATACATATATTTAGAAAATAGATCTTAATAGAGTAGGTTCCTTGGCCAAAATACAATGAAAATATATTTTCAAATTAGTCAAGTAGGTACTTACCTATAATTTATAATTATAAGGTTTTATAAAATTAAATATAGAGCACCGGAAATTGAATTCATCTATACATTAATTATTTATAACTTTTCATTTTAATGCTGTTTTTCTCTAAAACGTACCCATTATGTATATCTACGCTTACCTATCAACAGATAAACTAACAATATAAAACTCTAATATAATAATATACAGGGCCTGGTGACCTGTAACACGGGTCTCTGAACCTACACAGGCACCAGTGTCCCATGAATGACAACTGTGCCACTTTCAAGCATCATATTATGTTATGTATCATATTGTGTCATTTGTGGTGAGAAATAAATGATTTTATTATTATTATAATTAATTAATATTGTGTCACTGTAATTCTTACTCTGTAATGAAACGGTTCTCATTAAAACAGCAGACTACAATCAAACAGTTACAAAGTTAATTTGCATTATTGTAGAATTGAAATTGTTTTTCCCCTTTGGAAAATCTCCCTCTATTCTAGGAATTTTATTACGAACTTTGTACCTTAGTAGTAATCTGTCTATTATGGGTTACAGATTCCATTAAAAGAGAGATTTTATACACGTTCTAGTGGACGCCCGTGACTCGGTAATTTAGATATTAGATTTAGATCCGTAATTTAGATACTTAAGGGTTACAGGTATCATTAAAAGAGAGATTTTATACATCTTGTGGACGCCCGTGACTCCGTCAGCGTGGACTGCAAAAAAACAATATTTCAAGATTATCCGGAATAAAAATATTTTCCGGGTTAAAGTATCCTATGTCCGTCTCCTTGTTCTAAGCTATCTCCTCACCAATTGTAAGCCAAATCGGTACAGCCGTTCTTGAGTTATAAATAGTGTAACTATCACGATTTTCTTTTTATATAAGTAGATGACCACCTGTCACTACTAACCGAACTTGTACATCTCAACTATACCCTAAAAATTGGTCAGAAGTGGCACCATGTGGTTCTATCGGCCCTTAGTGCTCTGCCTACCCCGTAAGGGATCAAGGCGTGATTATATGTATGTATGTATAAGTAGATGAGTGCCGATTTTTCTGATGATCTGATAGTCTATCTGAAGGATAAAGTAGATGTAGAAGCCCAAAGTTGTAGCAAATCATATGAACATGAAATAGAGTGGAACGAAAACTAATGAAGCATCGTCCTGGTTTTTAAAATCCTGACACATTCGTTGCTGGCACATTTTCTAAGGGTGCCGACATCGGACAAATAAGCGTTAGCCTCTAGAAAGTCCAAAAGAAGCAAATACTTGGTCACCGGCACTGAATGTGTTAATTGTATCAGGCTAGGTGTCACTATTAGGAAGCCGTTCAAATTTTGAGAGTTTGAAATGGAAAAGAGAAGGAATCCATCGGGGATCACTAAGATTCCATGATATAGTTCTTTTTGCACCGGGAGAATGATAAATGATTTAAGTAAACCGAAAAAGTTGGTCTACAAACTAATGACCAGCTCCGCTGACCCTACGGGGACTGAAAACAAAAACGAAGAAAAAGAGATAGTGCCGTTAAATGAGCTGTACTGGTGTTATGAAAGGCCCGCTACACATAAGTCATGGCAACTCTTACGATCCGACATGGGTCAGTTGTCAGAAAGCAATGGAAAGAAGCATTTTAAAGATTAGAAAATTGCACAAAATAAGGTCATATACGGTGGGCGATCGATGGGCCTCGATGGAAAACGATGGACAAAAAATGGATTGGACTAGCGGGAAAAGACGGAAAGGACGTCATAAAACGGGAGTGATGACATTATTGACCAAAAGGAATGGCTAACAGTAAAGACAGAGAAAGTTGGAGCACACTGGAGGAGGCCTTACCCAATCAGGTATAAAGAAACATCTATTCGGTCATTGTCCACTATAATTCAAATTTCCATCGGGGATAATCACCGGGCCCTACATCCTCCGTACCCTACGCAGTGGTTTGTGTTTGTGATACATCCGAGGGTCGCTTGGTGGGCGACCCTCGATGAACCAAGTCTATTCGGTCATTGTCCTATAATGTAATTGTAGCAATACATTCGCTTACGGAACCAAGTGGAATCAAAAATCATAGGCCTAATAAAAGTTTATTTATATTTAAAATAGACTGTTTGGTAATGACTAAATATATAAAATATAGGACAATGGTCCTATAATGTAAATAAGGAAAATATTCTAAAGACGTCTCCGTTATAATTATTCAAGCTTTTCCCTTGAGGAAAAGTTATGTCACCAGTGGAATGTTAAGGTTAGGTTAGGTTATTATGTAAAAATATTCGGAATTATTTTCAAAGTAATTGGTTTAATAATATTATTTGGGTGCATAATTTTTATTAAATATTAATTATTCATTTATATAGTCAAATAAGCAATATCCTTTAAGTTATGGCTTATGTCCATGAAGCAGCGAACCAAGCGAAGCTGGTTCGCTGCTTCATGCTTATGTCTGATTTGGGAGCTTTGTGGTTGAACTTTTTGTTAATCTTTTTATGAGGCATTGTCGTATTATATGTATTATGTCTGTAGTAAAGTGTTCTCCCAGGCGATCAGCTAGCAACTTGTCACTGGTCATTGCCATTGTCTCCGTTATGATAAAGGTGACTGTGGGATCTCTTTTTGACCCTGCTGTTCTGGCTACCCCATTGCAGTAACGCAGCTGTGTATATAAGTACGTATACATACATACATACATATAATCACGCCTTTATCCCTTACGGGGTAGGCAGAACACCAAGGGCTGATCCACCACAGAAGGAACTACATGGTGCCACTTCTGACCAATTTTGAGGGTATAGTTGAGATGTACAAGTTCGGTTAGTAGTGACAGGTGGTCAGCCCATCGCCTACAAAACACCAAGACCCTCTTGTCCCTCTACTGACTTGTACAGTATGCCCGGGAAGAGAAGCAGCTGTAGTATAATACGTTTTTTTTTACTTCCAGAGCAGCATAGAAGATAAGTACGTATGTATGTTCTAATTGAGTAAAAAATTAACTAAATTGTCTTATTTCTAATGCGTCATAGCTGATCATACATATTAGTAAGCCTATAAACCTACCTAGATAATTTTAAATGGAAACATCCTATTAGTAATTCCCATACAAAACGAATTCATGGTCAATTTCAACGTAACCGTACATACCCCGTAGGGTAGACGCACGTTTACAAATTTACATCTACACATCACGGCACGCGTTCAATTGAAGTACTTGCTGCTCTTTACCAGATAATGTAATGATATCAGATCGATAGTAGCTTTCATCTCAGTTACTATGAGAGTTTGTCGAGCTGTATAATTAACTTTGTCGGTAAGGTAGCACAGAGCGTAACCAATCACTGAGTCACATCAGAGGAATGACTCATTCATTCATCTCAGCTCTTGAATGAAAAACGGTCCCCAACTCGCCTGCCCAGCGTGGTGACTATGGGCAAATACCCCCCACGGCAGTCTTGTGGCATGCCCTGGGGGAGGCCTATGTCCAGCAGTGGACTGCAATAGGCTGATGATGATATGATGATGAATTATGAATTGTATAGGCGCTAAATACCACTATGGGACATATGCATGAAATGTACCTATGTAGAGTAGAATGTGTTTATAATATCATTAAATTCTGTTTTCCACATCTAAGACGAACCATTATTTGTCACCTACTTTCGAATTTTGACTCACCTACCTACAGTTAAGCAACCGCAATATTAGCTTAAGCTTTTTTAATACTTTTTCAGATTAAACTCACGTTTTGGGATTACCAGGATCAGAACTTTTGCAAAATATTTTTTGGATGCATCATACTTTCCCCTTGTCATCCCATTGGCATTTTAACCGATTTAAAAGCAAGAGAGTTAATTATTTAGTTCGGTATGTTTTTCAGAACTGTTTTTTTGAGTTGAACATGGTATGCTTCCATAAACAGCATATCAGGATCTGACACGCACGGGGTCCTGGAGAAATCGAGGGCAATCCTCAAATATTATAGGCCCATCTGCTTTTTTGCCTCTAAGAGGTGGGGGATCTAAATGGGATCATGAAATTATAATTTAGACTGTTAATTTTTGTGAAATATGTGTAATTTAAATACATATTTTACAGTTTTCATACAAAGCTACAGTCGCAGCTTATACACGTAGAGCACCATAGACTTAGGAAATATAGTTTTCGTGAAAACGTCAAGCCTCAAAAGTAGTCTATATATATCTATATATATAAGTGTCCATTAATTTTATAAAGATTTATAATGACATTCGAACAGACAAACAGAGAAACTGTCTGTCTTTTCTTTGGCACTTATATACGATACTGCTTTTCTCTAAACTAGTATCTATTGCGTATTATTTCATCACATCACGCACGATTAATTGTTATCCGAGATAGAGGTCGTCGCCTTGTAAATTGTCAAGGCCGTATCGGAAGCTGGTTTCATAACCCAGAGCAAATTCTATGTGTGATTCACAGTGAAAGTGACCTTCAATGTATGTGTCCGAATGCTGTACATTGCTGGCACTTGACTCACTTCTGTTTGCTTAGATGTGTGCTTTCGTTTTTTTAATAACCATATTATTGGAATTGATGAGTAATCTTGCAATATATCGTTACATGTGGACGTCGATCTGATTGTTATGCATTTGATCTGCTGGTTTTAACAAACACACGTTCCTCATCCAACTTTCTACTAATATTATAAACGCGAAAGTTTGTAAGTATGGATGGATGGATGGATGTTTGTTACTCTTTCATGTAAAAACGGCTGAAGCGATTTTAATAAAAATTTTGTATGGAGTTAGCTGACACCCTGCAATAACACATAGGCTACTTTTTATCCCGGGAAAATATTTTTATCCCGGATAATTTCGACATTTTGTTTTTTCTGCAGTCCACGCGGACGAAGTTGCGGGCGTCCACTAGTTATAAATAAAATTTGTTGGTAGTTACAAATAAGTCATTCTAAAACTTTCTATAACATTATAGATCCTAGATTGTATGTTACTACGCACATTCCGTAGTCCAAATTTCACGAAGATAGAGGTTAGTTAGTTAGATATATGCCCAGAAGATAGGTATATGTCCAGCGGTTATTTCGAGATAGGCTTCCGACAGAAATCCAACACGGAGATCTCTACCTTTTACGAATATTACTCTACTTTTTACCTCATCTGTCTCTATTAGCTAATACCACATTGTGTTCTGAATGAATCATTGAAAAAGATCTAATTTCTTACAATATACTATGGGAAACCCATATCACATCAGCCTGATGAATATCACCAGTGCGTCATTTTAGATCAATGCAATTTTTTACTTTCAGTTTTTTACTGTTGTAATGAATGTTGTAATAATGTATTCAGATTTGATAACTATGTACTAATTCTTAGAACGGAACTAAATCTAAATTATCCATAACTATATGGCCGTTCTGATTTTTGTATGTTGAGTAGTACAATAATTAATATAAGTCAGTTTTCTATAATTTTCCAAAATGTTTTGTATTGATTTGTTCCCTAATTACCGAATTAGCTGTTTTTTTTTTCACCAAATTGAACTAAAAGACTGGACAGAGTCGGTGAAACTTAAAGTTAAGTACATTTAGTAGTCAGTTTTGTGGATATAATATTTTCCCGGATGAGGAGTGTTCGCGCCGTAATTAAATCATAATATTAATTAGTAATGTATTATAAACATTAAATTGTCAAATGACACTTTAACAACTTTAATGGCGTTTCGTTACTTTAATCTTCTGCTCGACGTAAATGAGGTTATTTATGTATTCTGTAATTCTTATCTACCTAGGTACCTGTACTTGTTTAATTTCACCATGCATTCGTATATGCTTGTTCGCCGCTAGGATCTTATCCACCTAGTTTCCGCAACATTACCTTATTAAAAGGTATTTTGTCAAAAAATCTGAGACCTTACGTGGAGTTCAGAAAACAGTTCAAGTTACATCATTACTAAAAGTGATTTACTGCGTACAACGAGTTTATTTGCTATTCCTAATATAGACATCGCTTCAACTGTTAGTCGAGTACACGCTATCTAAACCGGACTTCGCTTATGCTAAGCAATTTAGTGAAATTTACCTATAGTCGGTATATTTATTGGGGTTGACGAGTGTATCTACATGGGGCAAACCACGCGGATCTTTCTATGGCTCCAGTATCTGCTATTTGCGTCATTTCCGATCGGAAGACTCATCTATATGCAATGCATCGGTTTTAATATCGAAGGTGAGATATTTGGCAGTTATAACGCGAATATATTTTAGTTTGCGCACATCATTTTAATCATCGAGCCCATTGAATCGTCGCATGTGCCCGTTTGTAAATAGACACTGGCGCCGAGAATGAATCACGTACATTTTGTTTGGTTTACGCATTTTCGCGTAGTTTGCCAATACGATTTTTTATGAGATTATAAGTTTACGGTCGATGATTACGGATGGTGATTTAGAATGCAAAAATGTTGTTGTTTAAGTCATGAATATTTTTAACGTTAGTTAGTTGAATTGAAATAACTCAAGTAAAGAACTAAAGATAAATAATTATTTACTTTTAAACTTCGCATTTCATTTTTTTAGCATCATAAAAATATGTTACAGTTCTACCGAAAAAAAAATTGTGATGATAGTTTACAACATATTACTTTACATATGAAAGTACGAAAAGTTCAAATAAAAGTTAAACTTTTCCTACACCCGGAGTAAAACACGACGTATGAATGAAAAATGTGTTATATCGTACACTCGGCTTCTCAATGAAGTTCATTGCTCTATCTAAGTCGATAATTCAACATTTACTCGTAGCAACCTCGGTCAAGGACTCATTCATTGATAAAGTTTCATTGATGATTTTACGCGCGTATTTATTTCTCAATATAGCTAAGGTAACATGCGTATTATGCGATATGAGTAACCAAAACTTATCAAACGCAGTGTTCATAACTGGAACTAAAGTTTTCTCCAATACTTATTCCATGTCAATGTGGCACACCAGCGCCGCTTTCACGTGGACAGCAAAGGTTGTAGAACTACATGTGTACACATGCTTGAACGACAGGACGCCCAACAATAGCCGGAATGGGAAGCGATAGCAACAGGCAGACTCGACGCAGACAAGTTCCGTAAGCCTTTTTCTGTGCATAGTCTTTGTTGATTAATTTTGTTTATTAGCCGAAAACAATGAGGAGGCGAGAGCGGCTTTATGCATAAAGCGTGCTGTGCTCTGATTATATTCAGAGGAAATCCTGGTTCAAGAGAGTCCAGATCGAGGATACGCGTGTACTAGCGACCACGTGTAGCCTAGTTTGCGAGCTTTTCTTTTGCGTTGTCTCTCGCTGCTGTTTCTATTATGTTTTACACGAGAACTTTTTATACGTGGACTAGAGACGTAAAGTGACATTCTCTATTCCTGCTTATACTACCATTTTGTTAATTGAATGAACATTTATTTTAATTAGAAATAATATTGGAGACGCGAGAATATGGATCCTGTTTGATTCTAAGCTACATAATTATAAATAGAAACACAAAAACAGTGGCATCTATTTTAGAATTTAAAATTATAAGTATACTTTAGCAAATATAAATGCATGGCTGTATTCCCGAAATGGGGTAGCCAGAATTATAAAGGAGATTGCTAACTTACGTGCATGAAGAATATCATGAAAGTATATGAAGCGAAAGAGGTGTGTCAGAATCTTTGTAAATGGAGATACGTGATATCTGCCTCCGGGAAAGAGACGTGATTTGTATGTATGTATGCTGGCTTACGGCCCGAGAGAATAACGGAGTTCATGACATGCACTGAAGGAGATGCAGCTGATTAGTATATTTTGTGAAGCTCCGCATCAGCACAGGGAAGTATTAACTTCTATGTTGCTCTCAGTGAAAAAAAAGTATAATACTACAGCTGCTTCTCTTCCCGGGCATACTGTACAAGTCAGTAGAGGGACGAGAGGGTCTTGGTGTTTTGTAGGCGATGGGCTGACCACCTGTTACTACTAACCGAACATCTCAACTATACCCTCAAAATTGGTTAGAAGTGGCAACATGTGGTTCTATCGGCCCTCAGTGCTCTGCCTACCTCGTAAGGGATAAAGGCGTGATTATATGTATGTATGTAAGTATATGTATATTATATTCATTTTGAAAAACGTTTTCTAATGCTAAGTTCAAAAAAGTTTCATACAAATCTATAAAGCGTTCCTAAAGCTCATAGTAACAATTATTGTAATAACCTCAGTTCTTATATCCGACATGATCGTGTCTGCCGTATGACAGGTTGTAATTTTGATAATATTGGCCAATTTTACAAGAGCTACCTCATAAACAAAATGTTTGGCCAAAATCTAGTCTTATTGGCTTAGGAACACAGTCATAATTTAGGTGGCTATTTTTATTTTCATAGGATCAGCTTAGAATAACATATGGCTCTAATAAAATTGGTTTAGGATTCAAAAAGATCTAGGTCACGAAGACGATTGTTCACAACCAAAAATCTTAGAGTGATAAAGTTATAGAAACGACTCACAAATTTAAAATATTTCTTTAAACAGTGATAAAAAATCACCAGCATAAAGGGATATACATATACATAAAGGGATTATTAGGTAAGGTAGTATTAGTAGTAGACAGGATAACGCATGAAGGAGATCCGTGAAAATTAAATAACTGTACCCACTCTATTTATACAGGCTGTTTTTTCGTTGCCACCCTTAACGAAGGGTACGTAGTCTATACATCAAACAAAGTAAGTTTTATGCCAAAAAAGAGTCTGGGAAATTAAAAAAAAAAAAAGAATTTTTACTTGATCGGGCGAAATTTATAGTGTCCAGTGTTTATGCTAGTTTTGTCATAGACAGATATTATTTATTTATCGTGAAAAAATCTTGCTACACGCGTCAATGTGCATTTATGCAGTCTATTTACTCAACTTTTGACCCTAATATTTTGGAAACCTGACACTTCCCAGGTATGCTTCCATGGAGAAAAATTATCGTGATGATGAGGAGATTTCGTAGTTTTCGGGAACGTTGACGACCAAAAATCACTCTGTATTATGTACACAAAAATATATTATACTATGAATTTTACGTAAATGATGTATAAAAGCGAGTTTATTTCTTTATATTAAACATCCCCTTAAAATTTGGTGTGATAATCATGTAATTTTAACAAATTTATTATTTAATATAAACAATTTGAAAAATTGTTATTTTATAAGTCCTACTTTATGATAAAATTTCATACAACAGTCAATTCCAGTCGATCTTAAGCACTACAGTACTTATTCTTACGCCCCGGGCCTAACCATCGAACCAAAATACTAAATTATCAAACGCAGACTAATCACTAGTTTTAGCAAAAAGTTTTTTTCAAATAATTTTAAAATCGTTCATTTCAAATTCGGTAATGTCTGCGTGGTTTATTTTTGTCTCATGTTATAATTTTTGTTGCAGTTTCTTGCGTCTTTGAGGTGACTGCGGTAGACGTGACTTCAAGGTAAGTTTTTTAAGTATATATTTTGAATATAAAAAAGTATTCTTCCTATGCAATACTATTTAATGTCTGAGTATTTCTCAATTGCTCTGTCATACATAATGTCTATATTGCTAAATTATATTTGTAATGTAATTACATTACATAGGGAGGTTTCTGGCGTAACCAGTACGATGGGATAAGATCAAAAATCAATCACCTAGACATACATATTATGTACAGTGTAAATGAATAGATCAAGAGTCAATTAATTAATGCTAGAGTATAAGATATAAAAAACGTACGAATAATTTTGCTTGCGATTGTACTGCTAAAACCTATAAAATGTTCATTCGGACTCAAAAAGTTTGTATATCTATTATTTGTTTGTATTTTTTTAATTTTCAACACACTGACAAACGTCCACTCTAGGCCGCCAAAAGTCAACCTGACACTGACACTATCGCGTACACAGTATAGTGTAAATGCGTGAAAAATTTCGATTTGATTTTTTAATATTTTTCGTGTGCATCTATTTTTGAGGAAATTATTTATTTGTGCGGTGATGGTAAAATATCATGTGCTATAAGCTGCGGTCGGAAGACGTAGTGTGTGTTCGAAGCGCGGCGAAGGGGCATCCGTGGTAATCATGTTAGACGAATGGTTTCATCCGAGAATAGAGGAAGGTTACACAAAGTTTCAGGTAATTTACAGTCAAATGATATACTGTTTGATCGCTTGCAACATCCTTGGTGAAAACTTCTGGGTCCAATTGTGATTTTATCACCTAGTTTGCCAAAATCGATCAAGAGTTTTCGGTAAAATTTTGACCAGAAATATAAGATCTATTGTACTCGATATGCGTTTATATAAGTACTTTAAAACAGAAAATTTAATACATATTTCCGTATGGTCCACGTTTTCCAAATGTTAGAACATGGAAATTATTTTGTTAAAATTCCTTTCATTTTTTTGCTTAACTCTTGACTTGGCTAGCATGACTAGTATTAGGTACTTAAAAACCTGTGGCTTGGCTATGATCGTTCGTTTCCTTATATAAAAACATTAAAAATTAAGGAAGATATTTTCTATCAGACGTTTTAAAGTTTCATCACAAAAACATAATCCTCTCTACTACCACTCATATAAAATGTGGGGACATATACCGCAATCTCTTTCGGGTGGTCTTGTCCCTTTGCAAAACACAACTGTTACATATACGTAGGTATTATCTCATAGTTTAATGTCATTTTGCCCTGTACGTGCACCGTTAACATAATTAATGTACAGTACGTCTTGAGTTGAGGCTGCACGGCCATTTTCACAGTACACATGTAACATAGAGTATGTGTTTGCAGATTGGTCACTTTAATTATTGTATACCTAACCTACCTACCTTCATACAAAATGGGGCAGCCAGAACTGCAGGGTCACGAAGGATCCTAAATAAATAAGTGATAGGTTGATAGCTCATAACCTGAGAAAACACTTTTAGGTGTAGACTCTTTCTTCCGTCATGCACAGAAGGAGATGCAGCTGAAGTATTCAAGTGATATCCCTTAAGACAAAACCGTTAATTTATCTGCTAGTTTATAGATTTCATCACTAAGCCGTTGCGCTGTATTCTCTTCTTGTGTTGAAAAATCTTATTCCCAGTCAAAATTAAGTCTTCATCTTGTCATTGCCCGTACAATTTACGGGGTTCGGTTAGTACCTAATCGAATGACATTATCACAACATTTCTAATAAACAGTTCTACCAAATTAGCAATGTTTATTTTATTAGTTACATAATGACTACTCAATTTTAATGAGTAAATTAAGTAATATTTACGGTAGATGCAATTTACTAGCAGCATACTGGCCAAAATTAGGTTTCTTTATTGATCACGCGGCAGGCATGGTATGTTTACAAATATATGTAGTTATATTTTTTAACATATTACTAGTATTCTAGATTCATTTAATATACTTTCTCATAAATGTTGAAATACATTTTTTTGCTACATAAAAGCCATCATGACAAGACATGACAAGGACTATCATTTATTTTTATTGATATCAAGAAAAGTATTAAGGACTATAATTTCTCTTTATGGATATCAAGAAAAGAGATTATAAAATTTAATTGTGTCCTTCTTTTTCTTCTTCTTCAGCCTATTGCTGTCTACTGCTGGACGTAGGCCTCCCCCAGGGCACGCCACAAGGCTACTGCCACAGGGGGGTTTTGCCCATAGTCACCACGTTCGTATTGTAGGTACTTACTATATTTATCCTTTTGCAAGGACTATCACTTCTGTTTTCGATAATCTAGACTCAGAGCTAAAGGAAGATCGTTTCCCACTCCAGTTTTTGTCACCGTAATGACCTTCGATTTTAATTGTCGGGCTAATTACGACATAATTTGACCACAGCAAAGTAATGTTTTAATTGTACACCCTTCTCTTTATCTTTTTGCCAATTAGGTTAAGTGATTTAATCATTATATCGTCTGACTCGAAAAAAGTAGAGAAAATGATTTAATCAAAATCTTAAAGAGAAAGCCGGGTTTGATAAGTTTTGCATTTACCGCCAAATGGTAGCGAACTGATTTTTGTGCATACCCGTAGGTATACTACCTACGATTTGAAATTTTGAATCCGAAAATGGAACACAAAAAGAGCAGAGTGGCCAGGGAACGGCGGGGCCTGCCCACCCAGTCGGCCGAGCGGCTCGCAATGCCACTCCGCTGCGGTCGTTGGCAAAATACCGACAATTCCTTTACCATACTTTTCCCTAGCTCACATGGCTTATATTACAAAATGAAGTCAGAGAAATTTCAACTTTGAGGCCAGAACGTCCAAATTTGTTTTCCAACGGCTGTGTCTCTACTAATTTTCAGTCTGAGATGGTGATTAAATTGTTTCGGCATGTCAAATCAAACGAAATTATGCTGTTATATCTTGTTTAATAGCGGTACGTTTGTGTATGTTGTCCCTGCCAACATGGATACTTTTAAGTGAGATTTCTCCTTTGCGAAGTTTTCTATATTTTCTATAGCTGTAAACACCTTTGAGGTCCAGTAGTATTATGTACGCCGATACATCCTTTTTAATTTTTAAAAGAGTTCGTGACAACTCTAAAGTTAAACTTAAAAGTTTCTAAAAAAATTGATAAAACTTAACGATAATCATTTATGACTAATAAATCATCCATGTTATTACAAAATATACTTTTAAACATTGACTAAACACGTCAATATTTTAAACATATTTCTGTGTGCTTTTCTTTGTCAAATGTCTGTTAAACGCTTGCTTAACTTTATAGGTAGTTTTGTAATAACACCCTTCAAATGAGTCAGTGTTATATAATAATCAATTTGACATAAAATAATTGTCTGACCATTAAAAGGTGTCATAATTATGCATATAAAGTTAACAGTACATAAATTAATAAACGTCCCTACACCCGTATGCGAGCAGCATAACGATATTACGATAGTAATCCTCGATTACCTGACTAATTAAGTTAAATATTTCAACATTGCAATGCTGGGAAACACCGGATGACTAACACTTGTACCGGAATCGGTTAAGATATTCGACCTCTAAATTGAGCAATACAGCCTCCGTTTGACGTCACAGTTATGAAACCTCATTGAACAGATTTCGGTGAATGTCTCTCGTGTTCATGTTGTTGGGTATTGTTATTTCAATCTATAAATGCTTGATCATCTATGTAAAATGGCCATTGAGTAGACATAAAACATATTCCAAAAATAATTACTAATTTAGATAAGTCAAGGACGCATATAATCTATAATATACGTAACATGTAAAATGCTCTAGTAAATAATAATTAACGCGCGTTTTTGGTAATCGTTTTATTTTGTAAGGGAAAATTATATGACCTACCTATATCATTTTGTAGTATTTCCTTTATGAAGACATTTTCGAGAAAAGCACAGAAAGTTTAGGCAAAAAATTAATAATTTCATATCGATACCTACGTGACATAATGCAACAAGGTACTCTACATAGCCACGCCGAATCTATGCACTTGACATTAATCTTATTTTAACACAATAAAGTCGTAAATACTTTGTGCAGAGAGCACATAATTATATGCAGGTGTGTTGTAATCGGTAGACGCTATGATGCCGGTCAACTAGAGTGCGATTCACCAATTATTTCCTTTTAAAGGCGGCGCTAGTGTTGCTGGATATTAGTTTATGATCGGTGTAATTGCGTAGATAATTTTAGTTCCGGAATTGTCCACGGGAACTAATGAGTCGTACTCTTAACTTGAGTGAGTCATTCAAATGAACTTGTCTATGGAGGCAATATTGATGTCTCGGAATCATATCACCTATTCAGATGAATTTGAACGAAAGCAACTGGTTTTCTGTATAAGTTGACGTCTGTGGTTTTTATGTAGACGTTTTAGGTAATATTTAGTAATTATTTTGTTATTGGCATATTTTTTCACGTAAATTTATATATATAGGTAATATACTTACGTGTAAATAAAACGAATAATGAAGTATTAGTGATACCTTATTGCAAAATCTAGTATAGATCCCTTGGGTTATGATACTTGTAAGAAAATAGCCTGCAAGAAAACTTCTACGGGGCTAAGTATTGCTTACGTGCCAAAAGCCATGATTTCAATAGTACGCCATCATCCAAGTACGGAAAATTTCTAGGCTAGGAAATCTCGTAACTTTTTACCATGACCGAAATAACGGATATAGATTTTTTATACACAAATTAATTCCACCTCACAATCCGGTAAATATAATTTCCTTTTAATCAATCATAGAAAATTATACAGGCTATTTGTTTATATTAATTTTGATCGATCATGTACAAATAAACGCGTTAATTTATAATACTTTATTGTGTTATACTTGGAAAATAAGTCACTATGCCAGAATATCCGGAATGTGTTGAATACTATACTTTTTGTTTTAACACCTGTGTCTTGCACCATATGGCTACTTAATCATACTACAAATTATAATTAGTTTCTTAAAAAAAATGAATCCGTATTTTTATATTTAACCAATGTCAGTAAGAGAAAGCCGCGTGGTGCCGGCAGAGTAGAGTTTGTACCACCCCTGCCTGCCCGTGGGTATCATAGGGAGGTGGGCAACAGCACCTCCCGTACTGACAACATAGTCCGAAAATCACACTGCGGTCATCACGCTGGGGGAGGCCTACGTCCAGTAGTGGACTGCAATAGCCTGAAGAAAAAGAAGTAACAGAAAAATGAACATGGTATAGGTTCTAGTCGGGTGACATCTAGTATACGTATCGACTCTAAGCCGCTCTTCTCTTTTGTATGTATGTTCTGTAATCCAATATCTAGATTTAAAATAAAATAATTTTGAATGACAAATATTGAGACATGTGGGCTTAAAAGGAAGGGTCTTTGCCCAGCAGTGGGGCACTATTCTGGCTACACAAAACTTAAGTACCTACATAACTAAAATGAATTTAGTTTATACCTAAAACCAGATCACAAATGCTGGTTGGGATTCATCTCAAGGTCATCGCAATTTTAGGGTTTTTTGATTCTTCATATAGTAAATTTTTAAAGTTAAATTTAGTTTGAACACCAGAAAGTGATTCAAATCGGGCGTTATTATAATGTGAAGTGAAAAAAGGCTTGTAAAATGGATTTGCCAAGTGACATGTTTTTTTTATTTGATTTGGTAAACGCATCGGTATTTTGAATTCTTTGGGTTAGACGTGACAATAAATAAAATGTACTATTGAACATCTACATGATGTACATAATATTCATATAAAGTTTCTAACTGGGTGTAAAAGTCTGATGTGTACTATTTCTGGGCAAAGGCTTTACTCAAGTTTTTATACTGCATTGGTTTCTTTGATTATTTTCAGTAAATAGTAAACCTCAAAATATACACTTGTACTGTAATGTACATTCCTAAAAACTGTGTTCAATTACATAATATTAGAGGAATAAGGAAGAAATGTTCCCGTTGAAGCCTAAATACGACAAATTCCAGTCATAATTTTTAACTCTCCGAGCTATTTGTCATTTCGAGATAGGCATTGAATTCTCGTTCTATAAATATTTTGCTCAGCACGTAATATAAACTTATACAAGAAATGCAAGTAAATTTTAGTCGATAGCGATTTTTTTTTTTTTCATTTATTTTGTTCATTACACTTGATACAATGCAGTTTATTTTTACTATTATATATTAGGGTAATAATAAATTGAAGTAAGTGTATACCTGTATATTATGTCTCCGTGATTTGTTGTGATTTGATTGCATTGGTATTATGAACGTAGCTATATATATATTTTTTTTCAAAGTTATTACAACACAGCACATAACATGGTATAAATGAGTAATCAAGTTTGTATATAATTTTGATAGTGCCAATAACGGTAATAACAATTATAATGCAAAGTAATGTATGAGTTAGTGTCTAAGCATGATATACATTATAAATATAAAAAAAAACACAGTGTTACGATTTATAACATACATCCCGAGACTAGAAAAATGAATGGGAGTGGGTAGTAATATGAATCAATAAATTTTATTAAATATTGTATACATATATAATGCATTATAAATAAGGGAATATTAAAATAAAAACAAAATTGTAATTATTTTGATCTTTTGGTCTGGAAATGTTTTCCTTCCAGAAGTGGGAAGATTTTCCAATATGTACAAAATTAACTTGTCTTTTTACTTACGGAACTTTGAATACAATTTTGTACGTAAGTTGCTCAATATTTTTTTTACGCTTTCATTATATTCAGCAGTATCCAATATGTAGCACTGAAAAGAAATAAATAACAAAACAATATACGTTTGTTTCTTTAGTTACGGACTACTCTATCAAACCTTACTAAATCAAACAATTATTTGACGGTATAAAGTCGTGTCGCTTTAAATATTTCTTTTACAATGTATTCTGTAAGTAGATCAAAGTAGTTGACGATATTGAAGATGGATTTTGAAAGTAAGCTTAATAATTTGTAACGTACTAAATACTGTTATCGAGATCAATAATTATTTATTTACGGATTATACAGGGTGTAACAAAAAGGGTATGTTAAGCGAAAAGCTATGTAAATAGCCCACTATAGAGAACCTATCCACAAAATTTGAGATCCGAAATCTCATGTTTATTTTTCCCAATAGTATGGAGAATTTTTAAATATCTCAGGAATTTTCATACAATCTTGAAAAATAAAAATGTGATTTCGAGTTTCAAATTTTGGAAATAGGTTCTCTATAGTGGGCTATTTATACAGCTTTTCGCTTAATATACCCTTTCTGTTACACCCTGTATAAACTTATACATACACATACATGTGACTGTTTCCCAAAATGGGGTACCGCCGACTACGTATTTGAGCTTTCTTGATTTTCTAGAGGTACTAACGACGCTTACTTGCGTCCTAGCACTAATCGTTGAACGGCAATCATGCTTAGAAAAAGTGCCGGCAGCGAATGTATCGCAACGTCAATGCCTCTTCGATTTTTTTTGTGCCAATGTTAGAAAAAATCTGAAGTCTTAACATGACTAAACTCAAACCATTGATCACTCCAATTCATCTTCACTTAACCGACTGCGACCGGAAAAGGGGCGTATTGTTGTCACACTTTATAAAACAAACCAATGATACGTTTATTCTCACCGTTTCGACATAAATTACATGCCAGCATTGGGTCCTGATTATTGTCTGCCATTACGCTTCAATCGCAGGCGCCGACTTTTTAGGGACAGGTACTGGTATCGTTTTTGGTACCAGTTTGGGTCTCTTTGATATCTTTGGTACCGGTATTCTTGCTCTTTTGTTTGCCGTTTCGACTATTGGTATATGGTGTTATGCGTATGTGCTATAGTTTCTTCGGTATTTCTTTTAAGAATACTTATTTTAAATAATTAATATATGTACTTACCATGTATTTTTGATTAAAGATTTTCATATATGGTAACCAGTTGCTTATATCTGGAATAATTTAATTTGAATTTTAATGAATGAACTCACAGTGAGAATTTCTTGAAAAAGACATAAACGAAATCTATTCAAATGAGCAAAGGTTATTTTTTTATATCAACTAATATATAACATGTAAGCTAAATAATCTTTTAGATATAAATGGTAAAATCAATGAAATACCAAAAAAATCGTGTATTTAAACATCCCTACACCAAAAGAACATAACAATGAAACCAGTGAAATTCTTCAAGTCAATCGCACGCCCGCTTTTTGTCGAAACGACTTTATGGACCTCCCCTGTTACTACCGTTAAGGTAGAAACAAAAAGTCGCAGAACAGCCTCAGAATAGGTCCCACCATTTTCAATAGACTCCTTTTATGATACCCTAAATAACGTAGTGAAAGTCAACGTTTAGTTTCTATTCGTTAACGGGATATGAAACTAGGCGGCACATGTTTCAAACAAGCGCTCATTTACAGGAGTCGATATTTATTGTCTCCGAATAGGTTGGCAAATTCTCGTCGACATTTTTACGAGGCTTGCAGAATAGCGGCTAAGCTTTTGGATTGCAATTTTTTTATAGATCTGTTAGTTTGTCGAAAATGAGGGCGTATTGTAATTTTAAAATATGAAATTTATTGTCCCTGTTTAATTAAACAATCCTGTCATGAATATTCTTGAAACGGGGTCGGTAACATACCACGTCGCGTGATTCTCGTGAATTTAATTATTTATAAATACATGTTGAAATATTTCTTTATTTATTCTTTATTCTTCTATGCTGCTCTGGGAGTGAAGAAAAAACGATAATACTACAGCTGCTTCTCTTCCCGGGCATACTGTACAAGTCAGTAGAGGGACAAGAGGGTCTTGGTGTTTTGTAGGCGATGGGCTGACCACCTGTCACTACTAACCGAACTTTTCCATCTCAACTAAACCCTCAAAATTGGTCAGAAGTGGCACCATGTGGTTCTATCGGCCGTGATTATATGTATGTACATGTTGAAATATGCATGCACGGATAAAATACACATTTTAACACCTGAAAAACGTTTTTTAGAAGGTCATAGTCATAGCAAACAAAATGTGATGCAGTAACACTTTTGCATTTGTAAATGAAAATGATCCTCCACTACAAACTTTAATTTAACTTTGGAGCTCGCTAAATTATTAACCTACCTAATATTGATCACATATAGAGCTTAAGATAAAGCTTTTAATAATGCAGTGAAGCTGCAAGTGATATGATTTATTTGTATATAGTAATAAAATCGAGTAATAAAAATAAACAGGCGGTGTTAAGTTTTTGTGAATTAGTAGATAACAGGAATTACTCTGCTAATTAGATTATTGCAGAACATAAGATAAAATTGCAAACTTTCTTACCCTTTTTTAACCGACTTCAAAAAGAAAGGTTATCAATTCGTCTGTATGTTTTTTATTATTTTTATTTTTTATGTGTGTTACCTCAGAACTCCGTCATTTATGAACTGATTTCAATTTTTTTTTATAGTTGGTCATGGTATGCTACCAGGTTGGTCCCATATTCACCACATCAGGATCTGATGATGGGATCTTGGAGAAATAGAGGGCAATCCTTAAATATTGTAGGCTCATGTAGTCTGTTTTTACACTTTTACTGAGCGTTTAGGTCACCTACATATAAAACATAACATCTGATGATGGAATCTCTAAGGAATCTAGGGATATCCTCAAATATAATAGGCACGAGTAGTCCGTTTTTAGATTTTTATAGAGAATTTTGGTCACATAATATAAAGGAAACGAGAGTCTGATGATGGAGCCGCCGAAAAACAGATAGTGGAACTTTTTAGCAACAAAATTCTCCTATGGCAGGGGGAGGCCTACGTCCAGTAGTGGACTGCAATAGGCTTATGAAGATGAAGATAATTGTGTTAAGTCGTGTGATCATATGTTGCGTTAAGCCGTGTCCGAAGTAAGATGGTTATAGAGGAAGAGGTAGACATGAGAATAACGAGATGACGGATAATAGGGATGAATGAAAGAAGAGTACCTACATATTGTACCGACCCTAAATGATTGGGAATAGGGCAGGAAGAAGGAGTGTAATTATATGTTGCTTATATTGTCAGACGTAAAATTTCGAAGCCTAGTCATTTCTCTCAGTACCCTTTTGTGGCCTATTTAATCATTTGCTGGCATATAAATCTTTTAAACTTCGTACACAGCTTAACGCAATATCAAAACTCTAGCTTTCTAAAGTAAAATGTTTACTTTCGTAAGCTCGAGTTTTGGCTCATAGGGAGGAAGTCGGTTTTTCGTTTAAAAAAAATATCATGTCTTGTCTTTTTGCCCCGCGTCTGTTTGTCTCTCGGCTCTAAAAATATGTGTCCGATTTCCATTGATGTCTTAGAGGCATTGACATAAAAAATATATATTTTTTGCTTCAGCTACGAAAATTTTTTACAATTCAATGTTCAGTTCTGTTAATTGTTCAATATTTTCCGGAAATAAGATGTTTTCGAGTTAGATCGAGTGACATATTGAACTTTTTAAAATGTAATGTTAATAATGATTCTTTAAATAAGATTGTTTTCATCAGATATTATTTTAGCAATCCACTTAAATATTCATAATGTATTTACCACATGAAAACTGTCGCACACAAGAACATGGGCGAGCAAAAAATGCTCTTGCTCAGTTTTTTTTCCAAGACTTCGATTTCTCTTAGGCTCATTATAAACTTTGTAAGCTTTTCGCACTTTAAGCGTGTCGAATTGAGATATCTTTTTGTGATTATTCTCAGCAGGTAGTGGGCTTCATTCACAGAGGCTTGGATTGTCTGTATTTTATGATGGTCGTGCAAAAATACCCGCTCAGGGTATCCGGACTACCGGGGCGTCTTTACAAAGATGAATTGAGCTATCATATTCTAAATTGATTAGTAGCTGAAAGCAGTGCGGTATCGTGTTGGTACAGACCTTACAGATCCCGCACCTCTCCCGCACCGACAAGTCAGAAAACGGCCTTAGATAAATGTTGTTTCTGTTTTTTGTTTATAGGTATAACTAGCGCGTTAGAGTGCATTACTCCCGTGCGAAGCCGGGGCGGGTACCTAGTTATATATTCTAAACCTTCCTTGTGAATAACTCTATCTATTAAAGAAACCGCATCAAAATCCGTTTTCTAGTTTGAAAGATCTAAGCATACATAGGGACAGACAGCAGAAAGCGACTTTGTTTTATAATATGTAGTGATAGTGATGAGATTATCCAGTTTCATTTACGTGTGAGCAGAGCGAGCGTAGCGAGCATGTTCCATAAATACTATAATTATTAGATGAACTAATATACTTTTCTTCTCTTACTGTGTATATAAAAATTAATTAGTCTATATTAACGTGTTATATGTGCATATAACATATAGACCATTATACCTATAGAGTGATTCTAGCTAGTACTAAATATCATGCTGATGATGCAAACAAGGTGCAAAATAGAGCACCTACTACATTAATCGTTTGTTAAGCAAAAATATCCTCATCGACACCTTTGAATGGTCTAAAAATAGCATCTCTCGTAACCTTAGATAACTGTTCCTCCATACAAGTTAATGTCAATAACTGTGAGCATTCAGATTGCGTGCCTGAACAAATATGGACCAGCAGTGACGTACATACTGACGGACTGAAAATTATTGACAAAGGTGTGCTGTTTGATAAATATATGGGCAATGAGCTCACCTCAAACTTTGGAAGTTCCACTGACAAAAGTTAGGCGTCACAAAACTAACTTTAAATACGTAAAGGGTAAATTCTTGAAATTCGGTGACTGTTTTTACAAAATTGAAAATTATTGTAAAGATTTTAGGAAATATAAAAGGGTAGATCAGACCATCTATAGTACCATTTACTGTTTGAACATAACTCGTATTATTGAATTAAGGATTAAAATTGAACTTTTTCACTTTTTGTAGATCTAGAATGTTCTTATATCACAGAAAGGTTAAAAAAAGTCTCTACCTTAAACTAAATTAAAGTCACTATGTATTAAAGGATATCACCTATGATGTGACAACGTTTCATAGAGAAACTTATTTAACTATGTCCTCTCGTTGTTATGTTATATTTCTTTAACATTTTGCAATTAATAAATTATATTCATTTTCATTTTTCAGCTTTGCTGCATGACTTGTAGGTAATTTTTAAGTATAAAGTGTGAATGACTTACATAGCCGAAATTACTTGGCTAAGTTGTATAAGCATAAAGCACAGCTTGTTATTAACAATTACCTAGCACAGTTCTTAACTAATGGCTATTAATAATAAAATCAATTTTTATTAACTACTCAATTTCCTATTTAACTAATCATAATGGCTTTTTGTGTAATTTGTCTTAATATGATGACTTACGGAGCCGAGACGTGGAACCTGACGGTGGGGCTGGCTCACCGATTGCATGTCACTCAGAGAGCTATGGAAAGATCAATGCTCGGAATCTCGCTAATGGACAAAGTCCAAAACGAGATTATCCGGCATAAGACCAAAGTGACAGACATTGTCTCGAAATGTAGCAGAGTGAAGTGGCAGTGGGCAGCCCACGTCTGTCGTTGAACCGATGGACGGTAGAGTAAACGGGTTCTCAAATGGAGACCGCGCCTCGGCAAGCTTAGCGCCCTCCGGCCAGATAGACCCATCACTTAAAGAGGATGGCTGGTAGTGACTGGATGGCAAAAACGGGAGATCGAGCCATGTGGCGTACCTACACTGGGGGAGGCCTACGTCCGGCAGTGGACTGCAATAGACTGACGACTCCCTTTCCCAATTAACTAATCATTCCGCTAATCATAATGGCTTTTTGCGTAATTTGTCTTAATATGATGTCAAAAGTACCTATGTGAACGACAGCTTTTCATATCGATATAGTAATATATTAGATATATTGATATACTAGTGGACGCCCGGGACTTCGTCCGCGTGGACTGCAGAAAAAACTAAATGTCGAAATTATCCGGGATAAAAATATTTTCCCGGGATAAAAAGTAGCCTATGTGCTATCCAGGGTGTCAGCTAACTCCATACCAATTATTAAAATCGCTCCAGCCGTTTTTATGTGAAAGAGTATCTAACAAACATCCATCCATCCATACTTACAAACTTTCGCGTTTGCAATATTAGTAAGATTATGCCTTCAGTTTTTTTTTATTAAGAGTTAGTACCTAGTAATCATTTACCATATTGCTCATAAAAATTTGCATACGCATTGCATGAATAAACGGTCTACTAATGCTACAATCTATGTTGAGTACTATACAGGGTGTTTGTGACAGCCAGGCAAATATTGATATCATAACTTCAGACCATGATTCTGAGGCGGAAAACCCAGAAAATTTTCGCAGGCATCTTTTTTTCATATTTTCAGGAAAAAAATTGTTCGTTTAATTAGCCCTTAGATAATGAATTAAAGATAAAATAACCATCAGCATTCAAAAATTTTTCACATATAATTATGCTGAAATGGACCCAGCTCAGCATACAGCTGCAGACCAAAATAGATGGCCTGCAGCAGCTGGACTCGTATATTGGTGTTCCAGATTACACTATAAAATATAAATCAAATTTTCAATATGGTAACAATATAAATGCACAAGCTATTTATTCAATTAACCTACTGGTTAATTGAGTAAACTATAAAATCAAAACATGTCTTACATTTATTATAATGTAAGTATATAAATATAGATAGATAAAATACAATACAATACTATACATACAGATAAAAAATAAATAATTAAAAAGATCATATAAGTATTTAAGAGTAAAAAATATATCAAGTTCACAATAGGCAAAAGTTTTTTCAAGAATAATAAAACAAATATAATAGAATTGAGTGGGTAGTAAGTAGATATTACGAACCAGAGAACGTTAAACCAGAGAGTTGCAAGTCAAAAATTTATTCCTTAAAATGCTTCTTAAAAATATTTATATTTGAAAGGTAACGTATTGGGGGAGGTATATTATTCCATATTTTTGATGCAGTATATTTAAAACTACCCTTAAAAGCTGTTGTAATAAGATGATAAAAAAAAAGTTGCCCTCCAAAAAGTTCAAATAACTGATCAACTCTAGTGCAGAGTCACAAGTGATCCAAAAAACAGCAATGTATCACACAATAACCAATAAGCCCATTTAATTAGTCACAGGATCGCCCAATACAATTGGCGCGAAGAGCAAAGATTATGATAATCAAATCAAAATTACATTTCCTGCGAATAATAACACTGTCGTAGAACTCAACACAATGGTACTTGCTCAGCATTTCAGTATTTGCCTGGCTGTCACCCACACCCTGTATAATAACAAATACCTAACAGTAGGTTTACCTAACCGTCATCACATCCGTAAGATACTATCGATTCAAAAACGCTTACGTATCTTAATTCCCGCTACATTTTAGCGTACTAACCCAATAGCACAGCGTCATATAGTTACGAGTAGGTATCTCTATCAAAATACACCTGTAGAGTTCGTTTCATAGAGCAATTCCCGTGCCTGATTTCGGAACTAACATTTTTTGTATGAAACTAGACAGATATGTAGTTAGACTCAAAGCAACTAGCGCCATCGTTTAAAGGAACTTAGCACTATTCATTCAGTTAGTAATATCCTGTTGATAACGTTATCGACGTAGGTGGTAGCAGTTGTGAGAAATTTTGACTCCAAGCTGTCTGCACATTTTGTACTAGGTATAGGTAGTTGTAATGACGAATTAAGCGTAATGCACCTATTGCATCCTGTTGATTAATTACATCGGATTAGTGTAGAGGTTCGAAAGAACGTAGTTACGACAAATTGTTAGTCATTGAATTGTATCAGGCGTCACTATTCGGAAGTTCAAATCTCTATTGAGGGATCGCCCGCCACCGGGCCCTATACCCGAACCGGTAGATAGAACTAACATGGAAAACTAATCCTGATGATGCCACGGGTGTTGGCGAAACATATGTCGATTAAAATTTTAATTGGTTTTCGGATTAGCAGCTATGTATTTATGGTTGCATGCTAGGTGCTTGGATCTGGCTTCTCGTTGCGACTGTAGTGTCTTGTGTTCGTGATCATGAGTAGGCAGATCCGAGGGTCAGCGGAGGGTATAGGGCCCGGTGGCGGGCGATCCCTCAATAGAAATTGTTAGTCGACAGATTGCTGTGCGATTATTGATAGTACGAAGGGATGGTAGTGCGATAAACAGTGCTGCGATAGAATACTTCGTCGACGAACGCTAGTGCGAAAGAATGGCATTGCTATGAAGACTAGGTCGAAGCAACACATTGCGATTAACTAAATTGCAATAGATAAGGACTCAATATTAATAGATGCTCTACCTAACATTAATTGGTAGGTGGCAATTTCTTTATAAATATACAGATATACCTACCTAGGTAGTTAACCACAAGAATTTTTTTAGCTTAGAGGGGCCAGATGTAAAGATTTCTAGCTTCAGTAGCCTGAGGGTATGTCTCTGAGTTTCTTAGTGGACTCTTATAACATGTATCGCAATAAATGCAGTAGGTAAAATGTGGTTAATTTTAAGGAATTAATATAATGAAAGTGACCTCATTTTGTTAGGTTATATAGGTGTTAGTATATGTGTGATAGTGAGATGTATAAGAGAGAATAAGATAGACTACTTTTTTCCGGAGAATTTCCGGATAACTTATCCGTAACTCTGAGAGGTAAAATTTTATCCGGGATAACTGATATCTATAATAAAAAATTAAATCAAAAGGTATACCTACGATTATAAATCTATTATTTACTTATTTATGTACCTATCTAGTTGTGGGTTGAACCCACTAACGTAAAATTATTATTATGAATATTATTATTTCCGGAATTTCTAAAACAATATTTTAATTAATATACATGTGAGCCTCGAAGTGGAAACAAATTATTTTTTGAATTTCCAAAATGATGGGAAAAATGAAAAATCCTTTTTTTAAATTTTAAAAACCAAAGAAATCCTTAATGCAAAATAAGGCTGCACAGAAATTTAGCAATGTACCCCCAACCCTTGCACGCGATTTGGACCCCGTGCGCGCTGGGTGGGGTCCGGCACGCCCCTGCCTTCCATTGGCCGGCGAGACCTAACCCTGCAGCGATTCGTCACTGCTAGCCCCCACTGCCGGCACCACGTGTGCGTTTATCTTTGACATCTACACTCGCACTCATTTAGTTGCTCACCTAACTTGACACAGGTGACATCGTTTTGGGAATGCCAAATGCGATCGGCACCTGCAATGTATCACGTTGAGATCCCGCTGTGTGCTCGCCTCAGTAACACCGGCACGGTCGTCACGAGACACAAGATAGCCATGGAGGTTCAGGACTGTTGTACGCCGGAGCCCTGCCCCGGGTCTGACGGGCCGGTCATCGTGTTCAGGCCAGCCAAATGTGATAGTTGTTACAGGACAAGATACAGCAGCAGTTTCAGTGACTGTGATAGTGCTTTTGTGGACACATATAAACCTTACCGAGCGAGGGCGGCGCGGAGTAGTAAGCTTCTTTTATTTTATTTTTTTCAAAGCTCTATAAAAGAGCTTTATGCAAAAGTTTTAAAAAAAGTGTAAATCGAACTTATATCTTTATTATAGTATTTTTTTCTAACTTTCATAATGTTGGATAAGAAGAGAGCCGCGTAATATTTCAGGAATGCCAAGATCGCTGTAATAAAATAATTCATAATGATTCATCTCAGTAAATAATCAGTGGCGTCAGCGTAGTCTGATACGAGTAGTGTCCCTGTAAACACACTCTACATTTACAGTTATAGTTTTGATAACTTTGTTTTATACAATACCTATATCCGGTTTTGTTGGATTGTTTATAATTTTGTTTGTACTAAAGACTAGCCGTTAAAATTAATCCTTTGGTCAGACTAACTCCTTTAGTTAGTCTTACATGCCTACTTTGTACAGTTTTTACTTTTTTCTATTTTACAGCAGGTACGGGGTACATTGCTGTATAAAATTGTTTAAGGCAAATAATAATATTTTGTGGGTAGTTCTTCAATATAAAAAAAATATGTACACATTTCTTAATTCGAAATATATCAAAAATTTTATATAAATAAATAATTAAATAACAATAAAATCAGATACCTCTTTCGATCTCTAAATTATGACTATGCGAAAAAGTTGAAAAAACTCGTGCAGCAGGTCCTAAAAGACCCATATCTTCTTTATTCTCGCGCACATGATCTAGTCGGACGTAATTGAGCCGCCATGGGCACGAAATGGGCACAAAAACTGGGCTAGTTGCCCCTCACTATGTTAAACGCGGATCAAAACGCACTGGCCAAGCTAGAGTCGTAATTAGACTGTTACCGGTATCGCATAGTTAACTAAATGTTTGTGTCCTTTAACAGCCGGACAGTTATGCCTCCCTTTCGCAATTGTAGACTAGGAGGTGGTAGCGTCTAGCCCTGGGTCATGAATAGTGAAATAGTGAACCAACTCTACCTAATAAATTATTACAATATGCATTATAAATCAGCGGTTTAACTTTCAAAGTTGGCAAAGGACGAAAGCTTACTGCAAGTGATTATAGTTATAATGTATTCAGCGTTGATCTGTAGGTAGGTTATTTCTTTTTTGTACTCTACAGAAGTATAATTTACCATATTACTTAACCTTAATTCAATTTATAGCATAAGTAAAGACAGATTTTTGCATTAGTAATTTTTATAAAAGTGCATTAACAATAAATAACTATTTTATGATATTCAAAATCATCTCACGGTATAATTGATATAGAGTTTTAGTGATCGCCTCTCGTTCTATTAAAACTATCTCGGTCTACTCTCTATATAGGGATGAGAAATGATTTAAGTGTCGCGCAATAAAAAGTGATGAAGATTTTTAATATTTTACTGATAATCGATGTATTTAAAATCGTAAATTGGTCTTTCAGATAATTATGATGTATTTTTCTGAAATTATATTGATTAATACTACTCATATTTTATGAAATAAGTGACAAAATACAATATACGAACAAAATGATTTAAGAAATAATATTTATAAAATTATTAGTAAAGAAAATGGATAAAATTCTTCACCCGAGTGGGAATCGAACCCACGACCACTGCAAACCGTGCCAGCCGCTATAACCACTAAGCCACATTACTACATTACCTACATTACATTACACTACTTTGCAAAAATATATTCGATGCTATTGCATTGTTAATACTTTTAGATTTTTTAATTACTGTACCTATATGCCTACTAATTTCGTATACCTACGTATAAATTATAAATTACATATCAGACATAAATGATAAAACAGTAAGTTGACAACCCTATCAGCAAGCTCGAGATCGTGTGTACTAATTAGGCTTTGAAGCAATTATCAGACAATTTCTGAGTTACATTTCTTTTGCAGACGAAACAGACATGATAAGTTAGTTTAGTAATATGACAGATTGCACCTACTTAACTTAGGGCCGGTTTTGTCAAACGTCAGATAGCCGAAAATCCAAGTGTCATTAGCAACCATTGTAATATCAAACATCCTAATTACAGGGTGTTTTTTCGTTGCCACCCTTAACGATACTCTATACATCAAATAAAGTAAGTTAATGCCAAAAAAAAATGCTGGGCAACGGTGTTAATTTTTTTTATAATTACTTGATCGGGCGAAATTTATAGTGTCCAGTGTTTGTGCTAGTTTTTTCATAGACATATATTAATTATTTATCGTGGAAAAAATCTTGCTACACGCGTCAATGTGCATTTATGCAGAAAAACGCAGTCTATATACTCAACTTTGGACCCTAATATCTTGGGAACCAGACACTTCCCAGGTATAGGTGACGATGATGAGATTCCGTAGTTTCCGGGAATGTTGACGACCAAAAATCACCCTGTATAAGGTGTAAGATTTATTTATCACATTCTAAGTATATTTGTTAATACGTTATTACTCAAATAAAAAGTACAGGATATAGGTTAAATTCATTAGCGTACAAAAAATTACTGCAGCTTACCGCAAAGTTATCTTTGATAATTAAAAATCAATTAACAACATATTATTGTGCGTATGCCAAACGTAATAAAAAGATAAGTGTCGGATAAAACGGTACAATATTACTTTGATAATTATGCTCCCGGAAATTAGCAGTGTCCAATAAATTTCGGTAATCCATAAATGTAATAATATTTTGGAAATGATCAACTTTTCATTCACAACAAAATGTTGCAACTTTACAAAATATCACAGATAATGCAGATATATCTTTACATATAATAAAAATGGAACGGATCGCTGTCTGTACATGGAATGAGATATATATGAGAAAAAAAATTATAGGAGACCTTTACTAAAGCAATAGTACCCGATAGAATCTTTTTTGGAATTTTTGTCTGTTTGTCTGCGCGTTTGTGTACGTTAATTTCAGAAACGGCTGAACCGATTTCGATGCAGTTTTCAGGAATATATTGTGACAGGTCCCACTTAACATATAGGCTACTTTTTATGCCGGAAAAATGTTTTATCCGGGATAATTTCGACATTTTGTTTTTTTCTGTAGTCCACGCGGACGTGGTCGCAGGCGTCCACTAGTAGTAAATACTATTCGTACTACTTACATACATATAGATACATCATCTTATTCAAAAAAAAAAAAACTGGTACAAATTTTACGCAAAACAAGTCCGCATATAATATTTCCTATATTATACGAAAGGATATACCTATCTACCTACCCGATTTTCATGAGGATGAATGTAATAATAAAAACAAAACAAATCGGAGCTCAAATATAAAAACAAGAGAAAGTGGGCGCTTCTAGAAAAAAATAATAAACAATTTCCAGAAGCTTTCATTCATTATTATGAATCTATCCTGTTTTCCTTCAAATATGTAGGTAGGCAAAAGGTAAAAAATTTACCCACAGAAATACATTGACGATCTTTTAAATCATAAACTGTCATTATCTAACTAGATATATAAATCATAATAATAGTATTTTTTTTTTTTATTATAATAGTAGATTATGTTTTCATTAGGTTGTTCTATCTTATCAATTATAATTTGCTCCATAACAGTCTATCAACTACAAATTGAGGATTCAGGGCCGTGTTGGTTATCATCAACCATGGAATTTTTATAACCAAGCTCGCCATATTTTTCTACGCAAGCTTCCACGCTTCGAGCCTAGGGAATTAAGGTCTGTCTACACCGGAGCTATGTCGCCGCTCATAATGGCCGCTGCTCGATTTCATGAACTATGTCCGCGTCATTAGGCCCGCGATCCACTAGCTCATTAGCAACTATTTCACATAAAACGAAGTTCTTTAACGCGGCAAAGTAGCCGGCACCAATTATCAACAGTTATTTAAGTGAGCCCTCGTAATTGTGACTAAACTGAGCCAGCTATGTCAATCTCGGTGATGCGCTATAACGCTAGCAAATTGAGCCTAGTCTCGTATTTTTCATAGAGGCTTTTTGCATCATTTTCGACTTAAATATTCGATGCTAAACTTAATAGTTACCTAAAACCAAAACGTGTTACTTGTATGTACTGAAAAATTGCATTTTAAACGTAATGAAATCCGCTTCGAATCTCAATAATATCAAAATTACCCGCAAAAAGTGCACGCCCAAATTATGTAATACAACCATCTCATCAATTTTGATTTCGTCGCAATCGTTTCGCGCGTTTCCTTAACTCGCCATTTTCGATACGCCATCATTATCATTTATAGTGATTTTCAGTTAATTAACCACATATCACTTCGGCCGCAGCATGCCGCGTGGCCGCTATATAATCGCTCTTATTATGAGCAGTCAAATTTTACGAGCGCATCGGTTGTTAGCCGCTACTAACAAAATGATGATCCGACTCAAATTAATCCTCTATTATGGATAAATATGACGCTTTTTCTATTTAATGTCACCCGGACGGATATAAGATGCACCGTTTACCACCCTAGCCTGTTAGCAAAAAGCAACATTATAAACATGTTAAGTTGCTTGCAGTAATGCGCGCCGTGGAGATGATGGACGAATTTTTGACGCAATATCAAACATTTACATAATGATTGCGCGGGCGCCAGCGACGTTCTGACGCGCAAAGTTTTCTTGGTTTTCGAGTCGAAATTCTAGTTAGCGGGCGCGATTTCTGTTAAAAAGGTTAACAAGCTGGCTCTCGTTTGGGTTGTTTTGGAGCCGTGAAGCCTTCTTTTGTGTACGAGCGAGCTGTTAAAAAATAAACGACTCCTTTGTTTCTCGGGTAGTCGGAGCCGACCTCCGTCGCGGTCCCTACTTTTTTATGCCCCCTTATAACCTGTGTATTACCTACGTGTAGGTATCTACGGTTTTTATGGAGGCCCGGTCAGTTCTTCAATGGGCTAAGGAATTCAATCGAGCCTCCCTATTGTTAGTTTAAGTTAATCTTTTAGGTCCATAGATTAGTAGGTAATAATGGATTTTTTAATGAATAATCTTGAGTGGACCACCTTATGTGTTTTAATTAATTGAAATTTCTCAATCCATGTCAATATTTATACGCTAGTAGTTATAGATGTATCACATTATCTTTCTCGTGCCTTTTTAAACAAATATATTGTATATACAATGATTTAATGACGAAAACATAAAACTTTTGCCCTACAATGACTCTACGTCTTTTACGAGGCTGACCTGTTATTTTTTTAGTTGAACTTTTGACGGCGCAGTGTTGCGGTTGCTTTTGACCGGCGCACTAATAAAATGTTATGATCGTGTGTTTAACGCGTGTTGTGTGTCGGGCCTTCCTTTTGACATGATCGTTATTGACCGACTCCACCTTTGCGGTCGCCCTTTGTACCTCAAACTGTTACAACATTATTATTGTGTCAATTGCGGGCAATATGAATTGACGCCTTATTAGAGCAGCCATTTTGTTCCGATGCATTCGAGTGGTCGTCACTTTCGTTTTCGATTGGAGGGGCGTGATGATAGGGATCAGTTAGGGTCTAGTTAAATAATAAGCGGTGCGAGTATAACTATAATCTGCTTTTATTTGACCGCCCGCCGGCCCCCGGGCTAAGCGCCAAATCGCCGCGAAACCGGCTAACGAGGTAAAAAAATCGACTGTTTGAGATAATCGTGCGAGCGTATTGATTGATTTGATTTGTGGTTTCCCACACGTTTCGTTTATGAATTTTATGATATTGGATTTCAAAAATGGCGATAATAGTCCAATTTGACATTTTCTTATTATATGTTTTCTTCGGAATTTTAGTCAAAACGTTGGGAAACCAGACTTTGTTTTTATTGAAATGTTTGGAAATAGAAATTGTGACAAAATATCGCGCAGACAGTGGACCAGTCAGTGTGTTAAATAGCGTAAAATATGATTATAACGTTACTCACTAAAAATGAATCATGCCTGAGTCAAAACACTGAAAAAAATTTAAAACTCAGTGAATGAGTAACGAACAAAATCTTAACTATTCTCAATTACAAAGTCAGTTTATTAACTATAGGTAGGTATTATGAATATGCTAACCAATAAAGTCAATATAAGTAAACAATTTTATTGTCATGTATGATGGAGCGACAAAATAAATAGGTATGGATAAAAATGTTGTGTTTTTATTAATTAAAAATAGAATTCAGAATTTAAATAAAGTAGGTGTAAATAATTATTATCTTAATAGTGATATTGAAAATATTAATTAAAAACCGACGAAATGTTTCGAGAAAAGATAGTGAATGCTTCGCTTGTTCTTCTTGGCGGTAAGCTTGCAGACTATTTTAGTCTGCTACCTTAGTCTAAATATATAATAATCTAATATCTTGGTGTGCAACTTTTGGTAATGTATCTACAGTAACTTGCTTGACACGTTCCCGCAGTCAAACTTTTATAACAGTTTTGCAGGATATTGTACAGTCACAATTTGTAAACTGTAAACTTAATAAATAAATAAATAATAAAAATAAATATAATAAAAAATAGTAGATTATGGCAAAACCGAGTACCTACAGTGATCTTAATAAGTTTAGAGTGAAACTTGAGGACCTAGATGGTCGGAAAGCTTTAGACACCGTAATGACCTGAAGGCCAGACCAACTTACAGGCGGACAATCAACATATCTGGTGTACATATTATAAACGCAGTCAATTGTTTTTGAAATAGGCATTATATTACTAGTATTGATATTCTAAAATTTCTTTAATTATAGTTATATATAAACCTTCTTGAAGAAATAATTTAAATCGACAATCAATATGGCGCTTACATCTAGAACTAGAGATGGGATATATCGATATCGGAAGAATATCCGGTGTTAGCTCAGTCACCGTTAAAATGTGCCGCATTACTGATTCATATAAGTTCAGTGGACAATTAGCAAAGGCTGTCCACCTCTGACTCGATGTATTTATTCATCGGATGTCCATCGATTACCATAATCGATAGCATGGCGCGTGCCGCATACGAACTCGTCACCAACGAGATGCAAACAATTAATTAACTGTCCGAAAATCTATCGATAAACATCTAAAATGAGAACTTACTGCATAGGAAATGCGACGACGTTCTAGACAATGCCGCTCAAGCTAGGATTAAATTTACCAATACAGTATCTAAGCATAGTTAAAGAAAACAACTCAAAGTTATTTTAAGTCCTAGAGCACAACGCATTTGAAAAACATAATATTCCTTTTATTTTCCTTATAAAGGTTGTTTCTTAGTTATTATTGGGTATAGGTATATATGAAACCAATTTATGGTCTCCAAACCTAGAGACAGTCGCCAAAATCCAGGTTCAGATCTGGAATTCAGGAACTTACATTTGTTTTTCTTCTGCAGGATACGTCAACGTCTGCGCTGCGGTGTGCTTATTACTATTGGTCGGTGTTCTGTCACCTAAGTCGGCGGCGCGAACTATGCAGAAGCATCCGTGCTCATCAGACCCAGAGAACGAGCTCTGGGGCAACCCTTGTGACTACAAAAATGATTCTGTTGTAAGTATCTAGTATAAACAAGTCAAGTGCAAAACTTGCTTCAAATATTTCATGCTAATTTTTGTGGAAATTCATATCTATATTGTTTATCTTGGGAAAATAATTTATTTGTAGAGCTTTTTACTTCAGAGGAAAGCTAGTGATTTCAACAAGTTTTTTATGGATTCATATTAATGAAATTTTTCCATTCTTACAGGCACAAAATGTAGCATACACACCGGAAATGTCAAGAAGAATTGCGTCGCAAGCGAAGCACGCGTTCAGGCAAATGGAGGAATACAAGGACATGTTTGTAAGTATACACATTTTATCGATAACTATGTTCGCTTTCATTGATCGATTGGACTGTGGCGAGACAAACGGGTAGTATTCGCATCGATATGCCCGCCGCGTTGCGCTAAAATGAACGGACGAGCCTCGCAGCCAATACCAATAGGTGTTACGGACGGTACATGCCTCGGGCTGGCGGTATGGAGATTCTTATCGGTTCATGAATGAAAGTGTTGATATATCACTTGGCAACGGCTCAAGTATTCGTAAAATTTAGGAAAATAATATCGTAAACAATTGCATTGACTCTGCGTTATTCACTCTTGTTTACTGCAAATATAAAAACAGCATTTGATGGTAAAGGCAGATGACTACACGAAAAAGTAAGTAAAACAAGAATATTTTTCAGTAAATGCATTGCATGCATTCGGGTTATCGCAGACAATTTCCTTTTCGCGAAGGTATACGACCTCATTATTGCTGTATGCCATGGCCAGTTCACACCAAAATTTGACCCATTAATGATTCTGGTGGTGCACGACTCAGCGGCCCTCTCACGCTGCACGTGGTGCAAAGATTACATCGGCTCGGGCGCCGGTTTCGCGTCTCGACGTCCGGCCGCCGCTTCCTCTCTTTTAATTATAATTTGTACTGCATTGTCACCGCATTGTCATGTCAGACGCAATGCAAATAGTGGCCGCAAGTCGTAACTACAGTGTTGCATGTCCGCGCCAAGTTCAAGATCGTATTACTCTTTTATAGGCACCGTGTTTTTCCTTTTACTTAGTTTATGTTGTCGTTGACTTGTTAACGTTTATCTTCAGTTTTATGCCGCCTCAAAAGTAAATAAATCTTTTAATAGTCAACGTACTTTTTAAAATCAACTGATAAAATTTCATCATTTGTCATTTCCTTGACAATTATTAATGTAGTCAAACTAAATCCTAGAATCAATAAATTATTCACGAACAAAAAACTATTGTATGGTACTCCAATACATCGAATCCTAATGACAGTTTCAACATTCCAATCCTCAGAATAATATTTCCGAATCGGAAGTAAGGTGGCCCGATCAACCAGCGTAATGTGGTGTCCAGGTCGCGCCTCGCATCACTTATTAAAATCACCAACGACTATCGCGACAACTAAAATAAATGTGAAGTATACATCACTGGCATAGTTAGATGAGTTGTTAGCGCGTGTTAGGATAGACTATCGATGTAGCGAGGACAATAGGAGAGATTCGATTGATTCTTGCATGTTTGATCGTATATTCGAGCACAAGGTATGGTGGCATTGTAATAGGCTCGACGGTCGTAACGACGGCGACGTCCTGTTGCCTTCTCATCGTAAAACGACATTATCGACTCACAGTAGCCGGAACGAAGTACAGGACGATGCGTGTACGCATCGAATACTGATTGCGCATTAGTATTGCACGACACACCTGCCCGATGGTTTTTTTCTTCTGTCTCTCCCCTTAATGTCGGTCATTCGTTGCTAATGTATCATATTTATTGCGGTTTAGGCTCAACACGGAGGCGATGAACCACCATTGTTGCTACATTCAAGGACGTTAAATTTTTTTCATTTATCCAAACAATCAATATTTGCACCTATAGCTGTATGTCAAAGTAAAGTATAATATAATAAAAGCTCACAATTAATATAAAAAAAAGATCTTTCCTTCTATATTGAGCTTGTTTCGTGTAATGACTTATCCGTGACAAAAACATAATCTTGTTAGATCTCCGAAAAATATTTCTGTGGTCAGTCCCACAGTTTGTTGACGGGCACATTATTTTATGAGTGATAAAGATTTTATCCAAAAAAATTCGGTCTTCCACATCTGTCGTCAGCCCATTCCGTATAAATAATAACTGGCGACGTTGTACTAAGAACGCAATAATAAATTCAACGAACTCTACCGGTACCGTGGTCGCGCTGGCCACCGTGTGACTTTACAGCTTTTAACTCAGCCACACTCGTGTAGGTAACAAGCATGCAAGTTCAACTTGGAATGCAACTGCTTTTCCAATAATTTCACAGAGAAAACATGTGTTTACTAAGTATATGACCCAATCAGATGTCTCGTGACCTCTTCCACGATGATCTTATGCGGTCTCTAGCGTAGCATATAGTGTAGGTACAGTATACACGTTGAATTACGAATATGTCAATACATACGATATGTAGTACATACTTATTACGATAGCGTTGTTCACACGGGCGACAGGCTGTCTGCGGCGGTGGGTGCGAACGTGTGCTGTAATAACACACTGTTGTTTCAATGTGTGGGTGTGTTTATTTGATAAGCTTCCGATGTTCCGAGCTAGGTATTCGGATGCTACGTCGTCGAATTTCTTAGATTAAAGCCCACCCACACGTCATTTGTTACACACGCAATCAAGTTTATCAGCAATAGCACGGTTCATTTGATTATTTTGCTATTTTCGGTTTATGTACTTGGTTAGGTACCTATTTAGTCATTAATGGCATGTATGTTGACATTTTGTGTATGGTGTGATAGACCGGACGGACGCACACCTGTGTCATTGCCGACTTAGCACATTCCTTGGGATGTAATGCCAGAACAATACAGCCTTGTACCAAGTTGGCATTAATCTTGTTTACCTTTTCAACACGGATCATGAACATAGCCTGCTTAATGAAACACATCAGCGGCCATTTTATAAATACGATCTGGTTGATTGATTTGAAAAATATAACTTACGGATACTTTTGAAATTGACAATGTAAACAAGAGATGGTAAAATTCGTCATCCGAGTAATTGACCCGGTAGCTCAGTGGTTAGAGGAACTGGCACGGTATGCAGTGGTCGTGGGTTCGATTCCCACTCGGGTGAAGAATTTTTTTCCATTTCTTTATTAATAATTTTATAATGTAACTTATTGCACCGATTATATCCGATAATGTTATACAATAGCTATCATTTCGAAGGGTTCGTCACGTTGCAGACCGCAGTTAATTGAGTATTGTTGCGTAACAATATTTCTGGCTGTAATCGACGTGTGTCTGTCCTTTCAATATATGCTATTATAAATTATTTGAAGTTGCATCTGCTTCGCGCGGACACGTGCCAAAGGTTTTTCAACTCTCTTATTCGAGTACAACGGACAGTTTTTAGCCGGGCATTTGTCACGTATGCCTCTGGTCATATAGTGTCAAATTTTAATGTCCAAACGGTTTTATTACATGAGTAGTCGGCGGTGTAGTCGGGGCTCTGATTACGATCTCATCTTTTAGCTCGACCTTGGTTTCCCCAAAATTTGCAGGCAATCTTGTATTTAGGTAATTAAAAATGAAAATAGGAAGTATGAATGTTAATTATAACACTAGAAATGTCCTCTATGTGTCCACGATCTATTATAATCGGGTAACTTGAAATACACAAAAAAATGTAGGTACATAATCGAAGATCAACATTAATCTCTCTGTTGAATCGATTCATTCATTAGAAATAGAGAAAATACTAACTGAACATTTCTAATTATAGATTTAAAATCTTAATCGAATTACTTAGCTAAATTATTAGCGGGCTATGTCAACTATTTAGATTTGCGACAATTTAAGTTTAGGCATACCTACTCCAGAAAATGTTATACATATTATTTAATTTGATTGTCGTGTCAGGTGCACAGATCTTCGAGATTAAACATTTAAGAGTTAAGATCGCGCTGACAAACAAATTACCTTTCGACCAATGAAAACGGACACATATATACAGTGGCCAAAGCTTCAGTGGAGAAGATCACAGTAAATGGTTTTATAACAGCAAACGCTTGTGATTTCGCAGAACGATTTACTGGTAGTTATATTGTATCAATATTATAGAGTTGTGGGCGTTTCATACTATAAAGCTATCTAGTACCAATATGGACAGGAAATTGCCTCAAAAGTTTGAAAGGTTATGGGTGCATTAAGATTAAATAAGATCTGAAACCAAAATCAAAAGATAATAAAAACTTTATTCATTAATTATTACATGCACTTTTTAGATCTAAGAAGTCTTGGACTATTATTATGATACGATACTTATATGATTGAATATTTATTACATATGAACTTACCTACTCGTATTCCAAGAACCGTGTGCTTTAATAACTTTGCCCTTTTCTTTCGACTTGTCAGCCTATTGCAGTACACTGCTGGACGTAGGCCTTCTCCATAGCACGCCACAAGGCACGATCTCCTTATATTTTCTTGCAGTCGGGTAAATTTAAGACGGTCTTGATATATACCAAGGAGTCTACTGTAGACAGGATTAGATTAGATCTAGTTTTATACTAACGTTGAGAAGATGAAACGGGAAGAATTAAATCGTTCCTATAATAAAATTCCATGAAAGTCAATCAAGTTATTGTGTAATTGTAAATAATTCTTGTAGAACTTCATAGAAGTAAACGGTTTTGGTGGACTAAGCCAGACAATTTGTATACCCTTCTTAGAGTATAACGGTCTGTACATCATCATCATTCACTACGGAGTTTTGTTTCTGACTGAAATGATTTTATCAATTATTAGTGTACGCCCGCGACTCCGTCCGCGTGGACTACAGAAAAAACAAAATGTCGAAATTATCCGGGATAAAAACATTTTCCCGGGATAAAAAGTAGCCTATATCTTAAGTGGGACTTGTCACAATATATTCCTGAAAACTGCATCGAAATCTGTTCAGCCGTTTCTGAGATTCGCGTGTACAAACCCACAGACAAATAGACAAACCGACAAACAGACGAAGATTCCAAAAATATATATTATTATTATAAATACAGTGTAAAAACTTATTTCTAAATTGAATTGAATTCTTTTGGGTACTACATTGCCATAGAGGAATCAATTCCGTTGATGAAAGTCTCTTTTAATATTTTTTTTCGTATATCTTCCATGTACAGACAGCGATCCGTTACTTTTTACTATATATGTATAGAAGATAGATTGATATAGATAGATGATTACTTTTTATTGTTTCAGGCATTGAGGCTCCACAGCTACCCCAGTTTTGAGGAACTCCTTATAGAGTGGGAGGGGTATGAGTGGCTGCGCAAGCTGTATGAGGATGTACTCCCTAGGAATAAGACATTGTTCAAACCAGTGCCAGATAATGAAATGGAACCTTTTTTGAAGGTGAGTTTTTATTATTTTGAAAGTTGAAAAACACGATGATCTATAATAATGCAAAATCTATAATGCAAAACCGATTAGGATCGAATTTTGTTTGGGCATAGTCAAATATTAGTGAATAAAGTTGTTTTCGGTTATCGTACGTGGTTTGTTTGCCATTTCCTAACCAAAAACAATGCTAAGAGAGGCAGGCGGCAAATTCGCTGATGCCAAAAACGTGCATCCGTATGAGTTTTTCAATCCATTTCGAGGAATCGTCGTCGTCGGTGGCACTCATTGTTGTCCGACTATCGCTTACGTGAGAACACCGGGGTTTCGTAATTTCGCCATCGAGTAATCGACGTATTTCGATTATAATTGTCCGGAGGTATATACACGAAATATTTGTATGTTCAGCGATTTTTCGGACACGAAATATTTATTGAGACACGTACGATGAAATAGTAGCAAGGTCGACGCCTAAAATTTATGTTAGGAAAATCTTTTGATAAAACATATCTACTATGTATTACTTTTTTCTTGTTCACAGACGAAGTTAAAAGAAACCCTACCGCATATGTACAAGGCCCTAAAAATGGTGCTAGCTGGCTTATATTCGACGGTGGAAAATGGCTTGAGCGACAACATTTATTCAGATGAGGATCTGAAGAACAATATCGTGTCCTCCATAAACGAAGTCAGGGCAGTTCTTTGCCAATTCCATGTAAGTAAAACCTGCCTTTTAACTTTGTTATCAAACTTAAAATTCCATACAATCATTATTATTCTTAATATTATGTGCGTAACTCTAGCATCTTCAAACAAATGTGTCGCGAATTATATTAGTTGTACCTATATTGTCATTTGAACCATACGCTTCCGTTACGACGCCATGCAGTCCTGACCATGAGGCCATTTAAACTTAATTTTATTTATTAATAGATTCTGCTGGAATCGTATCAAGGGGTCTGGGTTCATAGTCGAGTTTCTGATACAACGCAAAACCTAATCAGTTCTTTCCTTCTTTCAGGATGTCATGCTATCGCTTCACTTGGAAATCATTCCTCTGGATGACTCCGAGGTGCCGGACTTTAGAGAAGACAGGTTGTGTCTCATCCTGCTCATCTACAGGGATAGCATGAACTACCTGGAATACCTCGCCCAAGTGTTCCAGATGGAGCACGACAGACGTGATCTCTAAATACTTTCGAGACAGAAATAGCTTGTCTGTATGGTTTAACATCGTCGTATCCTACGGGTAAAGCCACTCTGATTGTTGTGTCGTTCTAATTCTATTTCTTGTTAAATTCTTCTGCAATTTATTATTTTTTTTAAATAGTTTTCATTACTGTCTTCACATCTCGCAACTTGCGATGGAAATAGTCATAACAATCGCTGTGACTTTTTTCCTTATTTTTCCTTTCATAAATGCGGTCTGTGATACGTGGGGAGAGGTGGATACCTCTCTCATTCCCCCGTTTCAAGAATATCTAACTGTTACGTATTCTGAAATATTATCTCTTGAAATGAAACGCATTTATTCATAGGATGCGACGTTTTGCGCAGTATTCGCCTTTATCTGAAAATATTAGGGCTAGGTACTCCACAATTGGTGCTTCTATATACTCGTACTCGTAGACGTAAGGCGTAACAGGCGTTACGCTCACTCCTTCAGTTCGCAAGCGATAGCCCAACTTCTTATAGATGTATATTGCATTTTGGCTGTTTTTTAGCGAATCAATTTAGTAAATCTTTGCCATTACATTGCCATTTTGGTCTAGAGCGAATTAGTTCCTTTTATTTTTATGTAAATATTAAAGAATTAAAAATGTAGATATTATTTATTAATATGATGTCAGCTTAATATTCGAAATTATCCGTTCATCCTAGTCACGGTGTTATTTATTTTCTTCCTTCATTAGTTTCAATTTCCTTGTTAATTGTATTATTTAATTTAGACTTTTATTCCCTTTTTATAAAACTTACAAACCTGTTGCTAAACTTGTGCTAATCTTTTCGATGTAATATCTTGTCGTGAAGTTGATAAAAGTAGATAATTTGACAACAGATTTATTAAAAGAGTTGTAAGTTTTTATTTAAAAGGTTAGTGTTTAGCTATCATTCCACCAGAGTTGATTGAACGATGTTAGTAAATTGTTGTATTGTCGGTTTGTTTGTGGACGCAGGCAAGCTTCTTGTCTGTCTGCTTGTCTGTCTGTCTGTCTGCTTGTCTGTGTGACTTGTCCTAGTTGTGACTGTGGCGGCTGAGGCTACGATAATTTTAATTATTATTGTACATTACTATTCCTACTTGCATTAGTATTACATGACGCTTTGTTAACTATTTATATAACTGTTACACGAATCCATTAAAAATGATGAGCTCTAATAGAGCTGAATATAATATAATATATTATTGTATAAAAGTACAGAGCCAGTGTATTTATGACTTAATCATTATTTGTATAGTTCAAATAGTATTTATAACTGAAGCAAACATAATTTCTATGTTTGTTAAATTAAATTATTATAACATTTAAATCTATTTTTTATTTCTCATAATTTCCTAGTTTAAGGAATTTTATGTACCTACGTTGTTTTTACATTGCATACCTACCGGCTATCCAGCGCTGTATTTGCCTTAAACTAAATTAAGTACTAAAACTATAAAATAAAGCATAGAATTTTGTAAGTATTGCAGTGTAGAAATGTCGTATACTACATAGGAACGAGCATTGGTATACGGTGGTTGTTCGTTTATCCTTACACACACACAAATATACGCCAGAAAAGCGTATGGAAAAGAACGAATATTTTAAATATGAATCTATGACTGTTATCGCCGAAAAATGTGGTCAATTACTAGCCAAATATAGTATCGCATAATAGAATCGTTTCCATACAAGATTTTTAGACATTTCATTTTCTTTCATTGTCGCAACACTCCTACCGATAGCAGTATACTTATTCATCACGTGACTTAACGAACGCGCGAAAATGAAAGCTTCCTATTGGAGCAAACGTGTCGGTGAAAAACTATGTGAAAAAATTCGTTCGAGAAATAATGTCTCTTTCTCTAAGGCCCAGAATTAAACACTTGTTTATCTATTTAATACTAAATTAACAGTTCCTGTATTAAGCTTTCTGTCGATACTGAAACGCCGTGCTGATGCTCACCCGGCGCCGCGCCGACGCTCAAAAGACCGCTCATAAGACGCCAGTTTAGGGGGTCTCTTACTTGACGGTTCTCATTATCATCGTGGTCGCAACGAAAATAGTTAACTTAACCTTGATTTCACGTTAATCGTGAGTTAAAACCTGTCAACTTCAAAATGCGTTACAGTCTGTCGATTAATATCATAGATCTATTATAGGGCTAGCTCAATATTGAATACAAGGAGCAGTTATCAATAATATTATACAACATTTTCTTCAGATCAAGATCCAAACTACCTTAGATGCTCCACATTTGGCGATGAGGCTTAGTAGGGTTTTATTATTATTCTAACATACTGTCGAAGTGTCAAAATCGTAGCCATCCAGCAAATATTAGCAACAATCATAGTCGTCAACCCTATTTGATATAACCTCCTAACCACCCAACAAAAACAACAAAATAATCTTCAAATCCCATAAAGTGAAAAATAAATAAGTGTCAATACACACTACTGTACGACATCCCTACCTCGTAGCGACTGTTCCCATGACCCGACTGGAAACACTGTCGCTTTACACAAGGCATTCACGACTGGAGACCGATTCTCGCATCCTTTGATATACCTTTCAACTTGACTTATTTGTCCATAAGTGTCTATGGGCGGCTAGTGGTGACTAGATGGCGAAAATGGGAGATCAAGCCTTGTGGCGTGCCCTGGGAGAGGCCCACGTCCAGCAGTGGACTGCAATATGCTGATGTAATGTATAGTTCAGGTTCAGTACTAACAGCACTTGAAGCTCGTATCTGATAGAGAATAATGTTTGGTTCAGGTAGGCTATTGATTTCAGCTTTTATGTTCACAATTTCTTAATTAGATGTTTGTATGAACGTCTAAAGGCTAATTAAAAAGTAAAGAGTATGTATTTAAATCTCTTTTTTTATATCAAAACACTAGAAGGATTGAACTACATGATTTTCAAGTTTGATTTCCGTCTCTACTCCAGTTCATAGAATATCCAAGGAAGGATGCAAGAATCGGATCCCTGGAAATAGTGACGTCTTTACACAAGACATTCACGACAGGTGACCTGTTTGCATTGGTGACTTGGTCACTTTACGAATTAGGACGACATGCGATGGGAGGTTAGTAAAAACAGGACTAGTGAGAGTTAGGCCGGTGGTATATGAGCGCTTTTGTGTACAAGTTTGCAAACGAGTAATTAGAATACATACTGAATCATGACCATGATGATCATGATCATGATGAATATCATATTTTTTTATTCTAAATTCGAAATTTTATAAGTATTATAAAATAATCAAAATCAGTTAAAATTTTTGTACTTTTATTTTTTTATTTGACAAAAATTTTCAACTCCTTTGTGCTAAGAACGATGTCAGATTCTGGTCAAATTGGTTAAACAATGTCGTTTATATTCGGTATTGATAACACATGAGCCAGCCAGTTAAATCTCTGATACATACCTACATTAGACACTATTCACACCAATAGCCATAGTTGAATCTGTAAAATAGAAATACAATATTTTGCTAAAGCGTCCCTAACTTATAGGCAATTCACCATGACCTTACAAATTTTCAGTCATACAAATTACGTAAGTCTGCAGCGTTCCTTAAGAGAACACATTTAAAACCATCCCCAACTTAACGCCACTAGATCCAAAGTCGTCTTTCGAAAAGCAAACCTAATTCAAGATTAGATGACAACGCGTTTTGTGCTACCGATCACAAAGCGTTCAAAACTGCCGTGTTTGTTTAATGTGTTAGTGGCCTAAGCTATAATGTGTCGCTGGGAGTCCCGTAGGTGTTAGTTTTGATATTTGGACAGGCGGGACTATCAAAGCCGGGTTGACCTCCTACTACGTTTAGATTTTGTAATAATAAGAAACTTGGTTTTTTGTTGACATAAAAAATATACAGTTAACGCCTCTCCTATTTGCTAGTAGCAGGGAATTAAATATAACTTAAAATAAAACTAAAAATGTACAGACAATACAAATGAATGTATTGTATACAGTTGCTATGACGCATATATGTACGATGTCATCTCGATTGTTCTATCTAAATTAAAACTTTAAACAAACCATATCACAGTCATTACAATTTTTGAAATATCTACACTCATCCAAAGTCGTCGGCAATTTAATCAGAACCAGAGAATAAAGTTTATCTGACGCACGTCTCCTTATTTTTATTTATTAGGAAGATTTATTATTAAAGGGGCTCGCACACGAAGCGTCACGAATGCGGCACAAAAAATCGAGGTTATGTTAATGTGAGACGCGCACGTGACAAACTTTTTTCCGAACCATTAAATGTTTGATTGTATGATCTCTGAAAGAAAGCTGTTGAAAGAAAATCAACTGTATCAAAATATTGTCGTATAATTTTATGGCAGAACTAAATTTATTTAATAATTAGACATACTGGTAATGAAAATTCTTAAAAATTATTTCATCACACGTGACACTAAAGTACACAAAAACTTTTCTCTGAGCTTTACCTACGCTTGAGGTCTTCTCAATTATCTGATTAAGTACTTTTCACTTTTCCAACTGCTTTGCTGGAAAATATCGCCCAAATACGAGTAAGACAAACTCTTGTATTATTTGCAACATTTTATTACTTCTGCAAATTTTGGTGCAAATAAACCCACTTTTTTCAGAATAAAAATTTTGCAACGTTAAAACTCTACAATGGCAGGTGGAGATCCGTGATCCCTGCCTGCCCATCCGGAAAAGACCCGTGATATAATGCATGTATGTATGTAAGAACTTTACATAATAGGTATTGCCTCGAGTTCGAAAGGGAAACATATTTTATATACAGTAGAGAAGATACAACTGCTGTTGCAATATCCAGACAGTACAACACTATAAAATGATCTAATCATAACTGAGGTTTAACCTTACACGATAAGTGATTTCCCACACCATTTGCGTATAAATTGAATCATAAAAAGCAAATAGATCTCTCGATTCGGATCTACGGATGGCCTACAGAAACCGCACGTCTACCCTGACCGAGTAGACAAACACACAAAAGACAACACCTTGTTTGACATTATCTGTGTGCTTTGTCGGCCCTCTGCGCAAATAACGGACGTAACTTGACTTTGTTACGCTAAAGATAAAGAAAATTATTTGCTGTAGTGCGTTTAAAACTGCGAAAGTTGCGTATTTTGCAGGAAAAATGCATATTTGTTAAAAAGAGTTGGTGGGCGTTAGATAAATTTCTCGCAGCTACAAACGCTGCTAACCTCATTTTGATACTCATGATACAAATTTTAATAAAGGCCAATTTATTCAATGTCATAGCAAACAATTCATTTGTGTTTAAAATTTAATAAAATATCTTTGGTTCTTAGTTAAAGTTCCTCACTGTTTCTGTCGTCGTACTAAACATGAATTATATTGAATACAAATTTAAATAGGCCTCGAAACTAAGATAAACAAAATAGGAAGATATTGTAAACACAAGATTCAACAGTAATTACAAACAAAACAAAAGATATGCATTTTATTTGTTACTTAGATTGCCAATTAATTAGCAGTAAGTCTACATTTATAGGTAGGTATATTCTAAGGCTTACTTGCGGCATAGGTAAATGTTATGTCTAGATTAAAGTTAAATCTCGAATTAGAATCGTCTTGCTTTTTTATGACAACAGAAATATTTTATTTAAATCCAGATTTACGCATTTACTACAAATAGACGTAAATTAAGTTTTCCGCATACAGGATACGTAGTAGACCTCACCCAGACACAGATTGTGATTGGGAACAATTATTTCGTCTCATAAGGTCATACTTGATCCGGCTGGTCCACGACCTCGTGAGACGCCAAGTCCAAAACAGCCTATATATCATGCATTCGCGTAATAACATACAACGTTTGTACATTGATAATACTCAACGAAACTAGGACCGGAAGTAAGTCGCATGCCATTTTGCAGGTGTCGTCAAGTAATCAGCTTTATTTATATTGGCACAAGTGTTATGTTTTTGAGTTTAGCGAACGCTTCGGCAATGAGTTCTGTATTCTTTATAATATGAAAATTGCGTAAAAGAATTATAATTTTTAATTTTCTCATGAAGCGTTCATGCTAAGTACGAGTAAGCGAGAGGCTACTTTAACTGTAAAGTGACATTGGTGCGAATCATTCTTATCTTGTCATATTCCGTAGTAAAGAAAGAGAAAACATTTTGTTCTCGATATCGATAAATTCTGATAAGTCGTCTCGATGTCGTTGGTGCGCACCTAAGCCCTATAGGTGACAATCTGGTAAAATAATAATGCAGGTCTTTTAAAACCTTACTTAGTATGTATCAAGTGTACTGGCACTGCTTTATATCTTGATCTGAAGAGTTATAAATTACACGTCAACAGATCTATTCGACAGTCTATATATTATAGGTATTTAAATTTTGTATACATATTTGTTGATGATCTAGAAGTAGACATTATTTCGTTATTTTAATGTTGAGTGAAATAAAATGCAATTCAAAAATAGCATGGCATGGCCTGTTCATTAATTAATATTAACTTTTGTACATATTCACAATATTGACGACTCCTGGCTCGAGATTGTGTGTAATTGCTGGCCACGACCGTCGTCGCGACGCAATCGCTTGAAAACAATCCATAAATAAACCTTCATCGAATCCTTTAACCACTTGCGTAAATATTACTCATGAAATAAATACAACAGTTTGTGATTTTTTCCTATTTTAGTTTATTACCATAAGCGGGTGGTGTGTCAGATATCCTTAGATCTCGTATATGGAGCGAGATGAGGTCGAATATTGAATCACACTGATAACTGGAAAGAGACTGCATGACCAGTATGCTAAAATTTATCAAAACATTCAATGATATAATGTAAAATAGGTAAATCACACTAAAAATATTTTCATGTAAAACGTTGCCAAAAACGAAACCATGTAACTAGATGTTCATCACACTGTCTGTGTTGAGAAATCACAAGTCCATAGAGAAAAAGGAGACGAGCTTCACACACTGTACATACACGTTAGTCAAAATATGCGGCGAAAATATGACATCCACAACGTGCTCGCAACTTTGTTTCTATGATCTTAGACTATAAAATAAATAAAGCCAAATGTAAATTATTTTAAATAAGCTAAGTACATTATAATTATCAGATAAAGCTCATCATTGAGTTATTTACGCTGAGATTCCCTTGTTCCATTCACATATAGATAGACTATGGCAACAGTTTAGTAAACAAGAAAGCCATTTCCAAATATATTCCACTAAGCCAAACATTAAAAAGACACCGTCATTATTTTATCAGATAAAGAATATTAATTTATTTACAATGTATGTGATTCACTTGTTCCGTTACTAAATTAGACTATGGCCACAATTTTCTATCCCAGCTGTGTGCGTACTTTTTGTGTGTACAAGGTTTACGTTTGTAGGTAAAAAGAGATACCTATAAGCCATCGTAATCAAGGCTGGGAATCCTATTTGCTCTTTCGAGCTGAATATCGGACCCCACTCGGTCTAAACGTGGTATGTCTACTTTTCATTTTACTCGCGAATTAGCCCATATAAATCTATTGTTTCCTAGGATAGCGGCACCGTAATATAGCGTCCGTGCTTATACAAATATCGTCTTTATGGTGCCGACATATGTATGTATGTAGCCGACGAGCTCCGGAACGGTCACTATGGAACAGAAAGAGATGACTGAAGTCTACCAGGGGGCAATTCTTGAAAATTTTTGTGCTGAAACGCAACCACTAATGAACCGTTAACGAAACACGCGGTGCGAAGCGATACCTACTTAGGTATATTTTAGCACGCATCGGTCGCGAGTATGACAGAATAAAAACAAATATCTGTCTCGTGCTGAAATGTCTCGAGACTTTTCGAGAATTGGCCCCCAGAATTTTATTCATTAACGTTGTCATTATCAAATAGGTATACTTTCATTAAGTTAATAAAACCGTGTGAACAAACCACGGCTGATTTGTCGACAGTACTGGACAACGTGAATCACCTCCCATTCATGTCCCATTAGTGACTCACGGCTAAACAATATGATGGCAAGCGGAAACACATTCGAATCACTTACTTTTTCGCAATATACTACAATTTGCAAAAGCAGTGTAAGACGTTCTGATTATGTCACTTATTACAACATTATTATTATTTATAAATATATAGATATAGATTAAACTGTAGATATATTTTTTGTTAAACTAACTAAAACTAAAACTTTTATAACAGTACTGCAGGCATATCTGGAGGCTTTTACAGAATTATTTTAAACCTAGACAACCTTTAAGGACTGTGAAATAATGTAGTTAAATATAAGCGATCAGCGGCAAAGTAAAAATTTTGCTATCGCTTTGCTATTGCAATATACGCAGCAAACACGTAGATAACTCTACCTTGGCATGTTTTACAAATAACTTTTTTACCAAATGGTTGAAACTTTAAAAAAAGCTCCCATAACAAAGGTGTAGACCTGTTCAAACAGGTTGTGGTGTCGTTTAGTAAGGGTTTAGTTTTATCAGTAGGAGCTGTAAAAAGGTTGTTTTGGTTGTAATCGGTAGCTTAAGAGATAAAAATTGGCACGCTTCGGGCGGGTCTAGTGTTTTTTCATCAGTCTCTTTTTAAATAAAAAGGGTTTTTAGATTTTTTGGGATGTAATCTTAAATAGTTCATAGATAGTGCAGACTAAAGCTTTAATTTATTCTAACCAAACAAATTATTATTTTGCTGGAGTGATGCAAGTTTTTTATGTACCTATTATGTTTGTTCAGTAAGTATGATTTACTAGGTACTTAAATCATATCAATTTCCACTATTCGACATGTCTGTCGCAAATCTTGGACTTTGGACCGTAAGCGACGTCAGAATTGCGTGAATTTATTAACTGACTGTTGACCGTTTCTCAGTGACTAAGCTCAAACACTTGTATACTTATGTCTATAAATATCATAACTATGTCATAATAGGATATTTATAGGTACCAGCAGATTTGATTAATTTATTTCATTACTTACCATTTTAATGTTCTTTTTGATGTTTAAATTATCACAGCTAAGTAGGTAACGTAGATATATTTTATACTTACTTACAAAATCAGTGAGATATAATTAATTAATCATGTTTAAATGTGCTATTTAATTAATGACCATTAAAAGTATATTTTCGATTTTCATTTACTCGTAGGTATCTATAATACTATTATGAAGTGTTCTGTGTGTCTCTAAACTTCATGTTAAAATAAGAGAGGTTTTATAGACGTTGAAATCACATAAAAACATTGTAAAACACTACCTACACTTTTAATTTACTCAGGAATGAGAGTCGCGTTGAGCGTTAAAAAAATATAATGTCCATTTTGCTCAACATCTCATAAGAAAACAAATAAAAGGTCCTGTTTCCCATAGCCCTGGTTTATTTTATCCGCGTTAATTGTGTTAATTGATTCATAATCTGTTGTCGTGTGAATGACTTTTTTTTAAACATATTTGCTTACTGTCTCAACTGTTACGTGTTACAAGTTACAAATATATGATATTAGTAGCCGAAGTAGGACTAAATATTTGGAATATGGCCCTTAGATGGATATGAGAGAGAGAAGAATTGAAGTTAGCATAGTAAGTGGCGCCGCTTCTGTAATATAAAGTTATGCTTGTCAACCCTGTTTTGTTAGGCTGCCGTCTTCTGATGTTTTGGATTTTTTTGTCTTCGAGGCGAGTTCGGCGGTGGTCCCGCTATTTTCTAGATCCTATTATACAAACAGATAGTCTCGATACATACTTCAATTTCATAAAATATATTATGTTCAACCTATTATTATCACCACAAATTGTTTTATCATAGTAAAAATCACCAAAAATGTTATTTTATGCAATTCGTACCTTTCAAATGGCTATCACCTACCTACGCCCGGAAAAGAAACTTGATATTGTAATTGTCCATACACATTGTTAGACCTTAATATTGACAGACAATTTAATCATCTATTTTCTATTAGTATCGAATTACTAAATTATTTTGAGCGGCAATTCTCTATGAGGTTAATGAGCGAGAAAATTGCCAATATCCTTGGTTTATCTTATCGTTATTATATTTTTGCAAATATAATATTTCGCAGTATTGTTATTAATCTAATATGACTTGCAGTAGCGCACTCAGAGAGAGTAAACTTATTCGTCAACTGGCGACCGTAAAACTCGCGACTGGTAAATTTGACGACAAAAATATAAGTAAAACTATCAGTCGCGAGTTTTACGGTCGCCAGTTGACGAATAAGTCCGCTTTTGCCCTGTGCTGATGCAGAGATTTACTTGATACCTATTACGGTAATTAAAACTTTTAAAGTTAAATTCTCATTCAGATTAAGTTAATTAATCTCTCTGAGTGCGCTACTGCAAGTCATATTTGACCTCAAGATGAAATTGACATTGGGACCAGTCTTTCTCACATACCTAGGTATAGATAAGCGTAACTTAGGCTAAGGTCAAGTTTGTTAGTTCGTTTTAATTAAATTAATTAAATTTTACGCTTGAATTGTCTAAACAAATAGAAAAACATAATTTATAATATTCTATTACTACAAAATTTCAATTGACTGTAACAATCAAATTTGATCTATGCCACTTTATAACATAAAGAAACTATGCCAGAACCATTAAAAATTAAAGCAAAAAACTTGGAAGGAATCAACAAAACGCCTATATCATCGTTCAACATCAACCAAAAGATAAATAAATATAGTTCTTTGAAACATCGGGCACCGCAAAACAAAATTCCTCACAAGAATGTCGTGTAGGTCAACGCGGTGTACAGACTATGGGAATCGCATCAATGAGCATAGTACCGTCTCTTATCAACCTATAAAGAAAGACAGGGATAAGCGACAATTTTTTGACATTAGGCAAGGTCTGTACGCGGCGTTGGAATCGCTCCCTAACAATAACATAATCGGTTGCGCTGGCGCCGCTTTGCCGACCAACACAATGCCACGAAATATTATAAAACAGATAACTATGGACGTGTGAAACCGGGATGACACCAAAAAAAGTTGAGCTTGCTCGTGAGATTTGGATTCGAGGGCGGAATTTTTATAATGAATAGACCATATTGTTGTAATATTTATAAATGGACATTTTAAGTTTTTAAAGTAGATATGCACGCCAGTGTAAATCCTAATGGAGAAATGCCAACGGATTCCAAATACAATATTACAATTACGAAAATAAATTTATTTGCTAACTCTTCACGTCAAAATTATTCAACCGTTTTTAATGAAATTTGGTCTAGAACCTGAGAAAGGACATAGGCATACTTTTTATACCGGAAAAACAGTCTCTCAGTTTTTTACACACTTCGATATTCTATTACTTCTACAGTCTACGGGGACGAATATTTTTTACAACTATTCCAATCAAAGTACGATTAGGTATAATAATATGGCCCTGGTAGGTACTAGGCCCCCTTAATACTTTTCTATACAAATTCGCAAATAAAAGCAAATTCAGCCAACCACCCGCTAAACTGGTATAACATAATATAGTGTCAGACAAACCATACCAAAATTAATTGGACATAATTAATAAAGCGTCTAATACAAACTCCTCCCAGCTTCCAAGCGAAGCTGAACCATTTTATTTGTTATAACAAACAAGAATAAAATAAAACCCTAAATTGTTCCTATCAATCTTAAAACCGTAAGCATAAGTGTTAAAATACAGTTTCGGAGGTGAATTTTAAATTGGTTTATGGTACCTATCTAAGGTTTTTTTGTTACAACATTCCATACAGAACGCGCGTTGTAAAGAGCCTCCGACGTTACCACCCATTCATAAGGACAACGGTGACCTATTGAGATCAAGATTGTGATAATAATATGGACATTCCATCCTCTATGTCTGTTTAAATCTTTACTATGTTGACCCATTTTCTATATATATTAAGTACATAGCGAAATATGTCTTCTTTATTACAGTTATAATACTATCTTACTTATACTTTAGTAGGTAATTTGCAAGAAATTTTCAACAAAATTTTACACACAATATACAATCTGACTAATTGCACGTAGAACGAAGAATTAATTTAACATTTGACGTCAATGTAACATTCAGTTAAAGATATTGGGTAACTTCTTCTAAAGAACTAGAAAGTTTCGTATTGTCGTGTTCACCATAACAAGCTAAAGTTCCAAAAACATAAAATGAAAAACAATCCCGTCTTATCCACTCAATGTTCTCTTAAGGCGGGCCACACGCGAGTCTCCTGCAGCCTCTTGTATGAACGACTTTGAGAGCGACACTTGGTCCTTTTGTGAAGCGTCCTTGAACGCCAAATTTACGATTACACCGTCACATAATAAGCGTCAGCGCAACTATTAACACCTTAGGAACGGTCAATGAAGATGTTGTCTTGTAGTCCAATGTTTTTTTGACCAAATTGCCTTTTCGGTCGTCTGTCTTTAACCAATAGGTGCCTAAATGGAAATGACAGTTTTTGATCGGAGAGTCACAAGTGATCTATAAAACAGCAATGTATCACACAATAACCAAATAAGCCAATTTAAATAGTCATAGGATCACCCGATACAATTCGCGCGGAAAGCAAACATTGCGGATAGTCAAATTAAAAATGCATTTCCTGGGAGTAATAAAATAATACTATCGTATAACTCAAAACAACGGTACTTGTTCAGTATTTCAGCATTTGCCTGGCTGTCACACACACCCTGTATGTATGTATTTAACACCCAAAATTATTATTCTTATTCTTTATTGTACACAGTAAAGTTTCACAAATAAATTTTATAACAAGGAAGATGTACAAAGGCGTGCTTATCTCTTAAAAGATTTCTTCCAGCAAACCAATCGTGAAAGAGAAATAAACATAAAAGGTAAGTATGTGTGTACACAAACAGAACAATAAATTAATAAATGAAAAGAAAAATCCTAAACCTAAATAAACAAAATTATATTTTATACCACTGAAATTAACGAACAAACTTTATACCATAGGGCGTACTTATTTCTTTAAGAGAAGGGAAGGAATGTTATCTTTTTGAATAGCACACAAATAATTTATTTACGCTCTTACAAGTATGTCAAATGAACTCCAAACTACTGCTACAACGTTTATTAATTTCTAAGTTCAAATTATTTGATCAGTGGTTAAGTTTACTATTAGTTGAAATCGTCTATTTAGCTATAGTATATTGACTAATATCAAACTTGACTAGTATTGTCAAGTACTTTGTTCGTAATCTCATCCATCAAAATCTAATAAAGACATCCATGAATGGAATCCAACTTGACAAGTGTATCGTCACGGATTACAGGGACCCATCCCACTTAAGACATTCACAAAAAAGCGTAACACATAAAAATAACAGCGCATATAATTACTAAATAGACGTCACTGTGTTTGTTACACAGCCCAACGCCTCCCTTGGCACTATTGAATAGTTCCACTGCCCGTTTATGATCTTTAAAAGATTGAAAAAAAAAAAGAATTTATGGGCACTTCACCCCCGCTGTAAGCTTTCAAAGCGAGATAATTGTATATTCTTTTACAGTAGTGTGCCGTTTTGTGTGCGATGATGGCAACACCGGGCGAAAATGGGAGAAGCGTGAAATGTTGGTTTTAAGAGGGTTTCGTTGGCTAGCTACTTATTTTAATATTAAGATTTAAATATGATACGTTAAGTTAAGAGTAAATATTTCAATTTCAGTTGAATGTGTCGCTTTTCCTACCTATATTAAATTTTCAAGCAACTCTGCCTTTATGACAGTTGTAGTATTTAGTCTATGTTCAAGTTCTTATGACGTACATGCGACTAGATAAAATAAAGTTTCGATATTAACAAGCCCGCGAATCTCTAAAATTCAATCGACTAAAATCACAGGCGCCTTTAATCACCACTATTGAGATCTATCGCGGGATCAAAGCGCGCGCGCACCGTAACGAAAAGCACCCTCAAAATATTGACATAAAGTCCAATTTCCAACGCCAATTAGTCACGGTACTTGCTTTTTTTGCGGCCAGCGGATGCTCGTGTCAAACGCTTTAGTATTTTGAAAAAAAAAAAGTTTGTTTTGAAAATTCTTTTATACACATTATTTGCTGTTTCCTTTGTGATCGCTCGCTTCATCTGCTAGGGGCGATTTGTTGGTTGGAAGGTGTGGTGGAAATGGCCTTCTACTTGCAATAATTTAGATGTCAAATAGGTTTTTTTCGCCCGATCATTTCTGGGTTATTTATGACGTTTGGCAGTTGGCGATTGTGTGGAGGCATCCGCGGCGGCTTTGATGGTGACGTGTAGAGACTCGTTGGTGGCATTCGCTTTGAGTTTTTTTTTTATTGTTCGTTCGATTTTTGAAGTTAGTTTTGGCTGTACAGTAAGAAGACCTTGGAGATGTGAATGAGCATATTGGATATGTTAAGACTAGTATTTCCTTGTTAACTGTCCTATATCAACACGATTAACCATATACCTACTTTATTATTATGATATAAAGCATTAACGATAAGAGCTTTCGCAAATGAATTATGTAGCATATCGATGCAGTTTTCAGGAATATGTTGTGGCAGGTCCCACTTAACATATAGGCTACAGTATATCCTGGGAAAATGTTTTTATCCCGGATAATATCGACATTTTATTTTTTCTGCAGTCCACGCGGACAGAGTCGCGGGCGTCCACTAGTTTACAATAAAATTTTAATCATAGTAATATATCTTAGGTCAACATAAAGGAATAGATACCCATTCATTTAAGTAATAAAAAGAAAATTAGAAGATAATAAAAATTTATCAAAAATATATAGCACTTTCCGTATAGAATCACAACCCTAATAAAAAAATAGTTTAGCGCAAATAGTTTAGCAAAACTTAGCGCAACCATACTTGTATAGAAAAGACATCAACGGGTGTGCGGTGAAAGTCGTAGCTGCTACGCGCTTCGTAGTACGTTAGTAGGTAGGTATTCAAAAAGTGTGATTTGCGTCGCTCTTCAGTGTAAATTAAATTTTGAGCGATGTTTCATAAAGATTTAAGTTTTTTCTATGATATTTATGAAGCTACCTAAGTACATGACTTTAGTCAGAGTGTAATCCGACATTAAACTTAAAAATTTTCATATAAAATGTAAGTTACAGTATATTGATATCGTGAGCCGATAAACATAATGTTGGATATCACACGCATTCATAGTAAAGTAGCATAGTATAGTACATTCCTGGTGGAAAGGCAGTCTTATGCCTGATTTCACCAACGTCTCCTAAGATTTAGAAGTTTCCTAGAAGTTTGAGTCACTATGTTGGTGAAAAGCAATTTAAGTTAGAAGTTAGTTTAGAAGATGTCTTTCTCTAAAATCTTCCTAACAAAGAGATCGTTTAGGGACCATTGGTGAAATCCGGCATTAGGGTCTCACATTTTATTAATACCTACTGTCTAACATTAGGACGAAAATCCTAGATCTACACAGGTAATATTATAATAAAGTAAAATTAGGCTACCTATATTATATCATTAATGAAATAATATACAGGGTGTTTTTTCGTTGCCACCCTTAACGAAGGGTACGTACTCTATACATCAAATAAAGTAATTTTATGCCAAAAAGAAATGCTGGGAAACGATGTATTTTTTTATTTTTTATTATATGATCGGGTGAAATTTATAGTGTCCAGTATTTATGCTAGTTTTGTCACAGACAGATATTAATTATTTCTCGTGAAAAAAACTTGCTACGCGCGTCAATGTGTATTTATGCAGAAAAACATAGTCTATTTACTCAACTTTGGACCCTAATATCTTGGAAACCAGACACTTCCCAGGTATGCTTCCATGGAGAATAATTATCGTGATGATGAGAGAATCATCCTGTATACTATAAGCATCATGTATTATATAGGTAGCTTAATGAACGATTTTGTGGATTCGATAGTGACCCTGTCTATTTATACGATGGTTTTGAATCTACGAATCCACCAAATATATTGGTTATTAGTAGGCTTGCACAAAGCAAACATAGCCTTAACCAACATCATGAAAGTCAGTAATAAGTACCAACTATAAAAATAAAATAACTTATCCTCGTAAATATTGAAAGCTATTCAATTGTAACATATTTCCTATCTCTCCAAATTGATCTCAAGAACTTAGTAATAGCGCATGCAATTTTTTTCCAAAGTCACAAATCGACATATGAACACATCCATATGTCGGCGTAATCTGATTAAGGCTGTACCACACTGCACCGTTGTCGCCGATATGTGAAAAAAATCCCGAACAATTGATCACGGTCAGCGCATAGACACAGCTGCTTAGGACAGGTGTGGTGTTCGCTTAACACGTGCTTTCCGTGATTTTGAATTATCTAACCTTTATTTTAAAAGTATGATAGATTTCGCTTTAGCGTCTAATAAATAATAATCAATATCTGGCTATTTTAGTAGATACGAGGATAATCAGACTTTTTGACATAAAAATGTCACTCTTTAAAGTAAATTTCTTTGAGATATGACTACATTGAAGTGTAGGTAATTATTCCGTCTCTACTCTAGTTTATTAATATTGCGGGATCGGTTATAAATGTAATAATTAAAAGTAGGTATAAGCATTAAACAAAACTAGATATTATTATGTCACAGCCATTTATTTATTTATGAACATTTTTGCTAAATAATTTTTAGTCTAAATTGTGAAATTATAAAAAATATATAAATTTTTACTGTAAAGGTAGATATGTAGGTACATACTGCACAAAAAAACTAATAGTGAATAAGGTAATTTAGAAAATAGGTTTAGTGTTTACAAACGTGCGATCACCTTTGCAAGAGATATCTTCCATTCACCAAAAAAGCAAAACCTCAGTTCCAACTTCAATTAAACAATTCATAAATACTCGTATTTTGTAATTATTATCAGATTCATTTAGGAACCAACATAAACCTTCTCACGAATTAAAACTTAAGCAGTCTTTCCGCATAGACCAATAATCATAAAACCAGAGAACAGAGCCCGACTCAAAGTTAAAATATCAAATTACTCCGCCAATAAAACCCCTGTCCAAATATTTGGTATCATAAACCTGATTCAGAAATAATATACAGCACAATCGGCAACTGCATTTGTATTCACACCGAATAAAAGTTATAAAACGATATGTTCATTCCGCCTTTTTAACAAAAAAAAAAACACCAAAAAAGTTAGCGGCCCCTTAGACCCCACCTCACGTAGGAACACGTCATAAACAGTGCCTTCAATAAATTAAAAATATACTACTTAAGTTAAAAATAATTTGTTGGCCGTGTCTACGTCGTCGGCGCTATAAAAAAAACCGCGACAACCTTCGAGATCGCACACGAACGAAAAAACTTAATAGAAAATTCCTCCGCCCGGCAAACGTCGCGATCAAAGGCATATAATCTAAGCATTAACATATGAACACACTCGTAGATCAAACTTCCATTTCGCTGGGCGTCATAAAAGATGTCAAATTCAATTTACGAGGCTCGGAATGGATTGGAAACAGTGGTGGCCGAGGGAAATGTATCATAATCCAAAACGCCACTTGTCAGGCTAGTATTTATAATGTTATGACAATAAAAAGGCATTCATTGAGACAATAGCGGAGTTATATCCAACAATAAATTCTGACACCATCCATTTATCAACGCAGATAGCGATCGAGGCTCGCACACGGGGCGGAATTTTTTAACTTTATTCATATAGCTCTGATACAAATTAGAACTTTAATGGATATGTATCAGATTGTTTACTTGTAAATTATTTAAGTCATTTATTTTAAAAAACTGATTAATAACAATCATTTTATTTAATTTATTTTGGTTAAGTTTCATGCTCATCATTTAATGTGACAAATGATGAGTACGGGACAATCTACCTACCTCTATTAAAAGTGATAAAATTAATCTCTTCGCTAATATTCCCCCACGTGTGTATCAAACAAAAGGCTTAACACTGGCTTGACAAATCAGTTACAATGTCCTGCGGATAATTTCGGCCAATCAGCATCGAGAATAGTCCTCGTCATGTCAATCGTGGCCCCTTTCACACGGGGCGACTCCGAACACTTTAAGCGCACTCCATTTATTTTTACTTATTATTCGATCTAATATTGTCATATAAACATTCTTATTTATGGTGCATATTTCCTCACCACGCCTGTTTTTATTGGCCGTAAAGTATGAAATTTCACATTAGTGAGCCTTTCACATTCAAGAGTTTCATATCAGCAAGAGACATAACTCAAGATTTGGTTTTGGTCGGTGTTTTGTCCGGGGAGGCTGGAAATGATATTTTTATGGATTGTGCTGGTCCGTTCGGCAGTTTATAGCTTTTTACCACTTTGTGTGTACCCGATGACATGGGTGGATCAGACATTTATTATTTAGCTTAAGTTACTGAAATATGTGTTACCTTAAAACGCACACGCGTTTGTAGAATTACAAGTTTAACGATGCAAACGATCGGTTTACAATGTTGGTGTACTGATAGTGTGTAAACTGTTAAATTTACATGTTTAAGTCACTATTAAATAAAAAAGATAGAGCAAAAATCCATTAATATAAGCTTCCTCTAGTCAATAGTATTTTCCAAAAACTACCTGCCTTTGTATATTTATAAATATACAAAATAACATCAAAAACTATGCATACATATCCTCAATTGCATACTAGCCTAGTCCATATTATTTTATTTGTCTTGTAAGTTTAAATTACTTTTCTGTTATTTTGACATCTAAAACGTGTCTTTGACTTCGGACTGGTTCCGTCAATGGTCTTTATACTTCATAATGGCACTTACATATTACATTAAAAAACTGACTTTTAGAAAAAAAATTTAACCGACTTCAAAGTTTAACTAAAAAGCAATAAATAACGAATATTTATCTACTTAATACATATTGTATCTCATTATAAATATTTACAACTTAATACCTAATACTTTAACAAAGCTCTTTAACTATTTAAATATTTATAATTATCACTTATTTTTTGAGTCGGTGCCAGCCTAGGTAACGTATCTGTGTATTGATGGACGCGCGCGGCTGGCAACGACACACACACGCAAAATACAATACGTTAGTAGGCAGCGGTAGCAATTTCCTACTTTTTTATATTTAGTGTGGGTCAGTTTTCTTAATACATTTATTTGTTTGGCTGGCACCGACTCCAAAAAATAAGTTAATATAAATAATAAGAACTTTGTTAATATTAGAAGTTGTAAAATTTTATAATTTGAGATATTCAATATGTATTAAGTAGATAAATTAGTTACGTTATTTATTGCTTTTTAGTTAAACTTTGAGTGGTTAAATTTTTTTTCTAAAAGATTTATTTCTCGATTTTTAGTTGTGTTAATGCTTGTGGACTTCAATAGATGCTAGTTTATACATGGTGATTTTTGGTCGCAACGTTCCGAAAACTACGTAATCTCCTCATCATCACTATCATTTTTCTCCTTGGAAGCTCTGGGAAGAGTCTGGTTTCAAAATATTAGGGTCCAAAGTGAGTAAATAGACTGCGTTTTTCTGCATGAATGCACATAGACGGCGTAGCAAGATTTTTCACGAGAAATTAATATCTGTCTATGAAAAAACCTAGATAAACACTAAACACTATAAATTTCGCCGGACAAGTAATGAAATAAAAAAAAATCCCAGCATTTTTTTTTGGTATAAACTTACTTTATTTGATGTATAGAGTACGTACCCTTCGTTATGGTGGCCACAAAAAAACACCCTTTAGTTTCATCGACTAATTGCGATGTCCCCTAACTCCTAACCGTTAAGGAGTTCTGTAGCTTGACCACAGCACAGCAGCATAGATGTTGATTCAAGTATAATCAAAGCAACAAGTGCCCCAATACCACTATATAGTTTCGACCAATTTTAGTACTGTCTCCCATGTTAAGGAGTTCTGTAATCATCAGCACAACAGCATCAGATGTTGTTTCAAGAACACGTTAGCCCTACATACTACTAAATAGTTTCCATCGACCAATTGCAACTGTCTCCCAAATCCTAACCGTTAAGGAGTTCTGTAGCTTCATCATCAGCACAGCACTATCAGATGTTGATTCAAGTAACACGTGCCCTACACACTACTAAATAGTTTTCATCGATTACTTATTAACTCCTAACCGTGGAGAATCATCAGCACAGCAGCATTGTTGATTCAAGTAACACCCGTTTTCATACCAATTTACTGTCTCCCAACTCCTAACCGTTAAGGAGTTCGCTTTATCAGCACAGCAGCATCAGATGTGCACCCTGAGTATCCTGAGTAAGACGTACCATATACGAGCATACAATTTTAGATTTCTCCTGCCCATCATCAGATCCTGACCTGGTGAAAATGGGACCACCTCAGAAGTGAACTCTACCCAACCAAAAAAATTTTTGAAATCCGTTTATTTTATCGGTGAACATACATAAAAAAAAAAAATTATACATACAGCAATTGAGAACCTCCTCCTTTTTTTGAAGTAAAGCCAAGAATATGTAATTATACTTTTCCGCTCAAGACATTTATGTGTATTTTAAAGCAGTTTATAGTACTTTTATAGTATATAAAATAAAATATTAATAAGAAAATGAAGAAAATTTTCACCCGAGTCTCACGACCACTCGCTTATTCGTACTACCAACTGAGCTATCGGGTCACTTAACTCGGATGACTTTGGCAACGTTATTTTTTCATCCCGATGGCTATACACTAGCCAAATTTCGGTAATCAAAGCTGAATGTTTAATGCTCAATGTTTAATAATGAAACGATCAACCATATCCTTGCGGATTATTTTATGGAGAATTACCCGATACCATTTAAAAAACGCTTTAAGTAGGTGCCAGTATCACGAACCATCTTTTAACGCACCCGTCTGTCATTTTAGCAGACGTAAAGCCAATGTGTGGTCCAAAAATCCTGCTTATTCGGGCAATGGAAAATCATTGTTTACTAACAATCATTGACGATCAAAGGCAAAACATTCACCGCTCTAGTTGAGACTAGATGCCGCTAATGTCTTAATTTCGGGAAGCAGCCAAACGAACCGCCCATATCCCACTGAGTGGCTCAGGTGTGGGACTCGTCACTTAATTGAAGTTGGGCAATAAATTAATTACTTGACAACAGCAAGGACAGCCTGTATGGATGGCACGGAAGCCTCGGTGGGTTCTTGACTCCCCGCTGGTCGGACCTCACGTTGCGAATGAGACTGTAAGGATTTTTGTCAGTAATTCGCTCGCCTGTCTAGCGGCTGTTTAGAATTTATATTAAAATGGGTTCCGCTTGTTAGTTTGTGAAATTTTGTATGAATATTCTAATGTGATGTTTGATTTATATCCCAATTAAAGAACTTAGTCTATGTCTCTTTTGTAGGGAAATAATAGAGCAAGTAATGAGCATTCATCTATTTTATTATAATGAGAAATACATTTTGACATTTTTGAAATTTTACTTGTAGGTAGCAGGTAACTAGCTCCACATGGAATAAGTCCATAATCTAGTATCCATTTTCAGTAATATATAAAATTCTATCTATCGAGGAGCCGAAGATTTTAATTAATAAGTATTAAATAAGACCGCGTGGTGCCGGCAGAGTAGAGTTTGTACCACCCCTGCCTGCCCGTGGGTATCGTACGAGGCAATTAAGGGTTTCCGGAAGGTGGGCAGCAGCGCCTCCCGTACTGAAAACATAGTTCGAAAATCACACTGCGGTCACCAACCCGCCTGCCCGCGTGGTGACTATGGGCAAAACCCCCCTGTGGCAGTAGCCTTGTGGCGTGCCCTGGTGGAGGCCTACGTCAAGCAGTGGACTGCAATAGGCTGAAGAAGAAGAAGAAGAAATAAGAACTTTACACAATGCTCTTAATTTTGGGGACTGTATTACATATTTTTTATGATATATAAGCACTAATTTGATTTCAATCTTACCTAATAATAAATTGAGGTCAAGTAACACACAGCCAGCGGAACCCATCCAAACCATGTCCCATCCTTAAATGACAGTGCGAAGCCGATAGCGCTCCAACACTAAACAATATAATAATAGAAGTACATACATTCCATACCTTGCATTCCAGCGAAGATGGACCGCTTTTATTTTCTGTCATGCGCCTGTCTACCCCTATAGCGGTAATCGTCGGCCCGCTTTGGTGCTTCCCATCATTTTTCACATGTTACTCAATAAGCTATGGCAAGATAGGGATCGATTTTGAAATATTTGGACTGGAGAGCGCCACATTCCCAAGGATATGGTGTTACTTTGCGTGTGGACGGTCGGTGTGCTGGCTGCTTTATTTGGCGGTCATTTTTGTTGCTAAGTCAGACTTAGATATTAGAGTTTAGGTATTGTAATCACATTGTTCTACTATAATATTATAAACGCGAAAGTTTGTAAGTATGGATGTTTGTTACTCTTTTACGTAAAAACAGCTGGAGCGATTTTAATAAAATTAGGTATGGAGTTAGCTGACACCCTGGATTAACACATAGTCTACTTTTTATCCCGGGAAATATTTTTATCCGAATGATTTCGAAATTTTGTTTTTTCTGCAGTCCACGCGGACGAAGTCGCGGGTGTCCACTATTAATACATAAATAGAATACGTGAAATGTGATTATGTCGCTATAGAATGGCACAAAAAAAGCTAGTTATTTCACCTCAATGTAAACACGGTTAGCTAGTGTCCAATGTAACATACTAGCAGCGGATAAATTTTTCTAGAGATAACCAGTCAATCAATGACTGACTCATCCAATATCTTTGCATCACAGCCTGCATTATCCTTCACATCGGGAGCGTCAAACCGAAAAATTCGGTTATATCATTGAGTTTCAAACAGTTCTCAAACCCTTTGTGGGCACAAATAGAAACCCACCTTTGTTTGGTTACAGTAAAGAAGCGGCTACTCTATCGGATTATACGTATTGTTAAACGTATACAAATTTGAATAGCTCCATGCAGGTACAGTTACATTCATTGAGCGGGTGAAAGCAGATGGTAATCTGTAAAACACAAACTTAAGGCCGCCAGAATGATCTGAGAGGCACTTCCGAAAAATTTTGAGCAGAAACGCAACTGCTAACGAACCGTTACTGAAACCGAAACGCGGTGCGGAGCAATATTTATTTTTAGTAATAAATAAGGTATATTTTGCGGGTAGATATCGCGAGTATGTGAGAATGAAAACAAATATCTGTCACTTGCTGAAATGTATCTAACTACGTCACCGCAGTGATTATTTCCTTGTACCGAGCTTCTACAACACCGGTCCCACTTAGACTTTGTCCCGGCTTAAAATTTTTGCGGAATCGCCCCCCCAATTCGGTGGCAAAAAATGGTAACTATTGACAAACAGTTACAGTACAGCCGCACATTCTAAATCATTGTTAGATTGCTAAGCAGTATAGAATACAGTTGTTGAAGTAACAATTATTGCAAACTGACAGTTTTTGCCCGCTTATCTGGTGATCTTGGATCCCTGATAAGCTGGTCTGCTAAGTACGGATTTGGTGTACGGTTTGGACGCGACGCTTTGCTTTGAGCTTTTTTTAGTTAGTTGCTGAATAGCTACAGATAGCAAAGGTGTGAAAGGTTTAATTTGAATGAGTGTCGAATTACGTAACTACAGATGATAGGTAGTTGTATATAGGTAGTTTCATTTTATATTTCAGTTCCTAAATAGTGTAAGGCTACAATAGTGTGCATTCCTGAGTTGGTAATTAAGTTAAAATTAATAAATTACAAATACACAACATACATTAATATATTATGTATTTTATGTGTAATTCTAAATGTTTATAAATTAAAGAACCTATATTATTTTCGTTAATGAAGTAGGTACTTGAATTATGAGGAAATTTAAAAAAAATATATCATAAATCTTTTGCAATAGAAATGTTTAAATATTATATACTCCATTGATCAAAATCTTCTTATAAAACACAAAAGAGTCATCATTCCAATTTACAAAAAAAGTTGAAGTTTTTTTATAACCAAGACAAATTAATTTGTTTAATAAGCGGTTTATCTCCGTGATAATCAACACATAAACCTATGTTCAAGCAGGTAACATAATAAATAGCGGAATTAAAAGAGTCCAACAAAGATTTTAAGGTAAGTGACTTGACTCATTCGGTTGTAGAATTTATTACATAATAAAAGTCGGGATTTGGACCTGATTATTAGGTATGTTAAATCATTTTTTTACATAAATGGGGTTTACAGTTTTTTTATTTGTATTTATATAGAAAGATCATAAAATAAACATTTGCGAAAGAAAAACTTCGCTAGCGTGAAAACTTTCTGGGATATAGCGATTTCAAAATCACAATTTTAGACTTCGACGCTCCATATATGACAACTACCACAATTATGACGTCACTCTTTCAGTAACTTGTATGCGCGTAAAAGACCTTTTGTTCTGCAGATATTTTAAATATTGCGTTTATAAATATGGTCACAAAGCAAATGTTGTTGTTAATTGTTTTGTCACATTTAAAAAATGGACTTGCCCACTTAACTTTGAAGGCTTATTACTACCTCATTTCGACACTTAATAAAATTGTAATTTTACAGATAGGTAGGTATGATTTTAATGATTTATTTTGATACCTAAGCATAAAATGTCATTAAAATTCAACCATAGTACCTAAACATCCCTATTGGCTGTATCTTGAACCATAAAAGACATTTTTAGGCCTTAGGGTAGTTTTAAAAGTAAGGAAGTGTTAAAATATTTTTTTGCTATGTACGTCGTATGACTGAAAATATTGGAAAAATCGCAACATTCAAGAAAGATTCTGAGTCTGTATAATTTCAACTATAGTTTAAAATTAAACCTAAACGTACTACTAAAGCAATAAAGGAGTTCAAATCCATAAATATGTATCTACCTATGTAGAAATAAGTTAAATGATAAAGCTACGGTCAAAGATCGGTGGATTTGATTAGGGGTTAAACACTATTAAAGAAAATAAGCATAGACCTCAAAATGACCGAATCATCCAACAAGCCATTCAAAATTCCTCAATGAATCATAAACCCCTTCCAATAAATAAATACCTGCTGACTCTGATACGCATCAAACTAGATTCCCACAATGTACTAAGAAACTGACCACTGAAAGGAAAAACGTGAAAAAGCTGAGCGCATCGGCATTCATAATCAAAAGACAATTGTACCTCCCACATCCGGTGGCGCCAAAGTATTTAATCTGGATCTGGTGGTTCTCAAACTTTCCGAAAAATTATCTATACAACTAAATACATAGACAAATCATAACATAGTAGTGAACAAAGTTACTTCCCGCTGTCTATCTGTCCCAAGCGCTATGTATAAGACCTTTTAAACTAGGCAACGGATTTCGTTGCGATTTTTTTGAATATGTAGATAGAATGATTCAAGAGAAATGGTTCGGATCCATGTGTAAATGAACAAAAAACCGCGTTCCGTGTTTGATGGTTTGCGGCAGCTTTGTCGAGCGGATTCTCGCGGCGGGAGAACTGCCCGTGTAGTAGAGCCCTAAACCATTCAGTTTACGGCTGCAGTAGCCAAGTTCCTAGCTTATCGCCTAAGAGATTTGGATTTAATTAAGATATGGGAAATAGCCGCGTGGTGCCGACAGAGTAAGTAGAGAGTTTGTACCACCCCTGCCTGCCCGTGGGTATCGTACGAGGCGATCAAGGGTTTTCGGGAGGTGGGCAGCAGCGCCTCCCGTGCTGACAACATAGTCCGAAAATCACACTGCGGTCACCAACCCGCCTGCCCAGCGTGGTGACTATGGGCTAAACCCCCCTGTGGCAGTAGCCTTGTGGCGTGCCCTGGGAGAGGCCTACGTCCAGCAGTAGACTGCAATAGGCTGAAGACGATGGGAAATACCAAATTTTCTAAGAGTAGATACATTTTAAATTAAACTAATTAATAATAACTCAACAACAACGGCGGCCTTTTGACATGAAATCAAGCGTCTTTAAAACTTCGATATTCCCACTTTGAGAGCCGCTGAACCTTTACTAACTAATAGCTAACAAGGCCACTAATCCTATGGTTAAAGATGAAAGGAAGCCGATAATTTGAAATCAGTGCCGGGATTAGCCATAAATTCATGTTGGTTAGTCCTGCCGTTAATACCGACCGGCGAATTTTTATGAATGAACCTTGGACATTTTTTATTTGTTTGACCGCGGGACCATGGGAATATGGAATGAGCAAAAATTAAAGGTTTTTTATGTAGGCTAGCTTATGAATGAGGTTTAAGATTTTAGTTTAGGTATAGGTATACAATATACATACAGTCAAGTCATAGAGTAATTCGAAAATAACTTCCGCAAAAGGAAGTTGTAGTTGCCTAATGTATAATCTAAATATTATAAGTATAGCCAAAATTTTAAACCTTATGAAAATTCTATTTAAATCTACTTTAGACGCAGGTATAATTTTATTTATTGCGTAGGTAATTCAATAATATTCATGTCTAGTAGGTGGGGGTCGGCGGAAAAAGCTGGAAGGGTGCAGGTGTGATTTTCTTGTGAAAATCAAAAATTATTTGTAAATGGCTTGCATGTGTCCGTAAAGTGATGTTTTCTGGTAGATAAGCTATATTTTGATTACTTGTGATGTGAATCTAGTGCGTGTGCATGGTTTTATACGCAGGTAAGCCGAGTAAAACTTAAGCCGGATTACGATCTCTTCATGGACGCATGTTAATTGTTTCTGCAATAATTTTTCATTTTGACTAATTTTACACTTGTTCTTGAGGATTTTCCCGACGTTTCCATTCATCATCATCATTATCATCCATCATAAATTCAGATATTATTCAGATATCATTTATTTAACACAATGGCTGTATGGGCTTAGTTCCCCTTGCCTTTCCTTCGGGATAAACAATATAAAAAAAAATCTAGTAGGTGGGTACATAAAAATAAGTCATTTTATTGAATGCAAATTTAATTTTCATTTTTCTTTAAACGCGCTCTAAGAAGGTACGCTTTATTATGTATTGAACTGAAATAACTTAAATCAATAGATCTAAAACTATATTATGTAATTTTGCAATCGTTTTCTTGATAATTTGATACAAGAGCTGCCATCTGGCGTCGAGTAGCTGTACCCGTTATTGTATTTTGTTATAAAATCATTTGTTTATATCTATTAATTGTATTTTATTTTATAAAATTAGAGTTAAATAAATTGTAAATTTAATAGTACAAAGGTTATCAACTATTCTCCGATCCTACTGATCGATTCGCTTCTGTGTAATTCCTAAGAATGGTGATAGATGGCGTAAGTCGGCGTAAAAATCGATAAAAAGTTTTTTTTATTTCAGTAGTTAATAATTTGAGTTAAGTAGCTATATTTAAAATAGAGTACGTTTACCAAATACTTAGGTAATTGGTGTCATATATTTTCTTGCAAAGAGTAGGTAAGACATAGAGAGAGAAACATCTTGTAGAGATAAGCTTGCCATTACATACCTACCTACATGCACCTCTTCTTTTATCCTAATCTAAGAATAAGGACATAGAGTAACCTATTTTCAGCAGGTAAGTATCTAAGTACCTATATAATTACTTGATAATTAACCAAGGTATTAAAATTCAATAAGGGTGAGGTTTATGAGTTATTCCACGCTTACATTTTTTACCTGGAAATAATGTCAATCTCAAAAATCTGACACTTCGCTTTTTATGTACCTATAGAGGGCTCCTTTAAAAATTTAAGGCTTAAGTTCTTATATATACTGAAGTCTACGTGCTAATAGAGACAAATTTTTATCGTTGAATTATTGTTTATTTAAATTAATTATGATTTATAGCTTTTATATCTGGATGATAGAGTAAAACGTAAACACTATATTCGGGCGGTCCCCTACAAAGAATAAAAAATGTCAGTATTCCAACTACAGTTAGGTCTTAGGTAGACAAAAAAACGAACAGAAATCTAAAATACCAAACTTAGAAACACGTGTAAATAAAATTATACAAAAGATGGCTATCTAAGAACATGCCAGCGACTCACGGCTAAAGAGCGCGCCGAATATCCTGTCATTTCACTATTCTTTTTTTTTCGACTAAAAAGGAGGCTGGAATCAAACAGTTTTATCTCCAATCGGCACCCTGTTACTCGTTCCACGCGAAGGTTAACACCGATTCATTAAAAAAGAACGCCTTTGGACCCCCAAAAGACTGGAAAAGAAAGAAAAAGAAATAATACATTTGGTTACTGAGCGGCGCCTAGCGGGTGCTGCTGAGGCGTCTGTGAATGTGCGCTGTTTAAATGTTACGATTCTGTCACGATCTTACGATACTTTAACCCATAAAAATGTTATATGATTACATAGGTAATTTTGCTATCAATAGTAGTTTCCGTTTTATATTTTCCTAATTTTTAATTAATCTGCATCAAATTACCACACTACTGATGGTGTCACAGTAAAGGGTGTGATTGGACATAAAATTCATCCGTTACCTTTTCACATAGACTATCTATCTATTTGATATAATTAAATTCTATTCACCTATAACAAATTTATACGTTTATACGGAAGATGAATAAAAATAATCTTTTACTTAAAGATAAAAAGTTGATGCACACACTTTAATTCATTATTAGGTAAATCTTAATATATATAAATCTCGTGTCACAATGTTTGTCCTCAATGGACTCCTAAACCACTTAACCGATTATAATAAAATTCGACACCATGTGCATTCGATCCAACTTGAGAGATAGGATAGTTTAAATCAATATAGTCGCATTTTAATTATTGCTATATTTGTCGTTATACCTTTCGACTTGGTTGAGTAAGTAATCAAAATCGTGCTTTGGTAAACCGCAAACGTCAAAAGCTACAATTCAATTCCACGCGGACGAAGTTATTTGTTATAAAAACCAAATTTGATATAGCAATATAATTTTTTATTATATCGCAACAAAATCGTGAGCATCAAAAGGATTATTTAGATGTTTCTTGTTGATATTCGCTGTAGTTTTGTTATTCGGTCGCGCCTAATTTATACGCGTTGCCTCCGATACGACGTTATTGCCTTTTACACGTTCAGATTATTGTAGACCTTTTATAATCACTGGTTTAAATGTTTTAATTGGCTTGTGTAAATAAAAAGATTTGCCTAACAGGTTTTTTTGTATGTAAAATCTGAGGATTGTATCCATAGAGACGAGATAAGTAAATACATTAGTTTATTCATTATAATTTCCCGCCGTAATACCTAAGAACCTAAGTAGGTATTTTACACACACCCTTTCGAACCTTTCCCTATTTCATTTAGAAATAAATTATATTACCTAAAGATAAAATTTCAATACACCTCATCGGTGTCATTATTCTGAGAAATATATCAATAATCGTTATTCAGTCTAACTGGATTTGGACAGTATCAACACTATCGTAATAAAATGTAAAATCCTATAAACGTCCCAAACACATAGTTGCGTCTTCTAACAAGCAAATTATAATAATTCCCTTCAAAAAATATTAGCGCCGGCATTTCAAAGGGAACCTAATCTAAAACACCTTGATCTCAAACCGGCGCCTAATTTTAATATGAACCAACTAAAATAACTTCACGTCTCCGCCCCGACCATAACCAGACAAGATATTGTTTGGTTTTGACAGATTTTGTCTAACCACAAGCGAAAAGAATAAAATACAACAACAGCTTTCAACATGCAGACGGACCACTTAGCAAACTAACATACTCAGAGATTATTTTCATATTTCACGTAGATAGTAGCGCACTCTGGATCAGCTCTTGGCTATTATCACGGACCTCAAAGATAGTCATCTCAACTCACCATCGGCGTATGAATGGTCCGTGTGATCACAGATAAATCAACGTAATAGGTATTTTGTTCTTTTTATTAAGTTGTTGGTACATCTTTAAGTCGATTCAAAATATTTGAGCGGTTACATCAGTTAGCGAGTGATATATTTGCATGTTAATTTTGCTGTGAATATTCTTTTACCATTTAGCGAAATAAATTATGGAATACAATAAGATTTTCCTTATAGAGAAGTGTAGGTACAAGTAGTTAAGGCGCAGACGGTGTACATTCGATTTTATTAGATTCTATTCACAGAAAAATATAAAAGTAGTAAAGTTTTACGACTAAAATTAAAAAGAAAAAATAGAGTAAAAAAATCAGTTAAAGTTCAACGGATACATTTTCAAGGATTTAATTTTAAAAAAAGCTTTTGTTGACTTATGTGTATTATACCATCCTAACAAACTCGTATATCTTCACATGCAAAATTTTCTTGCTTTCTTACATTGTATGAAGAAAAAATATCCTTACCCAATAATTCATGCGTAATGACCAAGTAATGACTGAACGAAAAGTGGCATAATTTTTTGTCAACATCATCATCAATGACATGTTAACTTTGTCACTAAATGCAGCTGCTGTCAATCTTATTATCAGACAGAACAGCATAAAATGCCATGTGTCATGAGCTATGTTCTATGGCTGTCGATGCGCTTGCATCGCGTTAATCATTAGGGACAATTATTTCGCGATTTACATAAGTGCTTTTAAATTCGCAATGCAATATTAATAAGAGATCGTGGTTGTTTTAGTACTGTGTCCTATATTTTTTTACATACTGCATTTGAATTACTTAAAATAATATCATTACCTACTTTATTTATAATATTTATTAACAGAGGAATACCTACTCCCAGATTGGCCTCAACTATTTAAATTTTTTTTTACAATTAGCTAGGTTAACATGATCATTTCATTGATTTATTCTTCAAATACTACCTATATACAGGGTAATTTTTGGTCGTCAACGTTCCCGAAAACTACGGAATCTCCTCATCATCATGATCATTTTTCTCCATGGAAGCATACCTGGGAAGTTTCTGGTTTCCAAAATATTAGGGTCCAAAGTTGAGTAAATAGACTGCGTTTTTGTACATAAATGCACATTGACGCGTGTAGCAAGATTTTTCACGAGAAATAATTAATGTCTTTGAAAAAACTAGCATAAACACTGGACTCTTTAAAATTCGCCCGATCAAGTAATTAAAAACATTTTTTCAAAAAAATTTACATCGTTTCCAAACTTTTTTTTTGGTATAAACTTATTTGAGGTATAGAATACGTACCCTTCGTTAAGGGTGGCAACGAAAAAACATCCTGTATACAAAAAAAATCCGAAAAGGAGCATAGGAGTTATTAAACGGACTCTACTTACAGGCGGTTAAGTAAGTACTGTAGATACCCGAGTTTTAAGAAAGTTGTTAGTTTTCAGGAAAAGTATATTTTTGTTAAAGTATTTCTTACAAAAATGACTAGACGACTGTAGGCCTAAAACCTGAAATTAATTTATTTCGACGCAGAAATAAAGTAACATGGGAATAATTTAACATATTAAAAAATCCAGTTTAATAATGTATTGTCTAATTTTAATACTGGGTACTCAGCTTACTCATATTATCAGGATCATATAGGCCTTAGCATAACATTAGGGTCGATTCCGGCAGTCACACTTAAACCTAATCTTAGTCAGGTCTATCTCTCTCCGTTCTTAACATAAATGGCTGAGAAACAAAAGGACAGGTAGGACTAATTTTACGTCTAAACGTAAAAACATACGTTTAAGTGTGACTGCCGGAATCGACCATAATAATAAACGATAAGTAAACTAAGCTTCCTATGATACCTGTATTACCATATATTACTTAATATTATTGAGTAGAGAATTTTAATTAGAACAAAATCAAAACCGCGCCAACAGTAGAATGCTAGGAATTTTCTTAAATAATTTGCCTTCTCATTCTGCTCGTCAAGATAATAAAAATAACTTACACGAAAAGTGACGCCTGATACAATTAAATATTTACAGTTATTGTTTCCTCGTTTAGCTGATTAGTACCTTATATAGAATGATTTTTGGTCGTCAACGTTCCCGAAAACTACAGAATCTCCTCATCATCACGATCATTTTTCTCCATGGAAGCATACCTGGAAAGTGTCTGGTTTCCAAAATATTAGGGTCCCAAATTGAGTAAATAGACTGCGTTTTTCTATAAATGCACATCGACGCGTGTAGCAAGATTTTTTCATGAGAAATAATTAATACCTGTCTATGAAAAAAACTACCATAAACACTGGACACTATAAATTTCGCCCGATCAAGTAACTACAAATATATTTTCAAAAAAATTATATCATTTCCCAGCTTGTTTTTTGGCATAAACTTACTTTATTTTAAGGTATAGAGTACGTACCCTTCGTTAAGGGTGGCAACGAAAAAACACCCTGTACCTATAAATAATCCTAAATTTTGGAAATACTTACATTATTTTAGAATTTTAGAATTTACATCTGTATTTTTAGTATTTACTATTCTTTATAAATTTTCTTAATAAACACATAATTTGCATGTCATTGTAACCGATTAACTTTTGAAATCTTTTTGTATGTAATGACAAAAGAATTAGCTTTCAATGAGATGAATAAGTAAGATTAATTTGCGAACACCTCCATAATTGTTCAAGAGCTATGACCTGTTAACAGTTTGGAAAAAAATAGCTCAATTAATATACATACATACTTACATACATAGAATCACGCCTTTATCCCTTACGAGGTAGGCAGAACACCGAGGGCCGATAGAACCACATGGTGCCACTTCTGACCAATTAATATGATATTCACTTTTACAGTTATAACTTTAATCCAGACTTAGATACACATTTTTTCGGTATATAGTAGAATCACGCAAAGTTTGCAAATTAATGATACCTATGGCAATCTTATGAAACCATTTTAATTGTAACACCAGCCAATTATCATTTCTGACATTAAAGTTATCATAAATTTCAGTTTCAATTGTTATTAATTTGACAAATAAAATCTGTTAGACATTAAACTCGCCTTTGTATTTGACTATCTATTACTTTTATTTTAAGTATTATAACTGCAAATACATTTGTGCCACTTATTTGTACTCTAACTCGATTTATTTGCAATTGAAATATATTTTTATATGTATTTTATATACTCCAATTCAGAATACCATCAGCTCTTGGTCTACAAGGTGTGTGCCAAATTGCAGCGTATGGTGTTATTAGGACAATTACATACGGGATAATATCCTGCAGGATGTGTGTGGGTGAGCCCTTAGCTTAGCTCATATGTGCTATATGATATGATGCGACTGTTTTAGCAAAGAATAGATATGAAATAAAATAATACCACCAAGTAGAACTAACTTAAATAAAATCTTTCTCTGTAAAAACGAATTGCATTCGATGCAAAATGTAAATGTTTTCGCAACTCCAATATCATACAATAACTGACTATGAAATAAAACTTGGATCTCATTGTTTCTGGTGTAGCAAATCCTAGATACTAGGATTTAATTCTATCCGAGTTTCTATTGATTGATTGAACATTTTGTACCGTTTAATTCTAAAAAATATATTTTTGAATAGCTAACGAGCAATAGTTTCTGACTGACTGTGATGACTGAATGTGATGCAATAAAATTAATCAGTAAATAGGCAGCACAGCTACTGGATCCATGTTTAAAAAAGATCGTGAAATTAAACTCTGCTCAGCCCATAAGGTCCCATAAACCTCTTTGCCTGTGACCTTCATAAAACTGCGCAAAAAATCTACTACGTGTAGGTAGAAAAAAAAATACGACGTAGGTAGATAGGTTAATGCCCGACATAATCAATGAGAGTAGACGTGAAAGTGTACAAACAAATTAATTATTTTCGCATGGAGTATTGAAAATAACAATGTCATCAGGTCGAATGTGGGTGCAAATGACGCTCTATCAAAGTACCAGAAAGCTAATTGAAGAAGGATTTCTATTATTAGTGCCACTAGGCCATGTTTTGTGAGTTAGCAAATAGCTAGTGTAAATAAATAGTTTGTGAGTTTCTCGAAACTCTATCCTGTATTAATAATAATTTCAAAAATAATAAATCAATACCGAATATTTAAAAATGGAGTTAGTCACTGCAACTGAGTTGTTTGAATTTAACTACATGCTCCCGCCTCAAGTTTAAAATATTAAGGATAATCCGTTTCATATCCCCAATGCTCTCATATGCGGGATATGCGTTAAGCTGGAAACATATTTCATAAGATGTAACTAAACTCAACAGAGGCAGGTTAGAAAATTATTATTACTTACCTATAGCTTTAGCATAAAATCGTAGGTACTGAGGTGTGTACTGTATTTGTCGAATTTTATCTAATCCATGTAGATCCATGGAATTAAACGTTGAAGTATAGGTTCTCCAAATCACCTCAACAGACCACTGATTGGTAGGAATTATTGAAAATTAACCTTCATGCTAAAAATATACGTTTTTAGTCTCACTCTTTAGACCCTCAGTAAAGATAGCCTCTAAGAAGAAAACAATGTCTACAGATACCAACGTAAGTCGCGACCAGTAACATGTTTCCACCTTAAATCGTGATGCGCACGCGCTCGCAAATCATCAAACGAGTTAAGATTTACATTCATTATTTTACATTTTATTGACATTTACTACTGCGGCATTATTTATACACATCCGAAGTTATTTGGGAAGTATTTTTTGGAGACGTCCAAATAAAAATGTGTAGAATGAAACAACTGATGCCGACGGTTTATGGGCGGCCCAAAGTTTGTGAATGTGAAATATATAGTAACAGTTGGAAAGAACTGATTTGACTCCAAATTATGTTTTTTATTGTTCCTTTATTAATAAATCTTTTGAAGGAGATAGCTAAATTATCAACGATATCTACTTTCGTTGGCCTTATAAATTGACAGTAAATTTACTGCAAACATGAACTCATTTCACATGTTTATTGTGTCTTTAAACGTGGCCAAGTTTTTGTCGACATATTTTGATATTTTTATTTATAACGCGTTTTATTTCTTATAAGCAGGGGGACAATTCTCGAAAAGTCTCGAGTTGGATCGAAGCCGATACGGAACCGTTGTAGACGCTCAGAACAAAGCAATAATTAGTTTACGGTGACGTAATTAGACACATTTCAGCACGAGACAGATTTTTTTTTTGTCATACTCGCGACCGATTCATGTTAAAATATACCTTATTACTCAAGTGGTAAGTATATATTGCTTCGCACCGCGTTTCGTTAACGGTTGGTAAGTGGTTACGTTTTGAGTTTTAAAAATACAAGAATAGCCCCCCTGTTAATATGTTTGTTTTGATGCGGAGCTTCACTAGAATACATCAACTGCATCACCTTCATGTCGTATAAGTCGCCTAAGGAATTAGGACCTTCTCTAAGGCGATAAGCGAAAAATTCTAAGTCAGGAAATACTGAAAACTTTCGCAGGAAAATCCCAAAATTTCCGACATTTTTTTCATATTTTCAGGAAAAAAATATTTTCTTTCGTTTAATTACAAATAAAATTTTAACTAAAAGATAATTTTAAAAAAAAGTTGACCTCAATAAAGTTAAAATAACTGATCAACCCTATGGAGAGTCACAAGTGATCCCAAAAACAGAAATGTGTCACACAATAACCAATAAGCCCATTTAATTTTAATTAGTCATTTGATCGCCCGATACACACTTGGCGCGGAGAGCAAAGATTACTGATAATCAAATGAAAATACATTTCGTGCGAGTAATAACATTATCGTATGACTCAACACAATAGTATTGTTCAGGATTTCAGTATTTGCCTGGCTGTCACTTCCACCCTGTATATATTTTATAACTTACTAATAAGTATCTTAGGCTCGTTAGTGTACCTACGTTTTCTGTTACAATAACAACCTTTTTATTTTAAGTGTAAGTGTAATAAGGAATAAGTTCAAGTCGTACTTGTCCAGCTGTAATAAATCCAATTACTATAAAATAAATAATTATAACAATATCAGACTTTATATTCATTCTACACTCTTTTTATTCTTTATTAAGGTTATCTATAAAACTTATACAACAAGTTACCTATTTTGAGAGTTGCGTTATAAGATTTCTTTCGAATATCACTGGAATTACCTATCCATTAGGTGTTTTGTTATGGGCAAAACTCCCCTATGGCAGTAGCCTTGTGGCAGTGGACTGCAGTAGGATGAAGAAAACGAAGATGTTTTGTAATATTTTAGCGTTTCTGCTAACTTACAGTCATAGGTGAAGTAGGACCTATTTGTATATGTCCGTAATATAAAATTATATTTAGATTGTTACGCATCGAACGCTTACTAATGGTGAAAGTTGATTAAAACTATTTAATTATGCAAATAACCGATATGAGATCACGTAGCTAATACCTGTATATAGCGACACCTAAATATGTCTAAGAAATCTATTAATTTTACTTTATATTACTTATAAGAAATTTTGTAATAATTATGACTTAGTACTGTTACGTACTGGGTACGGGTGGTTCGGAGCTGTCGATTAAAAGGTAGGCGTAGGTGTTAGAACTCTTTATTAGGTGGAGCAGGTTACAAAATTCCAGCACTAATCACTTTAACTCTAAACACAGCACTAAACTATCACTTCCTTCACTATCACCATTTATCGCTTGTTTAGCTTCTCAATCTTATAACAAGACTCAACTAAGACTGACTGCGTTGGCCAAACTCGCCGCTTATATACACTATGCGGTGCGCTCCTGCATATTCAGGAATATTCGTTGGGAGAAAAGTAGGTAAGGACAATCGGACACATTCTCGAGAAGTCCGTCTACCTCCCTAGTCCTAGCTAGCTAGTCTAGAACGTTCCCGACCACAGATACGCATATACACCGAGATTATTCTAAGAACCCGGAAAGAGTAATCGAATTTGCGATCTATTTTTATCAGTAGCGACATCTAGTTGATCGTGGCGTAACTACATAGCGGGGTTCTAACACTGCCCAAAGGAATCGATGTTGCGGACTACTTTTACCAGTAGCGACATCTAGTTTATTATCGCGTAACTATACAGCCCGATTGTAACACTGCCCCCTTCCTAGGGATGTTCGTCCCGAACATCATCGCTGCCGCCACAAAGCGCATCCGAACATTACGTTTCTTCCTCACTGCATCCTGCGACCGTCGTCGGGCAACTACCCTGCTCGGCACAAACCATTTCTTCCACAAATTAGGTGCCTTCTCTTTACGTCGCACTGGATGATGCAGCCACAAAAACGAACCCGCTGCTCTTCTTCTGCGTCTAACCTTCCAGTTGCTAATTGTCTCCACATATGCAGTTAACGTCAAACCAATACTGCCACTTGTTGAGCTAACACCATCCAAGCGCATATCATCTTCCTGTTGCTTATCCATAGGCATCACTCTCAAAACCTGTTTCCTGATCCATGTCCTTGCTTTGCTGTAGCGCTCATCCTCCATCCGATGTTCTATCTGTAGACCATCACTGTTCCAGTTCATCTCACATATCCTTCTTCCATCAGCCAGAACCATTACTCCATCACTCTTCTGTTCAGGATCTTCCACCTGTTTCACATCACCAGCAGGTGCCTCTGACTCGTCACCACGATCCTTACTCCTTTTCGTCGCAATCACTTCATTCTCCTCGCAGCCAATTCCCATGTGGTCAAGCTCACTGCAGCCATCACTGATGGAGCCAAATCCTCCAGATCCTCCATCCACCTCGGTCTGCTTCACCTCCTCGACCACATCACGCACTACTCCCGAGTGCGGCTCCTGGCGTACGATCTCCACCTCCGACTCCATCATGTCCATGCAAATGTCCTCACATGCGCTGTCGACCTTGACTATTGAGGTAAGTCTTCCTCCGGATCCACTATCCATTTCAACCCGTTTCACCCCCTCAGCCGCCCCGTGCACTTCCTCCGAGTGCGGCTCCTGGTGAACGTCCTTCACTACCGACTTTGCCTCAACGTCTGTGCAGATGTTAGCACACGGGTCGTCCAGCTCAGAGACCACTTTCTCGATATTCCCAACATTCGACTTAATCCCAAAGGTCTTGCAGTAGTTCGCATAAGTATTGTCCAGCTCGTTGAAATGTTTGTCGATTACGCTAAGCCCCTCCACCATTTCCATCTTCATTTGCATTAGTTGACTAAAACATTCTCGAAGCATAGCATTCACCGAAGGTGAGGTCGCCGCTGCTACTGCTGCACGAGCAGATTCCACGGTCTCCGGCTCACCGACAATGCTACTTCTTCGCTCCATGCCTTCCTTGTTGACAATCGACATTCTACTCCAAATCCCACTTCTGACACCAATTGTTACGTACTGGGTACGGGTGGTTCGGAGCTGCCGATTAAAAGGTAGGCGTAGGTGTTAGAACTCTTTATTAGGTGGAGCAGGTTACAAAATTCCAGCACTAATCACTTTAACTCTAAACACAGCACTAAACTATCACTTCCTTCACTATCACCATTTATCGCTTGTTTAGCTTCTCAATCTTATATCAAGACTCAACTAAGACTGACTGCGTTGGCCAAACTCGCCGCTTATATACACTATGCGGTGCGCTCCTGCATATTCAGGAATATTCGTTGGGAGAAAAGTAGGTAAGGACAATCGGACACATTCTCGAGAAGTCCGTCTACCTCCCTAGTCCTAGCTAGCTAGTCTAGAACGTTCCCGACCACAGATACGCTTTTTTTTTTTTTTTTTTTTTTTTTTTTTTTTTTTTTTTTTTTTTTTTTTTTTTTTGAATGACAAATGATGGTAGCCTGAAGGGCTTTGCCATCTTTACCGAGCTAGGTGGCGTGCGCTTAAGGCGCACAACCGAAAGTTTTTATGACTACGCGACCTGTGCATCCCAGTTGCGCTGGGATATTGTCGCATTGGGGAGTTAAACAAATAGTTAAATGACTTTTTATAGGATGACTGGTAGGGATCATGTCCCAGCAGTGTCCTACTATGACTCTACCTACTAAGGGTTCCAAGTAAGAACCCGCCGCTAAAGAACCCTCGAAAGAACTACGGCGGGGATTGTGTTGGCCATGGAAGGTCAGGTCAGGGCTGCCTGCTCGGCCAGTCTCCTGCCTGGTGTGTAAGCTTCTATGAGAGGGGTGCGGCGACCCCTCCGACGGGGGCGCCGCTTATTATTTGTATTAGATCGATTTGATAAAGTGGCCAATCACAGATACGCAAATACACCGAGATTATTCTAAGAACCCGGAAAGAGTAATCGAATTTGCGATCTATTTTTATCAGTAGCGACATCTAGTTGATCGTGGCGTAACTACATAGCGGGGTTCTAACACTGCCCAAAGGAATCGATGTTGCGGACTACTTTTACCAGTAGCGACATCTAGTTTATTATCGCGTAACTATACAGCCCGATTGTAACAGTACCTACCTATAGGTAAATGTACTATAAGGACTAAGCAATAAATAGATTGCTTAGTCTTTATAGTACAAAAATATTTTTTATTATTGCATCTGTAAATAAATCCCCCTTACATATACAGGGTGTAACAGAAAGGGTATGTTAAGCGAAAAGCTATGTAAATAGTCTACTATAGAGAACCTATTTCCAAAATTTGTGATTTGAAATAACATGTTTATTTTTCAAGATTGTATTAACATTCCTGAATTGTTTAGGAATTCTTCATACTATGTGGAAAAATAAATAGATTGCTTAGTCTTTATAGTACAAAAATATTTTTTATTATTGCATCTGTAAATAAATCCCCCTTACATATACAGGGTGTAACAGAAAGGGTATGTTAAGCGAAAAGCTATGTAAATAATCTACTATAGAGAACCTATTTCCAAAATTTGTGATTTGAAATAACATGTTTATTTTTCAAGATTGTATTAACATTCCTGAATTGTTTAGGAATTCTTCATACTATGTGGAAAAATAAACATAGGATTTCGAGTCTGAAATTTTGTGGGTAGGTTCCTTTTAGTGGGCTATTTAAATAGCTTTTCGCTTAACATACCCCTTTTGTTACACCCTGTATAAAAACAAAAATGTTCTTTCATAAATCATGGTTAACAGGAAGAGAATGCTATATAGCATAAGTTTGTCTTTGTAACATTTTTGATAGTGCAAGAAAATTCTTATCTAAGATGATAAATTTATTCTAACTATAAAATGACAAAAGTTTCAGAATAATGCAAAAATAATATTCATGTATAAGTAAATGTTCTTTCTTTTATAACTTCTTGCGTAATTTTATTAGCGCAATATACATTTTAATTTATAGAGAGATTTATTACAACCGGTAGTCGTATATAAATTCATTACTTATGTGTATTTTACTGAGAATCTAACGCCAATAAAATAATTTTGATATTATGAATGGCTAACTTTTATTCGCTTTAAGAATTTATTAACAGTTTGTTGAATTGTTTATTTATTCATTTGCATTGTCTTGAATAAGGTATGGGATATGAATGATATTAGAGTAGGAATTATTATTAATGTAACATTGCACTATAATGTTTTTAATAATTTAATGATACTTTATTATTATATTATGTTTTCTCAATAGAAAATAATGTGTTCTAAAATACGAATAAGCTGTCATGACATGCTTACATACAATACTATGCGAATGTTGGCTCTCCTTTATGATCCTGTAGTCTGTGTACTCTATTTCAGAAACAGCAGTATGTATATCTATAGAACATACAAATAACATAGTCCGAAAATCACACGGCGGTCACCAAGCCGCCCGCGACTGGTGACCTGGTGGCCCAGCGTGGTGACTATGGGCAAAACCCGCAGGGCGGCTGGTGACCTGGTGGCCCAGCATGGTGACTATGGGCAAAACCCCTCTATGGCAATAGCCTCGTGGCGTGTCCTGAGGTAGAAACACACCCAGCAGTGTACTGTAATACAGGCCGATGTATATGTGTACGTTCAACGGTAAAGAACCTTTTAAGACTCACGTTTACTAAGACACTTCATTGAGGCAATGTAGTAAACTACCACTGGTAAGCACACACGGGAACATAAAATAACAAAACACAAGCAATAAAATGTTATCCAGACAGAACTGGGTCAGAAATCGTAAACCTCTTTAACTTAATTACTCTCACTAAAGACATTTATACATCAGGGTGACTCTGCCTGAAAATGTTTAAAAAATGGTAGCGCCTCTATCTTCACGGAAACGTGGCTAAATGCCAGTATCAAGGGCATTATTTTCTTAGTTCCATTTCAAGACTTATTGGACCAATCATACCGACCATATCGATTTGGATATCGAATGATGCATCGACTGTTTAGGGATGCGTCAGTTATCGAATAACCGTTATTGCGTGATAATTAACGGTTAAAGTAACGGGTTAGTGGTATACAGGATGTAACAAAAAGGGATATGTTAAGCGAAAAGCTATGAATATAACATACTATAAAGAACTTGTTCACAATTTTAGACTGATAAGCACACGTTAATTTCCAGATAGCATGGAGAAATTACTCAATAACTAAGCAATGTCTATACTATCTTAAAAAATAAACATGTGATTTCAAGTTTCAAATTTTGTGGATAGGTTTTTGATTTGGGCTATTTTCATAGCTTTTCGCTTAACATACTCCTTGTATTACACACTGTATAAGCGCAAATGGCGGTATGTATTGTTAAGCTTCTTGTTTATGAATCAAAGGTTGTGTCAATGTGTTCCGGATGCATAATTTGCGTATGATCTCAGATTTTAAGCAATTTAATTATTTGTGAAATACAACTTTGCCCTCAATCTGCTAAGTATTTCATCTTACTTTAACATAAAATCGTTTATGTGGGTGGGTGTTTATGAACGTAATTATTATATTACCTGGTCTCACCTCTTAAGCGGTAAAGTAATTTTAAAAGATTTTATATTTCTCCTTTGCATACCCAAAAAGAGTTTTAATAAACTTTAAACCTAATCTCTATTTAATACTCTATCAAACTATAGGTACATAGATAAACTATGTTTCTTCTTACTCGCTATTTACTGTTATAGTCATATTTTATAAAAACCAAAGCGAAAATTAGATACCTTAAGTTTATCGAAAAATTCCACAAATTGGGTCGTAATTTTTTTCATAAGAGATAAGTTCATTCACTCCTGGAATACTCCGTCCCGTTACCAAAGGATTACATCATGGCTGCTAATCGAAAATTCTTACATTATTTTAAATTTCGTGCCCGCCGACATGAATCATGTACGTACATGCACCGAAATGAGATTAGCGATAATCGAACCACCAATTTTGCGATGTACAAAGAAAGTACTTTTACTTTTTTACGTCCTTTTTCTCACGGGCAACACTGACTCACTGCGATCGGATTTCATCGAGTGCGATCCTTATTAGTGACGTCATTCAATTTCGAAATTTATACACAGTTTAAACTGTCAATATGCGAACTTTGCATGTAAACTGCCAGGCGTCAAATTCAAAGTTGCCGTTTATGTTTACAAATTGTCTTCACTCAAAATTTTTAAATAATAATAATAATTTCATTTATTTCAGACCTTAGGATCCATTTTGTTAGTAACAATGTTCTTAACCTAGGTTAGTAAAATACAATTTATAATATTGTACTGGAATGTTATGCCACTCACTGCCGCACCATTCCACTTGACACTTTGCAGCAGTGATTGACATATGTACAGTCCAGCCGATCTGTAATCATGAGCAGAATGCAGTTAGCGCTACCCCGCACCCTGCGCACCGGGTATGCGCATCTTTTGCGTATTGTCGTGTAAAAACAATCTACACAATTTTCGGCAAACATCCCTGACGCACTGCAGTACCTTGGCAGCCCCATCAACACCCTGAATGCATTATTCTATTGGACTCGGAGGGCGCTATAAGAGCGTGACTTTCACGTACCTGGAACATCGTAAAAAAGCTCCGTAAATGATCTCAAGAACGATTGAGATTGATTGATGTCCAGCATCTAAACGGTTGTTCCACAGTACAAAGAAATAAAATTTTGAACGTTAATAGCCTGTAGTACCTACGCCTGAACCAATATAAGAAAGAAAGAACCAATTAATATGATATTTAATTGTATCAGGCGTAACTATTCGGAAGTTCAAATTTCCATTGACGGATCGCCCACCACCGGGCCCTACACCCTTCGCTGACCCTCGGATCTGCCGACTCATGGTCACGAATACAAGCCACTACAATCGCAACGAGAAGCCGTTCCGATCCAAACAGCGATCGGGTCAGCGGAGGGTGTAGGGCCCGGTGGTGGGCGATCCCTCGATGCAATTAGTTGAGCCAATAACTTAGCCGTCATATACATTTACAATAAACAATGATGTGTTAATTTTGTCATCAGCAGTTATTATTCAATATTGTAGGGTGGTCGCGAGCATTTTGTGGGCAGGTTTTCTAAAGTGGGCTTAACATACATACATGTTTCACTCCGTATATTTCACTTCTTAAATTTAGTTAGATACTCCTACTTTATAGGTACTACCTTTCTAATACTTCAGTGTTACTTCGATATATTGATATACTAGACCTACTGAACGCACTAATAAATAAAATTAATCACATTCACAACAATGGTAGCGATTTACCGCAAATTTCTAATGACATAAAACCGGCACATTCAATTTGAGCCGCTATAATATTGTAATATAAAGTCCTCAAGTATTTTAATACGCCGTATTGCCCAGTTTATTCGCGCCAACCTTTCATACTGGACAATAATAGAAGTCCGTTGCAAATAGTGTTGTGGTAAGCAAACGTGAAAGAAATATATAAATATGAATATTTTACACTTTATATGCATCAATTGAGAAATGTATGACTCCAGTTAACTATCTGCTCTAAGAAATAGGCACATAAGTACATGATACTCGTACAATCATACGTCAAATCATTCCTTAAGTTTCCTGCGCCAGGTTCATTGTACAAATTAACAAGACGTGGTTTTAAAATATACCTCATATTTTGTCCGTTAAGCCCGTTTGTTAATATTTTGTCTCATGTAGTACCTATTTAGCTAGCTCTTAGAGCGATTCGCACTATAGGTGATTCGAACCGTGGAAAAAACTGTATTGTCCCCACTATAGGCCGAATACATTGCAGTGCAAAACGCCCCATGACCCATTTAGCTTAAGAGGGTAGATATTTTGATGAATCAAACCCAAAACCTAAGAATATCATACGTTATTATGAATCAAGTTTAATAAGCAAGTTCCCCTCCCTGTTTTCAAACCATTTCACTGCAGGTATTGTGTCAGATACAATTGTACGCTCTATAAATAACTATAAAAGTCCATAGTAAAGTAAAGCCTTCAGAAGCACGGTTTTAAAATAGGGTACAGCTTCATAAACAAATTGAACGGTTTGAACGCGCCTTTTTATTGAAAACGGAATAAAGTTTACTACTATTTTTGTTGTAAGTACTTAGTTAATCTTTTGAAATGTTTTTTTTTTTAATTTGAAATAGAACTATTTATAGTGAGTTGAGTGACTAAAATATGATTTGGAATATATTGTGCGATTACAGCTAACAAGCGTAAACTAAACTATAGGTATATAACGGAAATTCCTTCGTCTACTCTTACGCCATGCACGGGAGGAGATGAAGCTGATGTGTTCTAATAAAGTCTCGTATCAGCCATGCTATAAATTTAAATAAGATAATATAAATCTTAATACAAATAAACATAAATTTAGTGAGAACAGAGATTTATAAATTAGTTAAATAAATTGTATTTCAATGTAAAAAGGTATCTATACATTTATTTATATATTCCTAACCCATAAGCTACGACCAATTATTTTGACACAACCTAAACTACAAAAATAACTACATATCTAGGTATTATAGGGCTTCAACAAAGAGACAGACAAGCAGGACCCCAGCTATCTCTGCACGTGAATCGAAGATTTATCCCGTAGGTATCAATATATTGTAGTATACTTAGGTGCTAATAAATAGGACTCGTAATAGTATTTGAAGATAGATGTCACAAGCAATTACACGATAAAACGGCTCAAAAGGATCACAAACAACTTTCGCAAATACCTACCTAAGAGTTATAAGCGGATGAAATGTAGATTGTATTTATTTATCATGCAAATTGAAAACAAAGATGATAAAAAATACTGCGTTTAAGCTTTAAAACTAATTGAATAAGCTTATGGAATAAGCTCAAAATAATAAACGTGGAGCAGAGATGGAATAACGATACTCCGAGGTGTAAAATGACATATTGTACCTATATAAAAAAGTCTGAAGAATTCGTGTATTTTTTAAATTCATTTTGTAATTTAAACCAGATATCCAATATTTTTGCAATTCACTTTATTATTCCAGTCGCACAATAAAGAAAAATAGTCGCTAAGGACAAACTCGCCCGACATTTTTATAACAGGAAGAACAAAACGCATTTATGGCATTGAAAAAACTAAAATGACAATATTATTGTGTTCCCCGGCTATAAACATTGTTCGATTACTCACAAATTGCTATAATACCATATTATAGGTTTTATTGCGTTCGAAGACATTAAAAATCTAAAAACAGGACAAGTTCATATTGAGCAGTTAAGGTTCCGTGATAACCACATTAATAAAATTGTAGAGAACTTTATTTACTTTCTCATGGCTGAGTGCTGAACAGGCTGCAATTAGTGTGTATTGATTACATAGATCCAGAAATAACAATACTAGTAGATATATTGGATACAATCAGCCTTTCAGCGTTACTACCTGGTTACATACTACTTTCAACTTGACATCGAATTCGCCAAAGCACCAGAATTGATGCTAGTGGGTGATTCATGGCCAATTTTATTACTAGATCAATATTATCTAAGATTTTTTATTCCGTAGTTTTGTGTGGAAACAATTTGAAGATTAAATTATATTTGAAGATTAAGATATACAATAAATCCCTCAAGATCGGTTATTGATATTGGCTGTTATTTTACCTTAGAAGGTAGATACTGGAATGGGAGATGATAAGACATTAATTTATTTTACCATAACAGCTATTTTTAAAAGCTAGATACTTTTGGAATAATTTGCGAATAAAGTTTTATATAAGTATAATTTAGAATTTGGTGTAAATGTGGCTGGCTCTTTATTGTCGTCAGCCTATTGCAGTCCACTGCTGGACGTAGGCCTCCCCCAGTGTACGCCACATGGCTCAATCTCCCGTTTTTACCATCCAGTCACTATCAGCCGTTCTCTTTAAGTCATCGGTCCATCTGGCCGGAGGGCGCCTAACTACGCTTGCCGAGGCGCGGTCTCTATTCGAGAACCCGTTTACTCCACCGTCCATCGGTTCTACGACATCTGGCTCTTTATAGAATCCTAAAATCCTATACTTACGACGCGGGCGTCCACGCAATCGCAACAATGATCACAAAGGATTGCCTTTTAACGTATAAAATAATAAAACATCATAAAGAAATAAACTTTTAGAAGTCTTATTCTGTAATGTTATTTACGTAAATAGCAATCAGTGCTTAAATATTGCTTATGGTTTCTGATTACTGAATAGTCTTAAAATAGGCATTGAATCTAGCAATATTAGATGTTACAAGCAACAATTACAGCAGAACCTCAAATACTTAAGTACTTTTTAGATACCAGAAACTATAAATTTATTTGCAATAAAGAATAAAGAACTATAAATTTTTCTATAAGAACGGAACGGAATTTGGTCTAAATGGATAGGAGTTATAATTTCCGGAAAATGTTTCTTATAGAAAAACCAAAGTGTTACTAAGCATATATGATGATGATCTCGGATCGTATTTCGGCCAAGGCGACCAATCTCAACGGAGATTGGCCAGGTACGCAGGAGATATTATAGTGCACAAGTGTGTGCGTAAACACAGATGCACTTTCTATTCCATTACTCTCATAGTCCGATGGGACGGAAAGCCGACACGACCGCAGAGAGATCAGGTGCAGGACCAACAGTTTAACGTGCTTTCCGAGGCACGAGCTGACAATTTTTGCAACATGAAAATCAGCTAATGAAATAAATTCATTGGTCATTCAAATTCACAGGCCCGTGACTGGGATCGAACTTACGCCTCCCGCTTAGAAGGTGCACGTCTTAACCACTGGGCTATCACCGCTATACTAAGCATATATACAAATATAACGTATATACATATGGCTGTTTTCCTGAAATAGGCAGCCAGTATCACAGGATCATAAAGGAGATCTCACAACGACGTTTAGCATAGCAGAGACAGATGTAAATCTACTAAGCATATATTTAGCGATAAAAATTCTTACTTAATGAAAGTCTACGAAGATTATTATTAATTAATTTCAACCTTCGTGTTTCATTCAATAAACTGTAACAGGATGTTTGTTTCACATTGTTAGATCCTTTGTCAGTTCGGATGTTGAGATGGGAAGCGGACAAAGGATGTAAGGCATTTCAGTCATGTGTCCTATTGACATATACCTATATTTTACGAGAACGTTCCATTTATTGAAAGGAACTTCGTAATTAACAGTGACCTAACTATATTTAAAATATTTTCTTCTAATCTAAAATTTCCTTATATCATCACATATTATAAAACAAAGTCGCTTCGCGCTGTCTGTCCCTATGTATTTTTCTATGATTGAGTATGATTGATGATGGACAATCGTAAGTATCTACCTACGTATATGTAACATACATAAAATCACGGCTCCCACGCAGAGATCACGGATGTAACAAGACAGTAGTATAGATATATGAAAATCGCTGCAAGTCGTGAAAATTAATTTTTCCATATAATCAAAATAGTCCACTAATAATAGTGTCTCAGAATAAGTCACCTGTAACAAAACCTCCACTTATAAAGAAGACTTAACGGCGATACATGCGCTATTTGTAACATTACCCGCGCTAAATGTAACATTATATGCGGTTAAATTTATATTGCACTAGTTTCATAGTTGAAGTAAGGTATTGCGACTCGCACCGTATTTATGAACGTCTGGTGTACATCAATTACTGAATTCCTAGTGTCTCAATAAACTGTTGATGCTGAAATATGGAGGTTAAGTTATTTTGGTATTAATCTTGTGTACAGTTAAATTGAATAACTAAATATCTATCTAACTAATTGTGTGTAATATGTATATGGCTATGCATCGCAACCGTAATGGCGCAGTTTGTAGTGACCCTGTCTGTTGAGCCTGTCTATATTTGAAACCCGAGTAATGAATAATGTTCCAATTTTTTTTAATTTCTATGCCTAGGTATTCTATGTATTGAGGGAGGCCTATGTTCAGCTATAAACATAATAGCTGTAATAATGAGTAACTACATAACATTAGTAATTATTATATTTTTTTATGCAGCAGAACTTAAATAAGATAAGAGCCAAGAGGAAGTAGATCTGCAAAATTTTCAGGGTATCCGCTTGCTGACCTCCAAACTTTGATTTGAAAATGATGAGGATGCAACATTAATCACATGTAATATTGTAACGGTAGTATTTAATCGCACATCAAATAAAATGTTTTCTTTAGTCACAAATAGTCGAAATTCATATCAAAATTACTAATTGCACAGCAAAATACTCAAATAAGAACATTGCTAAACAAACTGCAAAAAAATAGAAGCTATAAAAAAAAAAAAAGATAACAAGTACAATGTGCATTAGCAAAAATTTGCTGTGCATTAATAAAAAAGCTTTACTTTAAGATTATACTTGTTAACTCTTTATTTTTTTTATAGCTTCTATTTTTATTAAACATACAGCAATTACATAACCTAAATAAAACATCATTTTATTTGACATAATCATCTTAATATTTGTTAAGTTACTATTTGTAACATTCTAACAATTGAAGTTACGATTTGTATCTGAATTCATATTTTAATGTTGATCTCATTTTGTTATATGAGATCAACACTAAAATATTAAATCAGATACTTACAAATAGTAACTTCGAAATGTTTCATCAATTCGATTCGATGTTTGTCATAGTTTAACCTATCCTAACCTATTATTTTTATCATTATATCAATGAAAAGGAAACTGTTACATCGACAATACGTCATTCGTCTTATATTAGTTTTGCGCTAAGCTTAATTTGCTGTGCAGTCAGTATTTTTTATGAAATTTTGGTACCAAAAGGTATTAATTTGTTTTGCATTCGAGGAAAACAGTTATGTTGGGCTGATGTTTATTTTCGAATTATGTCCTGTATGTAGTTATTTTGTTAAACTTTTAGTTTCTTTGTACTAAAATAATTTATTTGATGTAAAATGGTATATAAAAGATGTGATCAAATTGATGGCAGATTATTTATTTGATGTGCAATTAAAAATATCCCATATTGTGATTGAAGTTCCTAAGTTACCCTTCAACATCTATCCCATGTAGCTCAACAAACATAACCGTACTAAGTCATAACAAAGCCCAGCTTTCTACGGGATGGCTAGACAAAGTGGTAAGTAAGTCAGCCGGTTAGACCACAGTGTAAATATCGTGCAGTGTATCAACTTTACCATTTCATTAACGCTTTCCAGTTGTAAGGAAAACATCGAAGTTTTCCCTAGCCGCGCTTTTATCTGGAAACTTAATTTTCAGATTTTATTTACTTAAGACTAATTTCAAAATGGTAATAATATACAAACGGATAGTTAACATTTAGCATTTGCTCTGAAAACTTTTAAAAGAAAATAATAAATTAAATTAAGTAATAATAATATTAATTTACTGTGTACAATAAAGAATAAGAATTTTCAATTAGAAGCTGTTCAATAGTGATTTAGTTTTAATGTTAAGGAGTTAACCCACTACATATTAGATTGGCTGTTGCACGGCTAGTCTGTGAATGAAGACCTGAATGAAACCAGTCCTAGCCAGTAAGTCACAGCGGACGTATCAGCGAGCTTACCGCCATAACTCATGGTTACGAAATCGGTTACCTACGCGGTTGCTACAGGGTGGCCAAGATTACATTGAATAGGCTCCTTTATATTTCCATTTTATAATTTGGATGGTTATATATAAATACATAGGGGAAAATTATATATAATGTAACCGTGTTTTCTTAACGGAAAGGTTAAAAAGTACTTATCCAGTAAAAAGTGTTTTTTTTTTTCGGGATGATAAGCACTGTACTTGTACTTGTATAAAATAATAGCTTTATGAATTTTTCACGTCAACTTTACCTATATATTTCACGTTAATCCGTTCGCGCATTTTCAAATTAAGTATACGCGTCACGTCTTTATTTAGGTATAATCTATTCCCGACTATGATTTTGAATGCATCCTATAGTTTACCTCCGCAGTTTAAGCATGCACTTTGAGAAATAGTTATACCGTTTGCGGTTGACATTTGGAATCAGTTGCATCTTGTATGTTCTCCCGTAATTGAACTTTAGTAGCTCTGAGATTTATCTGGCGATGTAACAGGAACCTTGTAGTTTGATGCGCGGTAGGTATATGATTCTTATGCGATCATATTTATAAGTAGATAAATAGTTTTTATGACATCAAAAACAACTAAGGAAAAAGAAAAGAAAAAGACGATATTTACAAATAGAAAAACTTGCAAGTCCTAAACTGTTGACCGCATTGCCCTACTGGATAGCAAAGCTTATTCGCTATCCAAGAATAAGACAGTTTTCGGTCATTTGAAGCATTGACCAACCTTTTTGGAAGAGAATATACAGGCCTATATTGGCCGCGTGGTGCCGGCAGAGTAGAATTCGTACCACCTCATCTCTGCCCGTGGGTATCGTACGAGGCGATTACGGGTTTCCGAGAGGTGGGCAGCAGCGCCTCCCGTGTTGACAACATAGTCCAAAATACAAACTACGGTCACCAACCCGCCTACCCAGCATGGTGACTATGGGCAAAATCCCCCCATGGCAGTCTTGTGGCGTGCCCTGGGGGAGGCCTACGTCCAGCAGTGGACTGCAATAGGCTGATGATGATACAGGCCTATACAATACATATTTGCGCTATTTGAGATATAGTTTCTCCGGTTAAATAAAGCGACGATAGAAGAAGTGAAGATACGGAGGTCATAGGACAGTGATGATTAAGAGAGTTAACTTCACATACTTCGATACTCGTATTTTGTGGTCGTACACAATCAAGTCAATCTCTTACACAGATATTTGCCCCAGCCAAAATTCGAACCTAGAAACTCAGTCATCGCACCTTTTATGGAATGAAATATCATTCCTTTTTGCGCCGATAGATTGCAATTAATTATCAGTGTATTATAAGATTTATCTCGAGATTTTATAAAAGATATTCCCAGAATTATGTTATTATTTCCTTGCAACCGGAAGGGTCTAGACTAGTGGGGCAGTGAACTTAGCGATTCTTATTAAATTCATTTATTTATTATTGATAATATGATCGTTCATATTGATAGCAATAACCTCTTGTGATTTTAGGGCGAATTAAGTTTTTAGATTGATAGTTAGATTTTAGTAGCATAATAATGTTAAAATAATAATAATGACCCACATTATCATTATCCAATGCACGTCTCTCAAAATACTGGGACTCTGTATTGCCGTGAATTTGCAAAGGTACCATAATAATTTTTTAACAGTTAAGTAGGATACTACATATTTAGATATTTAATTTAGTAAAAATCATTATTTAACTTTAAGATATCGAAAAATTTAAAATAAGTAGCTGCAAAAAATCAGAAATGTATGCGTTGATGTCTTTTCTTCTTACGTACTTAAAAATCCTATTTTGGTAGTTTATTCATATTAAAAATTTCAGTTCACTGAAACATTTTTCAACTTATGGTGATTCAAGAAAACTTTCAATGAAAATTGTTACGTATTTCCTTGAATAAAGCTTTATTTCTTAATGTACTTGGAGACGGAGGATATCGATCAACCCACGCATTTTCATACATCGAAAATGCTTTGTTTTGAGACGATTATTCATATAGTTTAAACGATATTTTTTGTCTGTGACCGATAGGAATGGGTGGTCTTATTTGAGTTTTAATGGGATCGTTTATAAGGAGGTAAATAGACTGATTGATTCGAATAGTGTTTATTTATCGTATATATAGTATACCATTATCCGTTTTTTTCTCTTGAATGAAAATGTTGACATACAATTCTGTGTGAATTACTTTCCTGAAATATAGTCTTAGTTCTATGTGCTTTTAATATTATATTCTATGTTATTAGTAAACTTAACCAGTTTCCTCATATTTCACAGTTGTTTAAACTCAAGTATTATTAAACAAATTATAAGAGTCCTTTCACAAATGCCTTCTTCAAACCTTCGCTTATTGCACTTTATACAAACCGTTACAGTGACAACCCTTAACTTAAATTACCACAGACTTTATGGCCACGAAATAGGGTTCTCTTTTAAAAAGCAAGTAAGAAGTATAAGTGCGACCCATCTTGCATTCTAATTTGTTTACATAAACTTAAAACAAAAGACTTGCTTTAAGACACAGATCGAGAATTAATAGAGTCGGCTAATTCGGAGTAAGAGCTTTTGTATTGTACAATACTTACTTATTTATATTTACATTCAAACTGTTATAATTTTTACTTAAAACTAGACAATTAATAATTTAATTATATATATATAATTAAATTATTAATTGTCTAGTTTTATAAGAAACATTTTGTACCAAATTTTAGATTAGAGAACAACTTCAAGTAGAAAATAACAAATAGGTTAAATCCGACACAATTTTCTATTCTAGTAACTTCGTCATAATTTTTTCTTACACAAAAATTATAATACTTTCTTAAAACACCAATTTCACACTATACATTCAACAGGCACATCTACCCTCTACAATCCCACGCAAGTGCGACAAATAGCACCATTTACAACTGTCTTGTCCAGTCGTTATCTGTCCGCGGTGCTGCCTACACGCACACCCAGTCCCACAGTTTGAAGAGAGCCTTATAATTTTGTATGCGATACCATCGCATGAGAAATGCTGGCTGGATGAAGTTTTTAATAATGCTCAGTGTATGCAACTTGGGGTATAAGCGAGTATGGGTAATTGTAATGGAATACATGAGGTTGTTCTTGCTCTTTATTGTATATTGACGAAAATCTAACAAAGCCGTGTATTTGGATGTAAATTCTAAGTTTAGTTATTTTATAATATACATAATCAATATTTATCGAATAGATATATAAACGTAATTTAAAAGAGATGGTAAAATTCGTCATCCGAGTTAAGTGACCCGATAGCTCAGTTGGTAGAGCGATGCACGGAATGCGAGAGGTCGTTAGTTCAAATCTCACTCGGGTGGAATTTTTTTTCATTTTCTTATTAATATTTTATAATATATAATATCTTAGTGAAGATAAATTTATAAGAATAGTCTCCATAATATAATCCGCTGGGATATGGTTGATCGTTTCATCATTAAACATCCTGCTGAGGGATTCAGCTTTGTTTACCAGGATTTGGCTAATGTATAGCTATCGGGACGAAAAAATAACGTTGCCAAAAACATAATTTTAAAGAGATGGTAAAATTCGTCATCCGAGTTAAGTGACCCGATAGCTCAGTTGGTAGAGCGATGCACGGAATGCGAGAGGCCGTGAGTTCAAATCTCACTCGGGTGGATTTTTTTTTTCATTTTCTTATTAATACGAGTATTTTATAAGGTATTGTATATAAGACTAGACGGTGATAGTGGGATGAAATCGATGCGTTTCTACCAGGATGGACGGACATGAACACGATAGAGAAATGTGGGAGCATTTTGAGACTATTCAAGGATTCTAATGACTATAAATTTACTTTAAATATCTACATTATAAGCGTTATATCCATTTAAAATAATCTTAAATATACTTATCTAGATAAAACTTAGAAAAAGTTGTTTGTAGCAACATTTGATTTATACTATATCAATGAACAAAATTCAAACATGTTCGTAAATTAAACAACTAATTACATATCTGTCTCAGATTATGTACGAGTTCCAATTTTAATCAAATTTAATCAAATGCAGCTGTATTTAGATCCGCATCACCAAAGCGCTAAAAGCTTGCATACACGATTCGATTCTTGTAAATGTGCATTTAAAAGCGCTTTTCGTCGATCACTTGTAAAAGTAATCAAAAGCAGTATCTACCACAAGGCAAAGAGTTTTTTTACCATTACCTACCCTTTTGGCTCTTTTAACGCGAACATACCAAAATATATAAATGTATTGGTAGGATGATAACGTGTCTTGCAAAAACAAAGCGATGGCAGCATAAAGCTGAAGGGATGCATTAATTATACATTTTTTGCTATGGCATTGCTTTTGATAGATACGTAATAAGGGGGCGATTTAGCATATTAACCTAATATCATGTCCCTCAGCCTATTGCAGTTTACTGCTGGACGTAGGCCCTCCCAAAAACACGCTACCACGCTGGGCAGGCGGGATGGTGACCGCAGTGTGTTTTTCGGACTATGTTGTCAACATGGGAGGCGCTACTGCCCACCTCCTCTTACGTTACCCACGACAGATATGGGGCGGTGTTATTCTACTCTGCTGACACTACTTATACACGCGAAGCAGGTAATTGTATGTTTGAAAACCGTAGCGTCAACACAGTCCTTTATCGTGAACTTTCTGTAAGCTCGGATTATAGCGTGAAGTCGCACAAGCTCGTGAAAATTATGTTGCTATTAAATTGTATCCAAGTGATTTATGTATATAGTTATTAAAACCAAAAGGATAATTGAAATAATGCTATGATCAACCTTCAAATAATATTTAGTCAGCCTAATAACCGAATTGCTTTGAAACTCCTAAATAAAATTTTTATGTAGGTAGAATGGAGGAGACCTTTTGAAAAGCAAAGGTATTTTAAGAAAACCGGAACATGATTAAAGATACTCATAAAGGTACCTATTAAGGAATAACCCGAGAATTATTAACCTATTTATCGCGTTATATTATATCTGTAATCATTTCAATTTTACTTTCAGCCATGTAATACAAACTAAACAAAATATAAAAATGTTAAAATTTAATATTGGCTCATTGAATTTATGGTAACCTTATGCAAACTTATTCAAACAACAGAGACAGACAGATTTATTTGTTTAATCCACCATTGTTTTAAAAGTTTTTCAAATTTGACTGGAATAGACTTAAATTATTTGCTAGCTACACGCCACATAATATTCATAATACGTCTGTATCTAATTCAATGTTATTATCACATTGAAATTCCCTTTAATAATAGGTTGATTATGAACTATAATGGTATTTGCATAATGACTATGTGCTTAATTTTGATCTCATTAGCTATGTATTAAACTGTAACATAGATTATGTGTGAAGTGATTTATGTGTTAGTAACCGGTACTTGTTTTAATTTATTCATTATTTAACACCTTTTAAATCAATTAAAAGACAATTGATATGATACCTTTCAAGTACTTGTTATACTCGTAGTGCGTTTTTTCGTCTCAAAAATGCTTTATAAAAAATTACATAGATAAGATTACTGCAAGGGAAAAGCTACATATGGATATTCTTTAACTTCTACTTCTTCTACTTCCTTAACTCTTAAACGGCCCTACTTCAAATATAGAGATAGTTTTGTCCTTATCATAGCTAATCTAGTTTATTACAGGTAGATTTGCTGTCTTTTATGTTTAAGAACCATCCAACTTTAGTCGATGTTAGTTCGCGATCTGTACAAAGTTTCTGCAGCCTTTACATTTTGTTTTCGATAACTACATTAAAACGTCTGACTAATTAAATTCCATTATCCTCGCAATATTTTATTGCATTATTTTCCATTCATATATCAAATTTTACCCGCAAGCGATTAATAAAATCAATAACGAGGTATATCGATTAAAACCTAGTTCTCAGCAAAGGGATTTACATTCGATTGTAGACTGGAATCGAATGATTTAATAATTACATCACTATGATGTAATCGATACCCTAGTCGTGTCTCGGTAGATTCAATAACAGTAAGTTATCTTGTGTCAATGGACATATTGTTTAGACAGAAGGGCGATTCATTGTGTCTACCTATACAGGTTGTAACAGAAAGGATATTAAGCGAAAAGCTATGTAAATAGCCCACTATAGAGAACTTATTTCCAAAATTTGAGACTCGAAATCACATGTTTATTTTTCAATATTGTATGAATAATCCTGAGTTGTTTAGGAATTCTCCAAACTATTTGGACAAATAAACATGTGATTTCGGGTCTGAAATGTTGTGGGTAGGTTCCTTTTAAATGGCTATTTATGTAGCTTTTCGCTTAACATACCCCTTTTGTTACACCCTGTATATATATAATGTAGGTACTATAATATGGGAACTTAAGAATTATACCAGTATTATCATATCTGTGACGATACATACATACATATACATACACACGGCTGCGCTCACGAAATGCGGTTGTCCAGAACTGCAGGATCATAAAGGAGTTGCCACAGTCACGTTTAGCTTAGCGGTGACAGATGTAAATGATAAGTGATAAGTTGCCAGCTCATCGCCTGAGAAAATGGTCAAGTTCCTTAGTCGACTCTTCCAACATGCACGGTAAAAGAAACAGCTGATGTATTCTAGTAAAGCCCCGCATTAGCACAGGTAACTTTACAATACTTAATAGATTATAAAATTATTAATAAAGAAAATGGAAAAAATTCTTCACCCGAGTGGGAATCGAACCCACGACCACTGCAAACCGTGCCAGCCGCTATAACCACTAAGCCACCGGCTCAATTACTCGGATGACAAATTTTACCATCTCTTTTCTAAATTACATATTGGCAACGTTATTCTTCCCGATAGCTATACACTAGCCAAATCTTGGCAAACAAAGCTGAATCCCTCAGCACAATGTTTAAAGATGTTTAATAGTTTAAGTTCTGTCTAAGTTTTAAAACTTAGACATACATACATATAATCACGCCTTTATCCCTTACGGGGTAGGCAGAGCACCAAGGGCCGATAGAACCATATGGTGTCACTTCTGACCAATTTGAGGGTTTACTTAAACTTAGACATACTACTACTAAAAAAATTACAGATATTCCATACAATGTGCTGTCAAAATTCATTTTTAATGGGTTAGTAACTTTACACGCGATTTTATAGTAACAACCGTATGTTTTTTTTGCTTCATACTCAAAGCATTTCTTTAGTTCTAAATCTAAACTATATCCTGGTAGTGGATATGCTTCTAGAAAACATACCGCCTTTTCGCATTAATCACTTGATTACTATTTAATACTCGTACCTTCGCTTTCTATGTGAAATACTTATTTTCCTATAAAAAATATCTAACTCAATCAAAATTTAAGCGCTTAGTGCAAGTCTAATAGGATTACTTGCAATACCTCTTGTTGTAGGTACAATGTACGTACATACATGATTTCTTATACGAAAACTAGCTAAATTGGCAAGTAAATCAACGCGTCCAACATATGGGCCCGGTTAGACCATTACAAGTAATAATGTATGCTATTAATAACAATTTGTCAAGGAGTGGTTTTCTGTTGCCCCAATCGGCATTAGTACCGGATTTAAATTTTATTCCACAGGATAAAAAATTTGACTTTTTCGTTAGTTTCATGCGGCGATGCGGGTCTCCACTAGAATATATTTATAAATATTATTAAGAAAATTAATACATTTTTCACCCGAGTGAGATTTGAACTCACGACCTCTCGCAAACCGTGCTTTTGCTCTGGCCAACTGAGCTATCGGGTCAATTAACTCGGGTGACGAATTTTACCATCTCTTTTACATTACGTTTTTGGCAATGTTATTTACTATATTTGCTGCATCTCCTTTCGCGTATGTCGTAAGAGTCCACTAAGGAACTCGGGCTACCAACTTGTCACTGCTCACAAACATCTTTTCCAGCTATTTTAAAAGTATCTGAAGGATTTCTTTTAAAGTCCTGCGGTTTTGGCTTTCCTATTGCGAGAACACACACACACACACAAACACAGTGGAGGGTGTAGGGCCCGGTGGTGGGCGCACCCATAGTGAACACAGCCGTGTGTTTATTTGTAGAAAATATACATACATACAATCACGCCCCTATCCCTTATGAGGTAGGCAGGGCACCAAGGGCCGATAGAACCACATGGTGCCACTTCTGACCAATTTTATAGGTATAGTTGAGATGTACAAGTTCGGATAGTAGTGACAGATGGTCAGCCCATCGGCTAATAATAAAAAATATAGTTAAATAAATTCTATTACATACTTCAGCTTTTTTTTTAAAAGCACCTAAGCTAAGATTTCTTTTCCTATAAGTTCTCTTCGAATCCAATTAGAGAGATCTCCGTTTATAACTGTCATACAATAATTTATTTTTGGTAATATGTCTTAAAATTATCTTCTAGTAATATACGAGTACCAACAGTTTTACTTCAACAAGATTTACTGACGAACTATACAATAGTCTCTACAGATAATATTAACAATATTAATGTTTAACATATTTATTTATGTTTGCCCATGGCGCCCTAAAAGGACTGTCTGCCGACAAAACAGATAAACTGACTCAAATCACACCGGATAAAGTAAATATGTCTTGGAGACAAAGTTTACGATAATTCAAATGTCGAAATTTAGACACGAATGCGAAGAAATTGATGTTTGGCGAACCAGTGGGTATAACTTAGTTAGTTAGGTTATCTATAAACTCCATCAATTGCCATAGAGAACGAGATTACATTCATAGATCATATTTTGTATAGGTATATCAACGTATATCTTTCAACTTATCGTATCGTACTTTACACCAGCACTTCGCAATATGTGAGCAAGGCTTATATTAGCCCTACATTTACTAACCATCGTTCCAGTAACCTCTTAGGTGGCCAAATTCCTTTTACTGATGACGTGACCATTTAAGGTAGGCTCTAGTACTATCGTGTATGTAAATCGGCCCAATCCATTAAGTCAATTGAATAATCAACTCAATGCAAATCAAGCGGCACCCATGTGTCTGGTCTGGCCAAGCTGTGACGTCAGAGTTTTAACCGGAGCATTCTGAGGTATGTTTCCCAGCAGAGCTTACATAAAAGGCATTTAAGAGCCTAAGAAGAGCCTAACAACTAAATATTTTGATAAACTATGATACTAAACCGTGTTGACAACATAGTCCAAAATATAAACTGCGGTCACCAACCCGCCTGCCCAGCGTGGTGACTATGGCCAAATACCCCCCATGGCAGTCTTGTGGCGTGCCCTGGGGGAGGCCTACATCCAGCAGTGGACTGCAATAGGCTGATGATGATGATGATGATACTAAATGGCTAGCTCATTACCTGTATATACAGGATGTAACAAAAGGGGTATGTTAAGCGAAAAGCTATGTAAATAGCCCATTACAAGGAACCTATCCACAAAATTTCAGTATCAGTATGGAGAATTCCTACACAACTCAGGAATTTTCATACAATCTTGAAAAATAAACATGTCATTTCGAGTCTCAAATTTTGGGAATAGGTTCTCTATAGTGGGCAATTTACATAGCTTCTCGCTTAACATACCCTTTCTGTTACAGCCTGTATAACAACCTTGAATTCCGACTCTTACGATATGCACGGAAGGAGATGCAGTTGATATATTCTAGTGGAGCCCTGCATCAGCACAGGACTTTTACTGATCTTTTAAATTTTCCTCTACTATGTATAACGAGACTGTACAATCTGCTTCGTGATTTTGTAGTTTTCTTTTTCACGCAAATAGGAAATTTCCGGCTATCATTAATATCAGACGGTACGTATACATGTAAATGTAAATTAAATATCTTATGATATGACTAATGCTACTAACAGTGACTTTCATCACCAAAACCCGGTCTAACCTCACCTCAGAATAGAGTTTATCACTTCGTCACGATTAGTTGATTTTAATAGGAATTGTTTTGACATAAGCCATTTTGATTATAAACATCGTCATATTTGTCGCTTCATTGGTGGGAAGAGTGAAATGAAATGGATACCACTGTGGAAAGCCGAGACCGCACGGGTGACTTTGCGGTTGAGTTATTACGTGCCTAAACTAATAAGTCTTTAGGCGGTCGTTTTATACTGCGCAGTTTTAGTAACATTTATATACTTACCTAACTTATACTAGTGGTTTATATGATGTTGTATAATAGAGCTGTATTATGTAGCCATTAGGTGTTCCATGGTTGGGCATAGGCCTCCATCACTATGCAGCATCCACAACTCCCCGTCCCGGGCTACGTCCGTCCGGCAGAAAAGAATCGAGGTCATCCCGCAATCACCTCAGCCTACCCCTACCCCGTCGGTGTCGGTCTTAACGACACATGCACGGAAGATGATGCAGCTGATGTATTCTAGTAAACCGCATCAGCACATACGTAGGTATACAGGGTGTAACAAAAGGGTTATGTTAAGCGAAAAGCTATGTAAATAGCCCACTTGTAGGAACCTACCTACAAAATTTCTGACTCGAAATCACATGTTTATTTTTCCAGATAGTATGGAGAATTCCTAAACAAGTCAGCAATTTTCATACAATCTTGAAAAATAAACATGTGATTTCAAGTCTCAAATTTTGGAAATGGGTTCTCTATGGCGGGCTATTTATATAGCTTTTTGCTTAACATACCCTTTCTGTTACACCCTGTATATGATTATTACTTTTAAAAAATCATGCACTTACTATATGGTAAAAGTCATAATAACATCTGCTCGGTTTATCGATGATTGTTATTAACTTGTAACATTTCAGTGCAGTAATTATTCGTGTTTGTATGGAACAGTTGATTTTTTTTTTTCAATATTTCGGAGTTGGTCCCATAGTGAAATTTGTTTCTTTTTACCTACCTAGTTTCGTGTGAAAAGATAATCACTAATTTGGATAGACATTATATACAATTTGTACAATGAACGAAATATATAATATACAGGGTGTAACAGAAAGGGTATGTTAAGCGAAAAGGTATGTATATAGCCCATTATTGAGAACCTATTCCCAAAATTTGAGACTCGAAATCACATGTTTATTTTTCAAGATTGTATGAACATTCCTGAGTTGTTTCGGAATTCTCCATACTATCTGGAAAAATAAACATGTGATTTCGACTCTCAAATTTTGTGGGTAGGTTCCTTTTAGTGGGCTATTTATATAGCTTTTCGCTTAACATACCCTTTCTGTTACACCCTGTATAGTAGAATAGTGTCCTAAAATATGATCTGCAATGCAGTAGTCAAGATTTCTACTTAGATACCTACATAAGTAGTAAGTAGGTATGCTTTAAATGTAACTAAGTTAATTGTAATAATGTTGTGCAGTAAGTTCACAGACATAGCATTTAACATTACATGAACAGCTATCCACAGTTATAACTATACTAATTCTACAATTTCTATAATATATGAAGTTATTTAGGTTTACTCTCTAGTTTCCCTCTGTACGTTGTAACTAGAAACATACCGTGGTGTAATCTCAGCTATTATAACATAAATATGTTGCGGTTAAACATACTTAACATAGCAAATGCAAATTAATGTCTTTATTTTACTTCTTAGTATCCTGGAAAGTTAAATATTAAAGGAAGTATACCGTATATAAATTAGAACAATATTCATTTTATTCATATATTATGGTAAAAGGGGAATCCCCGGTTTTATGTAAATAAAGCTAATTATGATTGAATATAATCTAGCTTCGTTGATTGCAGTTAATATGAGTAGATGTTAAACAATGATGCAGTTGACGCAGTATTTTTGATTGTCTATTTGTATGACTGCTATTTATTTGGGTTATTCCCATATTCCTGCCTAGATTTCTTTTCAAAGGAACATTGTTTCTCGATCGAATTGATAGAGGTTCGTCACCGACACAATTGCTCCAATAGGAAGCCTTCAATTTTGGTGTTCGTCAAGTCTCTGATGAATTCCAACTGAGAGTGTTACGACAACGAACGTCAATGCGAAATAATATTACATTGTCTAAGTACCGATCTTTATTTAGAACTAGTTAACGCACGCGACTACGTGGAAAAAAAAACAAAATGTCGAAATTATCCGGGATAAAAATATTTTCTCGGGATAAAAAGTAGCCAGTATTATTCCAGGGTGTCAGCTAAATCCATACCAAATTTTATTAAAATCGCTCCAGCCGTTTTTACGTGAAAGAGTAACAAACGTCCATCCATCTATCCATCCATCCATACTTACAAACTTTCGCGTTTATAATATTAGTAGGACGTTCCAGCACCCAGTAGTCTCTGCCTGCCTCTATGGAATGTTTATGTAATAAGTACAGGACATAACACACATTTTACAGGCTCCACGAAGAATATAATCTAGAAAGCTTTCTTTATATTCTTATAGCTTCTAAGCAATCATCTTTACAGCGCTTTACTTTTCAACAATTTCTACATTGTCCTTAAATATCCAAATCAATAATACACATAACGACAGCTTATTACGACTTATGACATTAATAATGATACGTGTATGTATTTAAGTGCGTCGGTAATTTTACCCGCCGGCCATATTTTCCTTTAGCCTCACTAATTGACGACTCGTGTCTTGGTGCAGACGGAGGGAGGAACTTTATAGAGATGCTGGTGCAAATAATTAACGATATTTCTTAATTTAATTATTAATCCATGTTTTAGGATGACTTGAAATATTTTACACGGGTTTTGTTACCGTTACCGGTTGGTATATTGTTGTATTTGTACCCGTGAAGCTAACCCAAATTAACCCAATATAAAAGGGGACATCTTAACATTGTACAGCGGTTTTCCGCTGTGTGGTTTTTAAAAACAATTTAATTGATTGATTTCTCTAAATTACTGCCGGAACGGGAAATACATAACGGGAATCGTAAAGTTTACACGAACGAAGACGTTGTCGGCCGCTAGTACTAAAATAAGAGTATGTTAATTTACTGCCCCACGAGTTATGATCGTGGCATTTCGGTTATGTAGCCGTATGTATAGGTATGTTAAGTCCACTCTATATAGTTCCAAGCCCACAATAAGTGCAAGAAATGCAAGTCCAAACGTAACCGACAACCGAGCGAGTTCAACCGCGTACCGACATGTAATTTGTCAAGCAATTTAAATAATATGCATAATTATATATCTATTAAATCCATAAGACGTGTTGATATTGAGCTAATGAGGTGAAGCTGTAATGGCCTCCAAGACTTTTTTGTGAGAGAAAGCTAAATGCGAAATTCAGATTTGCTTCTTGCTGGCAGAGTATTTAATATTATCTAATAAATAAAACATTTATGTATTATTATTAATTTTGTAGAATAATTTGTAAAGAAACCAGTAAAAAAAACTGATTGCAAACTATCACTATAGGCAGGCAAACAGTTAGTAATATCTAATGTTCAACAATGTTATAATCAATCACTTGTGAAAATCACAGGCAGGTGCAACTGCAGCGGTCATCCAAAATAACGATTTCCGACTTTGTTATGTATTTTATGTAGTTAAAAATACCCTGATGTCTAAAAACAAGGACCTGGACATCTGTTGACGTAAACATCTTTATTTGTAACCACAAAGTCCGTTTCAAAAAATGAAATCCCCGACAAAATGCCACAAAGTTTCCCACGTCTTTACAAGCGAAACGCAGTCGAAGTCAATACCTACTTACGATTCGTAATTGACTTGTCGTGTCCAGTTACCGTCTATTAGTAGTGTTACGATATCGGCTTATTAAGCTGTTTCCAGATCTGCGCAAATGTAGAGCCTGGAGAAAATTGGAATACTATAAACGAGAAAGTTAGTGAGTTTAAGAAAATGTATGTAGGTGTGTTTGTTATTCTTTTACGCAAAAAATACCACATATATTTTGATGACACTGTGCATTTATGAGTATATAGCTAATGCATACTATTATAGGAAAGTATTATCACATAAAATAATTAAAGTAATAACATCAAAATATTTAAGCACCTATAACGTAGGTATCTTGAATCATTTTAGATTACACTGATCGTCGTAGGTACATATGTTCCGTTTATACTTTACTGTATTTAAGAGAACTTTTACACGCTGTTAATAAAAGAACGCTATAGAGACTTTCTATCGCTTCGGTTAGACTGTAGCCTATGAATGATGTAGATTCGCACGTGCACTAATTGCGGACAAGGCTTAATAATTCCTGATTATTTACTAACTGGACTGTTATTTGCAGTTGTCACTACCCTGTCGGAAATGACAGGTAAGATCGGTGTGAACTAGGATTGGTTTAAACTCTGGTTTAAGCTAGGATAAGACTCACTGACCAATATTAAAATTATATTAATCTCATGCATGGTAGATATCATAAACTGACTTTTTTTTTAATTTAACCGACTTCAAACTTTAACTAAAAAGCGATAAATAATGTAACTCATTTATCTACTTAATACATATTAAATATCTAAAATTATTTTAATATTTACAACTTAATACCTAATACTTTAACAAAGTCATCTTTAACTATTTAAATATTTATAATTATCACTTATTTTTTGGAGTCGGTGTCAGCCTAGGTAACGTAGTCTGTTGTGTTGATAGACGCGCGCGGCTGGCAACGCCACACAAACGGCAAAATGTAATGCAATTTCCTATTCTTGGTTTTACTATGAATTTTAATGTGGGTCAGTTTTCTTAATTACATTTATTTGTTTGGCTGGCACCGACTCCAAAAAATAAGTAATAATTATAAATAGTTAAAGATGACTTTCTTTGTTTCATCTCTGCAATTCTCCCAGAGCCAGTTTCTCATGAGGATTGTTAAACAGCTTCTTTTGGTCGAGATCGCATATAGCGAACCCCATCTAAACTTTTTACGCGGCGAAAAATAAAAGAAATTAAATGAAAAATGAAAAATTAAGGAGCTTATTCAAAAAGCATGAAATAAAAAATTAAATTTAAAATAAAAATAAAACCCCCGACAAAAAAAAGTACGCAATTATTATGAACAAAAGGTTTAAAATGCTAAACCCTATAAAAAGCAAAAAATAACTTTTAACACTACGTAAGTACCAACTAAAGCATGTCAGACTATCTACTCGGGACTTTGTGCCACCTTTATGTCGGAAGCATAACCGCTAATTTTGAACTGCAAATGGTTATCTTGGCCTGCTGTTGACCGTGTGTATGAAATTTTTGATTAAATTTTGTCGCGTCGGGGGACCGCTTTTTACCTTTAAAAATACTTACCTAAATCAAATGACCTACCTAATCACAACATTCGTATAAAAAAATCAGCTATCTAAACAAAATTATATTTATAATTACTAATATAATGTTTTAAAGTAAGTAGGTATTCAGAATTAAAGTGAAGTAAGCTATTACAATTATATTTGTATAACAATGGGATTGAGGACTTTTTATTGTATGCTTCTAACGTTAGGCGAATAAATTAGAGCGGTCCCCGACGCGACAAAATTTAATCAGAAATTTCATACGTGCGGTCAACAGCAGGCCAAGATAACCATTTGCAGTACAAAATTAGCGGTTATGCCTCCGACATAAAGGTGGCACAAAGTCCCGAGTAGATAGTCTGCCATGCTTTAGTTGGTACTTACGTAGTGTTAAAAGTTATTTTTTGCTTTTTATAGGGTTTAGCATTTTAAACCTTAATTGCGTACTTTTTTTGGGTCGGGGTTTTTTTAAATTTTTTATTTAATTTACTCATTTGCCTACTAGCTCAAAGCACAAAGTGTAAAAACAGAAACCGGAACCAATTTGAGGTTAAATCTTCGGAACATCTCTAAACAATAGTAGTGCTGCAAGCCTTTGACCCAAGTTTTTTCACACTAATGCGGTGACACCATAATTACCACAGCAACTCGTAGGACACTTAATTGAGATTTCATTAAAAAGTTAACATGGCCACCGTAGAGGATTGTGAACTTTCCGATCACTACTGTTTCCTAAATCCGGGTATAACAATATGGCTGGATGGTTTAAAACAGTAGTGAACTAGTACATGAAGAAAATTATTCAGATTCCTATCTTGTACCTGTTTACTTACTAGTACACAAAGAATATTAACCAGTTTTTCATTCTGTTCCCATTTCCTTGGATTCTGTTTCATCATCCAGTTACTCACTCGTAAGTTTACGTACATCGTCATCATTAGCCTTTTCAACAGTTCTTTCGCCTTCCTGTTACTTATCACCACCACTACTATTGCGAATCGAAACGAATTATAGCGTAAAGCGAATTTCAGCACTTGCGGAACCCCTCTCTCTCTCTTTTCCAAATACTTAGTCTCTACTAAGGCACGTTTACGCTTTCTTAGAGGATTTTATTCTTGCCTAGGTATCCTTTTGAAAAGTGTGGCCGATCTACGGAGATACGACTGTGCTTTAATTTTAGTTTAATATTAACTATTACATAAACATTTTCGATGTAATGCGATTAGATAAGCCGGCGTTGACGCACACGGTCAACAAAAACTAGACAAGGATCCCAGGTTTTCCCGCCAATTTGTACATTTGCACGGCTTAATCTAATACATTATGTACTATTTTGTTTTTGTATCGAGAAATAGGATGTCCGGTCTGTAATCCAATTGTTTTCTAAACGAGAATTGGAGATGGAGCCTTTTTTGCTTTATCTCTATTGATTTAATCTCAGAATTAAATCAACCAAAAAGGAAGACTTCAGAGTAAAGCAACTAGTAAGATACTTAGACAGCTAGACCCTTTTGTTAACTAACGTAGTAAAACTAATTCAGGAATAAGTAGGTGCAGAGTAAAACATATCAGATACCTTGTCACTTCACAGAATAACGTTTTAACTATAAAAAGTACATATATAGTAATAAATATTAATAAATATTCACACACTTCACAACACATTAACTTAGTCCCACATTAAGATCCCTAAGGTCTTGTGTCGTGGGTACTAAGCAACGGTGTATAAATACATAGATAAGTATAGAAACATCCATGACTCGGAAACAAATATCAATATTCATCATATCAATGTTTGCACCTACCGGGATTCGAACCCAGGACCTATGGCGCTGCAGGCAGGGCCACTACCTACTACACCAATCGGCCGTCAAATAAATGAAAACATATAAATGAAAACTTTTTTTAGTGAATTAGTAAGTCATCTATGTAATGATTCTGTGCTAGGTAAATACTTCATCACGTCAAGGTCATCAAAGCTTTGCGGTTTAATGCATAATAGCAACGATTACTTACTATAAAAAATATATTACAAATAGCCACGGATGTACCAAAATACTGTAGCATTCTTTTACCTTATGAGTCAGATTTGGCTAGACTATTATTAATGAAATTGTGACGGCATATTTGTCAGTTTAGTCATACAAGATATAATTAGCTAACACGTGGGACATTTTAATTACATTAAATTGTAATTATGAAGCATTGAGATAAAAGATTTCAATTTTTTTTTTTCTCATCTTACTATACCAATATTATAAACGCGAAAGTTTGTAAGTATGGATGGATGGATGGATGGATAGATAGATGTATGGATGTTTGTAACTCTTTCACGTAAAAATGGCTGGAGCAATTTTAATAAAATTGAGTATGGAATTAGCTGATACTCTGGATTAACATATAGGCTACTTTTTATCCCGGGAAAATATTTTTATCCCAGATAATTTTGACTTTTTGTTTTTACTGCAATCCACGCGGACGAAGTCCCGGGCGTCCACTAGTTCTTAATAGTCATATTTTAAACACCTAATACAAATTGTACAAAAAAGCTAATTTTGAAATGATTAATATGTTACCTAGGTAAATACAAAAATAAAAAACTGACTAAGTATTTAATTATTTAAAGTATTATAGGATACTGAGACTACAAGTGGAGTCTAAAATAACCTTTATGAATACTAAGTACGACGACTTATTTTCATTAAAAAACCATAGGAGTCATCTTTTATGAAATATCTAAAACCTGTAACCTAAACTAGGTTGAAAAACCTCCTTAATTAGTATCTTTTTATGCTTTATTCATATCTAAATGACACTACTCCCAAAATCTATTAGTCATATAGAGATAGTTGGTGTTCATTTGAAGCTAAGTTTAAGTAAACGTCTAAATAAAATTAAATCTTTAAAAGGTACACAGGTGCGCAACACTAATTATCATGAGTTTTAAAGATTTATAAACTCGATCTACCTACCTTCTATGGCAGATGTCAAAGAAATCACGGGAGATTAAAAAACCAAACCTATAGGTATATTTAAAAAATCTTGGGCAACGTACCTTTTTATTCACTCGTTTTTTTAAAAAACTTTACGTGTCAGAAGATCTGGGGATATTTAAAGAAAATTTCTGATATCTACAATGACTATTTTCTGTAGTGTTTTGTGGTACAATAAGAATAAGAATAGACTTATACAGGGTGTAACAAAAAGGGTATGTTAAGCGAAAAGCTACGTAAACAGCCCACTATATAAAAATTCTCCATCGGGAAAAATAAACATGTGATTTCGAGTCTCATATTTTGTTTATAGGTTCTCTACAGTGGGCTATTTACGTAGCTTTTCGCTTAACATACCCTTTTTGTTACACCCTGTATATTTAAATCATCATCATCATCAGCCTATTGCAGTCCACTGCTGGACATAGGCCTCCCCCAGGGCATGCCACAAGACTGCCATGGGGGTTATTTACCCATAGTCACCACGCTGGGGAGGCGGGTTGGTAACCGCAGTTTGTATTTTTGGACTATTTTGTCAACACGGGAGGCGCTGCTGCCCACCTCCCGGAAACCCTTAATCGCCTCGTACGATACCCACGGGCAGACATGGGGTGGTACGAATTCTACTCTGCCGGCACCACGCGGCACTATACCTATATATATTTTAGATAGATACGTTTAACTCAACATTTGTGTAGTGTAACCACACAGTAGCTCTGATATACACTCCTGTAATGTAATACGAGTAATACATACATAATTCATTAACAAATCAAGAGATTAACATTACATAATCTGATTGACGGCTCTAATGAATGTCGAGTTTGATTGATAAGATTCAAGTAGGTTGACGATTTTTTGTAACTTTGTCATTGACATAATGTCGTAGGTACCAAAAGATTACGAATATTTTTCTTGTTCAGCCTATTGCAGTCCACTGCTGGACGTAGGTCTCCCCCAGGGCACGCCACAAGGCTACTGTCACAGGGGGGTTTTGCCCATAGTTACCACGCTGGGCAGGCGGGTTGGTGACCGCAGTGTGATTTTCGGACTATGTTGTCAGTACGGAAGGCGCTGTTGCTCACCTCCCCGAAACCCTTAATCGCCTCATACGATACCCACGGGCAGGCAGGGGTGGTACAAACTCTACTCTGCCGCAGGGCAGCTTGTGGCGAGCTGTTGGGACGTAGCGTTCCTCATCTCCGGCGCCGGAGTGAGGTCTGGCGAGGAACAGTTCCCCCACCTCTGTCTTGCCTTCGCCGGCTGGGCAGAGTAGAGTCGCGAGAGCTATGACAGCTCGAGGGTGGACGTGCCCGTAAGTAAGTGGCTTCGGTTTAAAGTCCAGGGGCACCCCTCCACCCTAGCCGCTCACCAAATGTTGCCCCCTTTGTCGCTCCATACGTGCGGCCGTTTCAGGGGGCCCATGAAATGAGTTGGCGAGTCACCGCCTGCCAACAAACAATTATGAGACTTGGTTGTAATGGCAGGCGTCCGTTAGTCTCCTTCAATAGCCTAGTTACCCAACCCCACCCAACATTTAGCCCCATAGCCCATGACCTTTGTTTCCATCGCATGACATAGATCTGCACACCAAATAGTCTTGCACATGGCGGGGACCATCGCCGGATGTATCATATTGTGCGATCGGCGATGGTATCCGCCATGTGTATCCCACACCATATTAAAGTTCTCTAAAAAGGGCCTCTGCATCTTGGCTACGGCCCGATGCACGCCTCTCAAAGGACCGGGACTCTGTAGTCACGTGAATTTCGGAATAGATACATTAATAATAATACTTTATTGCATAAAATATGGTACATTAACATTTTGTTCATCCTAACGATAGAGATCTAACGTATCGTTACCGATACGTTAGAGCCAATAGGAAGCCTTCATTTTTGCACGTTCACCAAGTCATATGATGAGGTCCAGCGGCTATTGGCGGATATGTTGCGAACTTAGATGCATATAAAATCTTATTTTCAGATTGATATATCCCACACACATTCGCATATATACACGGCGGTGTTTCTAAAATTGGGTAATCACAGTTGTAGGATCACGAAGGATATCCTTACAGCCACGTTTAGCATAGCGGGGACAGATATAAATGATTGGTGATAAATTACTATCTCATCGCCTGAGTTTCTTACGGCAAATTTCTATACGAGAGATCCAAAATAATCTCAGATTCTTTTATTCTTAACTTGAAATTTTGTATGAAAACTATTGAAGATTAAATCTGAGATATGCAAAAAATCTGTCCAGATCAGTTATAGAAATTTGCGGTTAGTCGACTCCAAAATGCTTGGAAATTAGCAAAAATAAGTCAAATATTTTACAAAGGCAATTTGGTAGCACGGAATAAGGTCATACGTGTGCCTCTTGAAACGTAAAGAAATAATGAACATTCAAACGATCTTTGTTTTGTAATGTCAGCGATTCAATTGTCAATTGTTTAATTAATAAACTGACTATAGGTAATATATTGTTCATGTTTGTACATAGTTTTCTTAAATTCATATGAGTTGAATTATCCTGAAACATGTAGTTTTCGAAAAGGCTTATCTCAAATGTTAAAGATGTTACTTGCGTAAGAAGGAAATATCAAGTGATTACACTTATTTCTTTCTTCCACTCATTCCTTCCTTTATTGCATTTGCTTTATAATGTTTAAGTCTTGTACTTATTGTAGGGCGCGTTGACCCTTAACTTGACCCTTCGGTTAAAGTAGTTTAAATAAATCACTAAAATTGTATAGCAGATTATCCGGTGGCGCCAAGCTATGAATCACTAATTTTTTTTAGTCATCTCTATCATTTTCATATCTACGGCTTTATAGTCTTGGCAATATTCACATGTTAACATTAATACGTTTTTGATGAGTTTTTAATTAAATGTTTATAGACGGTTAACCTATAACGAATAAGTTGAAATTCTATCACTTTTTTATTATTATTTATGTAAGAAGAACAATTACCAACGACTTAATCTCGATGGTTGTAGGATGCGTTCTTCGTTATGAAACTAAGGATATCCGAAGGATAAAATTGGTGCTGTCTCTATCCTTTTCGAGTTTTAGATAAAGACCGCATCAATTTTATCTTTCAGTTGGGCTATCTGGCCCGGACCTTTCCAATAGTCCCTAAGGATGGAAAATTCGAAAATAAACTTACCGATGTTATATTTCTCATACATTTATCCTAATATTTACACTCTTATTTATTTATTTTATTTATTTATTAGGAAATAAATAATTTATTAGGAAACTTAATTTTACCCAAAACATATAACATACAAACCGAATAAATATTTAATCTTTTATGTTGTTGATGTATTTGAATGTAACTATTCGTTGACAGGGAAATCCCAAGCAAAGAATCAACTGAAAACTGAAATCACTAAGCAAATATGGGATGACTTATTACGTCAATAAAATAGTAGCACCTTTAAGTGATAGCTAATGATAACAATATTATTCGTCAGCATTAGTCTGTCATTAGTCACTTTCGTGATATCATAGTTGAAAACCTTGTTAATGTACTTACACGAGCAACGCCTTATAAAAGATTTCTTAAAAAATGGGAATTAATTATATATCGGCGATGGAATAAAATTATTCTTACAGATTAATATATAAAAAAACGTGTATGTCCTTATCCGTTCTCCTAACTTAATGCCGAATTTTAAAAAGATCCGTTGATTACGTAAATAAAGCGTGAAGCGGTAACAAACAAACAAACCTACTATCGCATTTATAACATCAGTAAGAATATGATATTTTCAAAGAATTCTTTTCAAGCAAGACAATTCTTTTCCTATGGCATTACAGTATCGAAATGTAATTCAACTAAATTAGAAGCTTACAATTTTTATTTGCATTGATGACAATGCATTACTAAAGTATACAGGGTGTAACAGTAAGTGTATGTTAGGCGAAAAGCTATGTAAATAGCCCACTATTTCCAAAATTTGAGACTCGAAATGAAATGTTTACTTTTCAAGATTGTATAAACACTCCTGAGTTGTTTCGGAATTCTCCATACTATCTGTAGAAATAAACATGTGATTTCGAGTCTGAAATTTTGTGGGTAGGTTCCTTTTAGTGGGTTATTTACATAGCTTTTCGCTTAACATACCCCTTTTGTTACACCCTGTATAAGTTATAACTTCGTCATAGTAAAGGATAGCGATCCTAAAGATTATCTTCTTGCGTCATTGGCACGTTTATTTGCTTAACGATATACGCAAACTCGTGGAGAACAAAGTTTCTTTCATGGTATTGTTGATATTGCTGTTTATGGAAGTACTTATTTTCAGTTTAGATAATATTTTTAGTAAACGATGCCTCTTTACTTTAAAAAACATCCAAATTTACAAAAATGTGTAACAAAATATAAGTACTTAATTGTATTTTGGTTTGTAAGGTGGTTTGCTTATTTATTTATTTCTGACATCAGCTCAAGAAGTAAATTAAAGAACATGCCTTCTTTAAAATATTCTTAACCACAATGTTCAGAGTTCACTGACACATACAAATAAATAATTAACAAACAACCTTATTAATTACGAGAGATAAAAATGAATAATCATCTAGAACATTTCTCACGGCAATCGCTCCAAAAAGGATTTACAGACCATACCAAACGGTAGCTAAAGCCTTTTAGATCGCGGTTTATGATGATTATACTACGTGTTTGCCATATATGGTTTGAAGATCATTATACCTATTCATAAATTGGTTTTAACGTGACTAGTTTAGCATCGTTATCAGATTGAGATCGCATCAAGATAGTGCGCTTGCGCCCACAAGCGGTGGTTTTGTTGGGTTTTCACTTGCGCGTAGACACATAGGTCCGTTTCGATTGTACGTCAATTCAACTTCGATTTTTATTGCGCACCTTTCAATTTAATCATTGAGATAGTAATTTCAGTGTATCCGGTATACAAACTATTGCATACTGTGCTGCCCTGCATTATAATATTTATTGTATACTAAAACGTTTGTGTGTGTGTGTAAAAAGGGGATCAAACAAAGAAAAAACTAAAAATATGCTTTAGTTTAACTTTGATATTTTAAGACTTATTATGTTGTAAGTGCATCTGTAAAGAATATAGTAAGTGAAAAAAACATGTGTAATAATGAATTTTATGACAAGATTTAGTATGTACTTTTTAGTCTCGTCTTTACCTCACATTTCATAGCATTGTATTCAGCCTCCTATTACTTCGTTTACTACTAGGTCTTTACTATAAAAACGCCGTCTCAATTAGTTTGTATGAATCAGATGACTACTGGATAATTGGCTGGACAACATTAATAAGCAAGCAAGTGCCTTAAACTGTGCTTAGTGCCCTTGAAGGTGACAAACAGGAACTCGGATTAATTAATATATGTACTAGGTTTAATTGAAATAATCTAAATATATTAACGGCAGCAGTACTTTTAGTGGGAAAATAAGGTTTTTTTTATACATAGCTCATTATTGTACCGGTTTTGTGATGATGTCAAAGGATTACATATTCTGTTACATTTGAGATAAGTGTATAGCGGGGCCAGATGTAAAATATCAGTGACAAGTTACTAACTAGCCCAACAGTCGTGTTTTACATAATATTAGATGAAACAGAAGTATTCCCGTCCTGTGAGTTGACTGAAGCCCAAAGGGCTTAGTGTTCCTGGTGCTGATCGGTCAGAGGGCTTAGTACGAGTTTTCACTTCGAACTCGATCGCATTAACGTAAAGCAACAGCACTGCGTGATTGGTTAAATGATTAACGTCAACGCGATCGAGTACGAAGTGAAATCTCGTACTAAGCCCTCTGATCGAACAGCGCCAGGAACTGTGAAAATATTGTTTTTTTTTTGTATAAAATATCCAACTAACTAGCTAGTTTCCTTGTCTTGATATAACGCTGGCTCTGGAAATCCTTTAGGAATTTCTACATTGAAGGCAATAACAATTAGATACCTCCTCAACCAAAGCTATAATTACGTAACAGATCATTCGAACATTTATGTAAATACAACAGTAATAACAGTTATATTACAGTAATGATCATTTGTACATATTGCTGTTTATTTTCCGTAATGCATGTACTGAATGGAGAATTGCGTAAAAGAAATTACTAGGTAGATAGAATGAAGATGGATATCACATTGATGCGTAATATAAAACTAGAATTTATATTTAACAACGATTTCTGTGAAGAAAAAGTTGTTCTTAGTGGCTACCTACTAAAGGAAAAAAACGTGAATAAGTTAATTATCTATTTATATATTTAAGAAGATTTTTATTTGGCTTCTCGTGAAAATTTCCAAAAAAATCCTTTGCTTCATTAGAATACTTCAGCTGCACCTTCTTCCGTGCATGTCGTAGGTAAGTGTCGATTGAAAAACTCGGGCATTCTCTCAGGCGATCAGCTAGCAACTTTTCATTGATCATCATCTTCCCCCGCTGGGCTAAACGTGGGTATGGGATCTCCTTTTTGAGCCTGCAGTCCCGGCTATCCCATTTTCGGAACACACACAATGAGATGACGGATAATAGGTATGAATGGAAGAAAAGTACATATTGCGCCGACCCCAAATAAATAGGAATAGGGCAGGAAGATGATGAGCTGTGTGGTATATGTGTGTATGTATATATGTATAAACAGACATCACTTCGAGGATCGCCAAAGCAAGAGCGACCTTCGCACAGCTGCGCCCTGTTTGGCAATCACGGAAACTGACTAGGAGAGTCAAGCTCAAGATATTTCGGTCTAATGTTAAAACCGTGTTGCCGTACGGGTGTGAAACGTGGAAGGTTACCAAGGACATCTCGAACTGGCTCCAGGTCGTTGTCAACCGCTGTCTTCGCCATATTCTCGGTATCTACTGGCCCAAAAAAATCTCTTAGAGCTGTGAAAACGCTGCGGTAAGACCCGAATAGACCAGCAGATTAAACGCCGCAAGTGGAACTGGATCGGCCACACGCTTCGAAAGGAGGAAAACCTCATACCGAGACAAGCCCTGGATTGGATCCCCCAAAGGAAGCGCAAACGTGGCCGTCCTAAGCAGACCTGGCGGCGTACAATCATCGCAGAGGCGAAGAAATTATGAAAAACCTGGAGCGAAATGAAACGTGACGCTCAGAACCGAACGGGATGGCGGACATCTGTGGAGGCCCTCTGCCCCAACTAGTGGTTGCAGGAATATAAGTCATGTACGTATAAAAAAAATTTAATTACCTACCTACTTTATAAAATTACAAAATACGCGATCTACTCGTAACTTACATAATTTCCATGGAATTGTTTGATTTATCTATTTTGCTATTTCCAAGTTTTGAGCTTTCAACACTTCGTAGAAAATAATTTTATTATGTTTGGATACTAATCACTATATTTGCTGATTATTTAACGCGATCTACTATTTATCATTCGGCACTGAATTTAGAACTAATATTGAAGTTGCAAAAAAGGATTGTTTACTGTAACTACTTCTTCGAGAGGAGAAGAGATGATTAGGTGGGTATAGGAGGGTTTGGACTATCACTATGGTATTGCCTGTTTAAAAATCACTAAAATGTGAAGTTGTATGTTTTTCCCCTATTACCTTCAAGTATTATCAAAGTTTTCAAGGATTTTAGATATTGTAGAGTTCCTGCTCAAGCTTTTGCTCAATGCAGTTTTAAAAGTTTTCTGAATCTTTCATTTTTCTAAATCATTTTCCAAAATAAAGTGAGTCAGAAATATTATTATTTTAAATAAAACTAAATCACAATGGTATTTTTAGATATTATGTATTACATATATATAGAACAGATTATAAAATCTCTAGCTTCTCTAGCCAGTTCCTGAAAGACCAAATAACCAATAAGACAAACTCCTTTCAATATAAATTTCATTGCTAACAATACCTACGAGTATACAGTATGACCCACGCTCCCCCAAACATTTGGGCTTGCCTCGCGAATTGCGTCATAGACGTATTAGTGACGCATGTCGCGAAGGTGTGCGCCCGCAATCTGTCTCGAGTATGCCGCCTACTTTAGCGCCACTTCTAAGAAATATTTTGGACGTGAGGATTCCACTGTGGGATTTATTTAAGTTTATCATGCGATACTGATAAGATACGAGTACTGCTTGGATTAAAGTTGAATCTTGGCTTTTATTTTCGGACAGTGAAAATTTTATAATGGCACAAAAAAAACTTACACTGTGAACGAGCGTGTTATCTTCTAAAAGGGGAAATAATATATTATGTTTCGAGAGCGTCAACTACGAGTAAATCATGGTATGGTTCTTAAGCAAATAGCAATCATAAGGTGACTCTAGGAATTTTACCATGTAAAGATTATTTAATTTAAACTGTTAAATTTGGCAGATATTCCATACATTTTGCTGTCAAATGTCATTTATAAATGGTGTCCATATTTAGACGTGCTTTTATAATAACAACGTTTGTGATAAATTTATTAGGTCGGTACTAATTATTTAAGTTGTATGGTCCCGTGCTCCCTGCAAATATTTGAGCTTGTCTGGCAAATTACGTCATATATAGACGCATCAATGACGAATGGACCGCCTTTATGTTAGACTTGTATGAACTCCATGGAGGTACGGATCCATGTCGGATATAGGTTATCAGTATGTTTGACTTGGTCATGACGTGCACGAAATGCGACTTTTCTATAAGTATTTGCGGATGTGTATTTAGTATTTTTAGATTTTTGCATCACTAACCGTGCTATTACAAAATAATTTAAACATTGGCTAAATTTGACAGATACTCGTATTCCATATATTGTGCTTTCAAATGTCATTTCTCAGTTTTGTGATCACATCGTAAGTAAAAAAATATTTTTTGCAAATGTGGTCAAGAGCATTGAACGTTTTTAGTGTTATTAAAAAAATCATTTTGTATATTTTAATAAGTTGCTATTTCACTTTGTAGCATATTTTCAGAGTAAATTATCTCTACATGAAGAGTCTATAAAATCTAGAGGAAGTAGCTAATAACTCCTATAATAAGTGAGAACCCTGCATACCCACTCAGTCTACTTCATGCAAGTTTAAAGAAGTAATAGTGTAAGCCAGGAGCCAGACTACACCTACGAACGGAAGCAGCGCGTCGCACGCTGGTTGCTCAATGGATTTAAACCCACTGCACATACAGGGCGTAAGTATAAGACTGGTAAATACTAAGATGTTGCATATGGTACATTTATACTTTCCGGAAATACTTCTTCAATTTGGCAACAATGTATATTATATTGTTATGTTATATTTCAGCGCCCACGCGCTCACTGTGCTAAACATTGTAGCTTTTTGTATTTTTGTTGCAATTTAGTTTTGACTAAAAGACTATGAAATAGGGTATAGTACAATTACTAATTACAGAATCGAAAAATTGCAAAATTTCGATGAAATCTTTCGCTACAATACAGAATCATAAACTTGAATTTCAGCAGTCTGTCTGTAAGTAGGTATACTCGTATTACCCTTATTAATATAAACCCTTTACCAGAGCTTTATGAATCTATGGCAGCCTCTGCAGTCAGCAGCTGTACCGTGTAGTAACACCGAGATTACCATCAAAGGTGGGCCGCCAGCCATATAGACGCGTCGTGTATACCCAACCGTATGTCTAAGTGATCACTATTACTTTCTTTGACAAATTTTGGGATAGATTGTTATATCATTACCCATTGTGACGGTCCTTACTCTTAGCTTTAAAAGTTTTACAAGACTCTGCACTCCAATTCTGTTATATATTTCAACTGAAACGTAGCCGAAACTGAATCGTTCGTCGCAAAGGCGTGTTGGGATGTCTCATGGTGAAATAACAAGGCGCAGTACATAGTTATACCAATATATTTTATTTTTTATTTATTTACCTTTAAAATGTTTTAGCGCTTTCGCGAAACGATCTAATTCGGCTGCATTTCGTCGTCAATGTAATATGTCTTACTCGTACTTGTCCATATGGTACACAAAATACTACCATTTTCTATAGCTATTTAACTTATTCACCGTTCCAGACGTCTCGTAAGTTTGTTAACGTTTTAGCGACGTCAATACGAGTATAATACAATGTATGACATAACACTTAAACCTTAGCACATTCTGCAAAGAAGTTCGTACTTTATCATAAAGTAATAAGATACATAATAAGTGTAGACAAAATATGAATTACATTGTCAGACATTCCATTGGTCAGCGGAATCGATGTACATAAAGATAGTAGATCATCTGAATACAAAATTATCGTGCGATTTTGTATGATCACAATACCATAATACAGTCTCAATGGTCAACGACGACAGTTGTGTTATGGTCTAAAGATGTTCTACTATTCTTATATATTATTAAACATAATTGTGTTTAGCGCAAGGTATATAAACAGCAGTTAAGTTATCCCAATTCGAAAAGTCACGTACAGTCGTTTCAGGCACTCTTTTATTTAACACTTTACAGGTGAGATTTGCACTTTCAGTTTCCCTCGATAAAATATAATATTTTACGCAATGAAAACGAAGTACTGTTTTTAAGTTAAGTATTTTGTTGTAAAACTGAAATAATTTAGCCTTCACACTCTGAGAATAATATTATAGGTAAATAGGGCAATCTTTGCACTGTAATTTTTTCAATTAATTTCTATCAATTAGCAGAAAATAAATCATTGCATGAACAAATTTTATTTTCATAACAAAATAACATAACGGCAGCATTATTTTCTTTGGTGTGATGAGATAGTTGCACATTTTACAATAATCGCTTAATTTCAGAGCCCTTTTCTTTTATACTTTTCATTCTCTCACCCCCACCTTGCCGTTACTCACTTACTTTTTTACTTAGTAAGTAAATGAGAGTAAATTAAAATAGGAACACCTATGTGTATACTAGGACGTATACTCGCTAACACTTTAGTCATATAACTAACGCTGTATTGCCCTACACTTACTAAATACTAAATCGGGCTTCCTGAAATGCTTACCAAAAGTGCAGCCACAGTGCAGCCATCTTTAATAAGCTGCAGCGCTTACAAAGACTCGCAGTTAGTCGCGATGATATGTGTGAAAATCCTTGTCGAATTGCACAGAGGTCGCATAACAAGGCTCTGCGGCGTCAGTTGCATTATAATTGTACATTAATCACTGCAACTATGTTACAGAAGCAATATTGTTGAGTGTGCAAAGTGCTACTATGAAAACAAACGTCTTAAAGTTAAAAATTTATAAACGTTTCCTTTTATTTCTCAGGTTCAACATACTTTTAATCAACATCTAGAATATGTCCGACTGAAATACTCAAAACTGAATAAATAATTCAGACTACGTATTGGCCTAAAGTTAGATGGTGTGTGTGCCTAAAGGTACACTGCGAAAAGACATTAAATAAAGTACGTACGATGAAAAATTTTATCACCACATAGCATGGATCTTACGTGCAATTTAGCTTGCATGACTCTTACATCAACGTCGCTCGAAAGAATTGTATCAAGCTTCAGTCATCGACTACGCGTTACTACGACGACATGGATCCGAGCGCTTAGCCTAATATTAGTTAACGATATGGAGAAATCTGAGCTTATGTTTGGAATATGCTTGGACTAAGATGACAGATTTTCAGTAATAAGACCTCAGAATAGAATCAGACTGAGAAAAAAATATATATCGTTGCTTGTGTTCACGATACAAGAACTTAGTAGAGATTTTAGTAGGTACCTTCTCAATTGGGTTAATGAGTGGTTTATGAATATAACATCGCTAACTTTCAGAGATCGAAGCATGTCTCACAAAATTAACATACCAATTATCATTTTCCCCATATTAGCACTACAAAAGTTTTAGTAAAAGACCCGTTGACGTTCTTATACCTTTTTGAGCAAGCTTTGCAGTGTTATTTACTCTGTGGTACCTAAGTGGGCGTACAGTGGGCCGCGGTAGCCGCGCGCATCTATCAGCAGTTAAGTAATTGTCACTTAAGTGCTGTTGTACAATATTATAATGCAATTCTGAACGTGATTTCGATATGAACTTATTTTGTGTACTGTAGTTACTTTCACGGCTATGTGTCATACTATAAATAGGTTATTGGTGAGGTTACGGGTGAATGTCCTATGATGCTAATATTCTGATTGATCTAATAAGAACAAGAATAAGAACTTAATGAGCGTTTTGAGCGTAGTTCTTGTTACATAAAACACGTAATCGTAGATTATTTTTTATCCATGTTTATCTTCCATACTGCTCTGGGAGTATAATACTACAGTTGCTTCTCTTCCCGGGCATACTGTACAAGTCAGTAAAGGGACAAGAGGGTCTTGGTGTTTTTTAGGCGATGGGCTGACCACCTGTCACTACTAACCGACATTTTACATCTCAACTATACCCTCACAATTGGTCAGAAGTGGCACCATATGGTTCTATCGGCCCTTGGTGCTCTGCCGTAAGGGATAAAGTCGTGATAATATGTATTTATGTATGTTTATCAAACATGCAGTCTCGCTTTTTTATCCTATACAGAGAGAAACAGACTCGTAATGTTTAGCTTTCAAATTATTTATTTATGCTAGTTTTAGGAATAAAAAATACGTATGTAGGTTTTAGAGAGATCTTGGCGCCTTTTGCCGACCGCCGCGCCGCATAATCTTATCAGATCTCAAGTTCAAAATATATAGCAAAATTTAAAATCATCTTTATATTTAAAAAAAAATCACCTTCCACACAGAAGTGGCAACGTTACTAACCGTTTAATATGGTCATTTCAAGTTATAGTCTATTCAAGCGAAACAAATCGAAAGTACCTTAGCAGGCACTTCTAAAGCATACTCTCTTCGAACAATCGGCAATAGACTGAGGCGGAGGTAGAATGATTGGTCGAAGGGTTAAAGTTTTACAATTGTAAAAAAAATTGCACGAAACTTTTTTATGTAACTATATAATTCAAGCTTGTGACATGTTATTGAGAGTTCTTTTTACACGCACGCTTGGTGTGGTGCTGATTAAATAAGAAGTACAACAAAATAAGTCAGTCAGCTGATATGGCATGGTCGGGCCACAATCTTACAGAAGAAAGGGGAATAAAAAATTTAATCAACGGGTAAATAAAAACTACATACCAACCCATTAGACTACGATCGTATTTTACCTACTACCGTTGTCATTAATTATTAGTAGTATTAAATTATTTTGGTTGTAGACGTTTTCAGTTCATTGCTTGCTTCATGAATTATATTTATATTGCAATGACACTTCTCAACCCTAACATTGAAATCCTACAACAGTTTCCAAACAGTTAAGTAAGCGATATACCCCACAAGTTTACCGGCACGTTATAATAGTAAACATAAAAGCAGAATGAAGAGGACATACTACAATCATTTAAATCCATGAACGTATAAAGAACAATGGACGTAATTCTGTCAATACACAGATTGAAGCACCTTAATGGCGGCACTTTGCGCATGTTTCGTATTTTCTAGTAAGCGCCGAGCTTACTATGGTTTGTATGTGTGGGTGGATAATGCGTCAATGCACATACCTACTCCATGGAATATCGTTACCGAGCTTACTATGAATGCTTCACTCTGTGTATTGATAACACTCTGTCCGTTATTCTTTATACGTTCATGTGTAGATCTAAGATATCCAATGTAGCCTAGCGCAGCAACGACACACACACACGACACTTCTCTCATTACTAGGTGCGAAAGCTCGAACTAGATCGCGTTAACGCTTAGCAGGCGACCAACCATTTTGTAGAATTTCATTCACTTATCTATCAAATCACGCCATAATGTTATAGTGGGTTGTTTGCGAAATTGTGACACGTGAACGCAATCGAGTTTGAATTGCAAACTCACACTAAATCGCGGTATCAAACTTCAATCACACTGAACCATTGAAAAATAACTCTTATACACCTGAGTGCCCTCAAACAAGCGTTAGCCTACTGTTTCAAACTTATTGTAAAGCCTCCTTCTCTTTATCCTTCCTTAGTGTCGTGGATCACTAAACGTCAATATGCTTTACGCGCCAACATCATGCTGTAAATCTGTATAGAGCAGAGATATCTTTACGGCTAATGTTTCATGAGCGACTTGCAAAATACGGGACCGCCAGTTACTAAACACAAAGTTCGATCCGAAAATGCTCAGTCAAACAAATACATAGGTACATGAAACATAACCCTGCTTCTGGTGTAATCGAGGAATAAATGAAAAAAGGAGAGCGATTTGTACTTCATATATTTCTCGTCAGTATCCATAAAATTGATCGTTAAAGTAATTAAATATGCCATGCCATAATAACCAACTGTACTGTGAGCCCATATTATTTTCCTATTACTTAAAGATATAAATTCACCAATTTTACCATTTATGAAACATATAAATGTTAATAAATTTCGTAAACCACATAATTTGATACGGAAATAATTTCAGTAGATATTTGTCAATTATCAGATGTACGGTGAAATATCTCGTTTTATGTAAATTTATGAGTAACTAGGGATTCGCCCCGGCTTTGCACGGGTGAATGTGCCCTTTCACGTGGACAAAGTCGGGCGCGGTCGCTATAGAAAAGTCTTGTTGACTTTCGTCATTTTTTTAATTTTTTTCTCTTCGCAAGATCAATTTTCGTACTTATACTATATACCTACCGTATTCTATACATATACCACATATTAAATTCCTTGATCGTCTTTATAGAAAATAGACAAAATATAGAAAATCCTGCTACGTATGATTTATGCAAGCAGTCTATTTACAATTTAATTATCGATATGCTTGATATCGTGATGAAACGATGAAATTGTATATGATATAAATACGTATTTGAGTTTAAGCAGATGCTTCTAAATTGCTCTTAGCCTAATTTGCAATAAATCCGATTTAGATTAATAGACAAATTAGCACACATTCTACTTATAAAAGAAACAAAAAGAGACGTCGTGTATCATAGACGTTTTATAAAATTAATGCCGGAGTTTGCCTATGCGATTTAAAAAGCTTTTACCTGAATCGGAAACTTACCTACACAGTTTCAACTTCCGGCGGAAACTTAGCCATTTCTTGCCATTAAGTCTTATATTATAAAAATATTATTATGTTACGTTGAAACTATTGATGACACAATATCCAATGTACTCGAATGTGGCTTACTTATATACTTATTAAAGTCAAGCAAATTACAGAGAAGTTGCTTAAAACCATATAAAAATGTGATCCATTATATTATACCTACCTACTCCACTATATTTCAGACTTTTTAAAAACAAGTAAGGATTTTCTAACAAGTATGTGCCATTTTCATATTGTGGTGTAAGTTAGTTGCATTCTATAGCAATAGTTTGTGTATGCTATTTTTGCATCAACTAAGTTATTCTGGGGGAAACTCACAATTATTTGCTACTTGCATGTTTATATCGGGTTTCCTTGACATCAGTAGCTTTTGTACCTTTATACAATTTACTAATTGTTACAACTGCACGGAGTATTAGCACAGGGGAAAAGTGAAAAGTTATTAAATGCCTTAGGAAAACATACAGTAGATATAACTATATTGCGAGATACTGTACATGGTATATGTATAGACGTATTATGACAAGTAAAGTTTAAAACTACTATCTAGATGACATAAAGGGGTTGTATCATACAACTTGCATGTACCAGTGTCGTACCTATACAGGGTGATTTTTGGTCGTCAACGTTCCCGAAAACTACGGAATCTCCTCATCATCACGATAATTTTTCTCCATGGAAGCATACCCGAGAAGTGTCTGGTTTCCAAAATATTAGGGTCCAAAGTTGAGTAAATAGACTGCGGTTTTCTGCATAAATGCATATTGACGCATTTAGCATGATTTTTTTACGAGAAATAATTAATATTTGTCTATGAAAAAACTAGGATAAATTCTGGACATTATAAATTTCGCCCGATCAAGTAATAAAAAAAAATATAAAAAATTACATCGTTTCCCAGCATTTTTTTTATAAACTTACTTTATTTGACGTATAGAGTACGTACCCTTCGTTAAAGGTGGCAACGAAAAAACACCCTGTATATAATGAGAACTGAAAATGTCTATAAACAAGACACTTGAAGCGAAACCGCTAAATAATTAAGGGCCAATTTTTCCAATGCTCAGATAGATTTTCTGAAAATTAAAGTTGATGCTCTCTCTATCTTGATCAAGTTTTAGAAATAAACATTTTCAACTATATCCTTCAGATAGGCTCTCTGAATGTTGGCAAAATCGATCCTACCTCAAACATAGAAAGCGGAAACATGATCATTTACACTTACCTATCACGTTACTAATTCTTACTCAAGAATTGCATGCTATAGTTACTATCAATCAGTGTAGGCCGGAGACAAATATAAATAAAACTTTATACCTTCAAGTTGTGTTTAGTGGTCATTATTCGAGCTATTACCCCTCATTTAACGCTATTTAGGGCCGTGTCATTATGCCGTGCGGTTTCTGAAGATGGAATAAAGACATTGTCTGCACTGCCTACAAAGTTATGAAGTGCTAGTACTTCAAGTTGAATATTAAATGAGTAGTACAAAACATGGATTGGTGTATTGGATTTTCTTTCTTTTTTCATGCAGTTTGGTTTACTTGTAATTGACCTTAAAAAAATAAAAGTAATTATTATAGGTATAATTATCTACCTTGTTAATCGTTTTTCTTAGTACCTATAGTAATAGTAGATAACAATAATGACACTACAATTTCAGCATGTGAAATAAGGTATTATGTAAGTACTTACATAAGTACTTACCTACTCAACTAATTAGCAGTTTATTATCATCGATAATATTTTCATCTTTTTTAAAAAGACTAAGTAAATTTTATTTCTATGCGATTGGATTCATCTGGAGCAAGCATCCTGTTAACTTATTGCGACATTTATTTCCTGACATAACTTTACAAATTCGTTAAAACACACCATGCAATCCAATTACATACAGTAATAGCCAATTAATTTTAAAATACCGTAATACAATTTAACGTTGTGTAACATCCCAATATACACCGAAAATCTACCACGAACGCAATATCTCCTTATACGGCATATAAGTCATGAATCACAAGCCATAGGCCACCGCCCGCGCTTTTACGTCATTATGATAGGTACCCCGGTATCTCTGTCATAACTAGCTAAGGTCATTCTGCATGCTTATACTATGACTACTTCCTCCAATAACGGATATATATTCTATTTTAGTACCACCTACTTTCAATACTCAATACATTGATATTTATAGCCCTGACTATGTTATACTCGTATTGGAGCGGAGTTCTTGCGTCCTTTTCTTGGGAAAATACTTATGTGAGGAACTAACTAACGGAAAAGCGTAACAAAACATCCGAATTGTATTTTTTTTAAATCATCTGGCTCATTGAAGAAATATCCACGTTTGAGCTAAATTTTTTTTTATTTTCTTCCAGCGGAAAGAAAAAAGGAATTTTAGTTATAGTAAATAATTTGTTTTGTAAAATTCCCCTTATCATTTACCCATCAATGCGACAATTTGCTATATTGACTTTGTTCCATAGAATATAACATATTCTACCATACATGATATAGGTAAATAATATAACCAATATAGCTATTTCCGTTAGTTATTCAATAATATAGTAAATAGTATAATATAATAGTATAAAATAATATAATATAACATAGCATAGCATAACATAACATAACATAATATGATAGTGTTTCAATAATTACAATACTATGCTATATTTGTGCAACTACATGTCTAGTGTATATAGTCTATGATTCAAATATTTCAGTGCAATACGTCAATAAGCATAGTTTCCTTTTTAGCATCCTGTTACCTTGCATCACTATAAACAAACATCAGAAAACCCATGTGAAGTAATATAGGATGTAGATACGGTAAATCACCACTACCACGGCGCCGCTGACTAACGGCGAAGTTGATTAGGCAGATGTAAACGGCACAAAGATAGATTAGATAGAAGTTAGATCATAAGTAGCATACACGTATCTGGCACCCACCCAGGCACCAAAGTCATCACACCAAACCATGTTTCAGAAATGAAACATTATTTTCTTCCCAAAGAATTATGACTTTAATGGAAGTAAATAAAGTACATGGAACTGTATCATCATAGTTGCTAGCGTCCATCTGAGGATTTTCATTCATTAAAGTGAAGATGGAGCCACCATTGATATCTCATGCGAACGTACTCCAAGGAACTACGTGCAAACGTTCATCTAGAGTCCGTTTCGTAGAATAACTCTCGTTCTTGATTTCGAAACTAACAAAGCAACTGGCGCCATTGTTCAAAGGAACTATTTAATGAAATGCACTCTAATAAGAACCGTAACTTCAGTGATGTAATCTTGCGAAATGTATCTTATGTGATTCATGAATGAAATATTGATAGTAATGCCTAAATGAAAAGTGAGTTCAAGGTAAAACTCTATATTAGCACTTTAAATTGTAGACTTTATAGTAATCAGCCTACGTAACTCTACTGATAAATGACTATGGCCTATGGCATCCAAATGCTGAGTAAAAATCTCCGTTTGTCTAGGGCTATCCCAATATCTCCTGCTGAACCATAGTCTAAGGCTATAAGCATAGTCTAAATATTTAGTTTTATTTTCTAAATCAAACCAAATTACGAGTATTTCAATGACTTTATATCTAATAATAAGTCATTTTTATGTTATTTATTTAGGGGCGTACTCTCTGGCGATTACCTAATAACTCTATACAGAATATCTAATCTAACGTTCCCAAAAACTACGGAATCTCCTCATCATCACGATCATTTTTCTCCATGGAAGCATACCTGGGAAGTGTCTGGTTCCCAAGATATTAGGGTCCAAAGTTGAGTAAATAGACTGCGTTTTTCTGCATAAATGCACATAGTCGCGCGTAGCAAGATTTTTTCACGAAAAATAATTAATATCTGTGTATGAAAAAACTAGCATAAACACTGAACACTATTGATTTCGCCCGATCAAGTAATTTTAAAAAAATCAAAAAAATTTACATCGTTTCTTAGCATTTTTTGGCATAAACTTACTTTATTTGATGTATAGAGTACGTACCCTTCGTTATGGGTGGCAACGAAAAAACATCCTGTATACAGGTATATAATATCCCCGCTATGCTAAACGTGACTACAGGATGTTCTTCGCGATCCTGCAGTTGTGGCTAACCTATTTTCATAAGTATGTAATTTTTATATCTTAGTACCATGATCAAACCTTTTTCGTAAGCTTTGTATCTTAGGTATACGGAAACTCCATTTTGACGTCAAACATTATATCTGTCATAATCTGAATTATCTCAGAACATGTTTCTTAGAAAATTTTAGGGAAATATAAATAGTTTTCCTTTGCCCACGCGTACCTAAGCAAAAAATAGTTTCAAGCGCGTTATAGACCAAATAATAGTACATTATGATATGATACAAGTGAGCTAAGTTGGTTATTACGCACGAGGCTTGGTTGCAAAGCACGAGCCGAAGCGAAGGCGAGTGCTTGTAAAAGCTGAGTGTAGTAGAATAATTACCAAAGGTCACATATGTCATACGAACTTTTTCAACACGTAATTGCGAGTAAATAGAAGTCACAAATACAATGAGAATATTTTATTTATTCAAACAGATAGGTACATATTAAAAATAATTATTAAAATACTGCATGCTTTTTAGCAGGGAATTAAAGCTCCACGAGGAACTGTTTTTGTGAATATTGGCCAATCCGTTTAATTAAGCTATTAAAACATTTTTTGAAATATGAAGCTGCTCTTTCATTCCATTATTGTAAGAATTTATCATAGCATATTAATATTTATAGTATAAAATATATATTTTAGTGTAATAAAATTAAATATAAATTTTCAAACTTAGTGGTCAATGCTGAAACTTTTTTCAAAACAAATTTCAAAGTTTTTGTTTTTTTTTTGCATTATGTCATGTATTTTACTTTCCTAATCCGCGTCGACTATTTTTATGATAATTTACATTACAACACAAGTGTTATAAAGTATATGTAAATCCATTATCGCTCAGTTTTAAACGTCAACAATGTAAATATGCGTAAAAAGCTATGTTACGTATCTAAAATCGGTGCGGTAAGTACCATTTTATGAGCAACACCCGTAGTGTTGAAAAACGCTATAATTTTTAGTATCTAAAACATACATAGTTAATATAATAAATAATATTATTACTATTGTAAATATCAGTCAAGACGTTGCTTGATGGGTAGAGCATGTTTCGTAGAGTAACTCCCATAGGTTTCATTTTGGAACTATCAGTTTTTTTGCAGTTACCTAAGTAATGTACACATACACAAAGCAACTAGCGCCATAGATTGAAGGAAATTGCTTTGACATCAACAGGTGATAAGAGTTTTCATTATTTCTACTTTTGACCATAATGAGCGCTACGATAGATTATGATACTTCCTAACCCAACGAATACATAATATAAAAATTAAAGTTTATAGTGTTATTTAATATATTACAAAATCGTTACAAAATTACAACATCTTATTTATTTGCATCATCGATGACATCCCATTCACCATAAATGTGACAATCGACAATTTGTCAAATAAGAAACAAATTACTGTCGAAGGTCAAAATCATCTTTTTGTACTACACTAGACGAACGAGCGCCCTTGCTTTTCTCATTCAAGACAAGAGATTTTTCTATTTCAAAAAAATATACAGGAATCATTTTCGAAAAGAAGACGTCCCGACTACGTAAAAGTTTTTCCGCAGTGTTACTCTAACGAATCCAAGAATAGCTTAAATGCGCCAAGCCGCAGCTTTAGACCAAAAAATATACTTAGATATACATTCAGTCGAAAAATAAATTCCTCCTTCTGGCTACAGCGCTAGAGTAATAACCATGTTAGCTTGCGAGAAAAAAAAATACATCAATTTCTTAATTAAATATTTTTTTATACCCCGAGATAGAAAGTATAAAACTAGGAGGTAAATTAACTCTTCAAATAATAGTTTTAAAGATTTATTCCAATCAAACAAACAAACTTCACCTCTTAATAATATTAGTACCTAGACAGTAGGAGTTCGTGATCATTTTATGACTGTTTGATGAGTCATCAATTAGGTGTATAATCAGAATTTCTCAACCCATATTCGATGACAATTAGGTACAATACAGACTATTTAAATACGGAAATTCAGGGACTGGCTGATGACTAAACACCGTCATGAAATCATTTATTCAGAGTAAAACTAGCGAAAAAATCTGCACTCGTCTTGATGCAGGCTGAATCATTTCTGAAAAATAATATACCTATCTTATAGGCAGCGGCTTTTTGAGTTTATTGAGTCCCTTGATAGGATAAATACACCAAAACAACACTTACTTAAATTCTCTTTTATTACAAAAAAGTAGAATCCTTACGTACTTATATCACTTAACACTAAATTTTTTCGCCAAATCTCCGGTTAAACAACTTAAAAAAACAATAAAATTTAAAATCTCATTAAATTTCGTGTGCAAACATCTTTAAGCATTTCGATTACCTTGATTGGCCCTTCAGCGGTGTTTAATTAAACCGTTGCATATTAAACGGGAATGTTTAAAACGTTAAGCAGATGGGCGTAACGGATCCAAGTCGCACCTTAAATGTGGGTATAACATTTAATCTTAAGCTGTTTATACTTCTCTTTTTATTTGCAGACTTTTTATGGGATATTTGTAGCTTTTAAATTAGCTGAACTTTTTTGTGAATAGTTTATATACCTATAGCAGGAGCTTACAAAAGATAACATATAGTCATCGTTAAAAAATGTTGGATTATATTACTCCTCTAGCGACCAAGGGAGGGAGTTCTAATTATGGAGTTATAATATTAACTCTACTTATACGAGTAAAGGTAATCTAAAAATACCAGTACATTATGAATAGTATAGATAGCCTGTGCTGATGGGGGCTTTACTTGATTACATAAATTAAGCTGCATCTCCTTCCGTGCATGTCGTAAGAGTCGATTAATTCCCAGACAATAGCAACTTGTTAATGATCATCTGTCCCCTATATGCTAATCATGGCTATAAGACAGGGATCAGTTCTGGCTATCTCATTTCGGAAACAGCCGTGTGATATGTAAATAACCTAGTCTGGTGGATACGATACTATTCATTTTTGACCCATATAAACTTTTCGAAAAAATCCTTTCTTTTTACTAAAAGAGAATAGATACACGTAAGTAGTTTAATGCATTGAAGTCATATAACATTTCTCCTCTGAACTCAAAATTGCGGCTACTATAACACAATACAATATCTATCGTATCAATCAAGATTACATTACAGCTAATCACTCTTATAAGAGTGATATTTAGGGCAGTAACATATATAGTGTATGCAATTTTTACTATATTCTATTATAGTCTGGCCGGTATATTGTTGCACTGCAGACAGCGTGGGCAGGAGACGAGAAAGTGTGGCCTGTTATTACAGTAGACATCACATCTTTATCTGGGGCTCGATACTCGTGTCACTTGACACATCTACTTATTTACTTCAACATTTTTTCTTCATTTTTAGCTGATATTGACAGTAATATTTGTAGTATAGTATAACCCACATGCACTATAATCTCTACTTCGGTCATACTTAAAGAAAACAAATGAAAACGAAATGAAGAATGCTGAAGGATATCTGCTGCGCGCCTACTTAAGCGCTGACAGTTGGGAATTGTACATGTGGCTACATTTTTTTTTATAATAAGCTGGGTTTAGAGATATATCGAATGACGCAAGAATCGGGTACTTGCTGATAGATGATAAGGTCATAAAGTTGTATGACTCGGGTTGGGTTATAATCCGATCTAGATCTAAATATAAGTAGATTAATACGTATACCTATACGGGATTACAAGTTAGAAGGGATAGGAAGGGTGCGCACACAACTACTTACATACAATAAGAACATATTTTTACTTAAACCTTCGGAGATACTTCAATCAACCACCAAATCAAACGCCATAACTGAACCAGATCGGCTTCACATTTTGAAGAGATGCTAAGGACATACCGAGGCAAGCCCTAGACTGAAATCCTCAAGGAAAGCGTAAGCCGAAGATCTTCGCGAACTTAAGAAAGACCTGGAACAAAATAAAACTAAGCTAAGCTCAAAACTGAACGCAATAGCGGTGAACTGTAGCTAGCTATGTCCATCTAGGAGCATAGGACCTTAAGTAAAAGAATGTCATGTCACTACCTAACTATATTAAGATACATACCCCACATTTAATATAAATGGCGAGAAAAGACACAGTAATAAGTATCCTATTCGTTGTTTATGATTAATATTTTATGTAAATAAAGGAACAAGCATAATAAATACGACTATTATACAAAAACTAATGAAATTAATTTAGCAAATTAATAACACCATATAAGCAATTCTAAAATAAATTAGCATTCAAAATGTTGTGAAATTCATGTGTTAAACATAATTTTCATCAGCTTTTTTATGCAAATAACTTATAATTATTAATTTAATCTTAAATATGTTTGGCAGCAGGTATAAAAATAGAAAGTAAATATAATATTTATAAACAATTATAAAATTGGGCACAAGGTATCATAGGAAGCTTAGTTTACTTATCGTTTATTATTATGGTCGATTCCGGCAGTCACACTTAAACGTATGTTTTTACGTTTAGACGAAAAATTAGTCCTACCTGTTCTTTTGTTTCTCAGCCATTTATGTTAAGAACGGAGAGAGATAGACCTGACTAAGATTAGATTTAAGTGTGACTGCCGGAATCGACGCTAATGTTATACTAAATTTGGACTATATTATCCTGATAATTAATAATAAGCTGAGTACCCAGTATTAAAATTAGACAATACATTATTAAACTGGATTTTTAATATGTTAAATTATTCCCATGTTACTTTATTTCTGCGTCGAAATAAATTAATTTCAGGTTTTAGGCCTACAGTCGTCTAGTCGTTTTTGTAAGGAATACTTTAATAAAAATATACTTTTCCTGAAAACTATCAACTTTCTTAAAACTCGGGTATCTACAGTACTTACTTAACTGCCTGTAAGTAGAGTCCGTTTAATAACTCCTATGCTCCTTTTCGGATTTTTTTTTGTATACAGGATGTTTTTTCGTTGCCACCCTTAACGAAGGGTACGTATTCTATACCTCAAATAAAGTAAGTTTATGCCAAAAAAAAAGTTCGGAAACGATGTAAATTTTCGGGCGAATTTTAAAGTGTCCAGTGTTTATGCTAGTTTTTTCATAGACATTAATTATTTCTCGTGAAAAAATCTTGCTACACGCGTCAATGTGCATTTATGCACAAAAACGCAGTCTATTTACTCAACTTTGGACCCTAATATTTTGGAAACCAGACACTTCCCAGGAATGCTTCCATGGCGAAAAATGATCGTGATGATGAGGAGATTACGTAGTTTTTGGGGACGTTGACGACCAAAAATCACCCTGTATAGTAACACAGATAATGTAGCCATACACATGGTAACTAGCGCCATCATTCAAAGGAACTATTTGATGATAACGCTCTCTACAACTACGAGTACTACTTGTTCCAGATTTAGTCCTCAATTAATGACTTCGTGAAACATGTCACATAAAACTGTACAGTCCAAAAATGTTAATTGTACCATTCGTCCAAAATCCTCGTGTAATTTAGTACAAATTACTATACGAGATGTAAATTGCGACGGAGGCACGAACTCGCAAACGCAACCGGTAATCAATATCATTACGGTTTTCTAAACTAAGGCGTAGTTTACACACTAAATGGATATTGACAGGTAGTCTACATAGTTATTAATTTCGTTTACATACCTAGAATTTTGTAGACATGATAAATAATAAACAGGCAGGAAAAGATCAGTAACATACATATTTCACTATCAATATTTTCATAAACTTGACCATCATCTCATGTAATGGAAAACGTATAAGAATTGCTTACCCATTATTTATTTACCAGTATTTCATGCCAATACTATAATAAAAATAGTAAGATACTTTTATTGTAAGGCGTAGGTAGGTTTATTATTGTATATGTATTATTAAATATTGATACTCCGTCTTCTATGCTAAGTATACTCTATTTATTTGGTAGTGAAAAAATAACATGTAATACTACAGCTGCTTCTCTTCCCGGGCATACTGTACAAGCTAGTAGAGGGACAAGAGGGTTTTGCTGTTTTGTAGGCGGTGGGCTGACCACTTGTCACTACTAACCGAACATGTACATCTCAACTATACCCTAAAATGTGTGTACAATAAAGAAGTAGACAGTAGAAGAAATAGTCTATCGGCCCAATGTAGAGAGCTCTGCCTACGCCGTAAGGCTTGATTATATATATGTATGTATGTATGTAAAACACTCCGGACGCTAAACCGCTGCGTTTTTTACACCAATGCGTACTACCCTTTATATTTCTGTAATTATCTGTACACATGAAAATAATCAGCTACCCGAGCTTAGTTGTACCTTTTGGATAAATTAGTGGTCTTAATGAACTTAATTGTGGACTCTAAACTTATTAGCCAACCATTTAGCTCGAAGTATAACAAATTATTGATAATTTATTATTACGATTGTTGAAATTGTCGCAAAATCAGTGTTAATAATACATTTTGGCTAGCTACGTGATTTTTACAGGCCACGCCGAACAAAAGTGAAAGGATACAACTTTTTGAGTAGGTGTGTTATTGGCTTTGAGCCTACATTAAGATTTTAAAATATAGCTCTTTATTTATTAAGGAACGTGAGATTTTAGTTTTTGTTAAGGAATAAAATTGCATATATGGCATAAAATGTAACCTACCTACGTATCGGAGCCACCTATTGGACGCAAGACAGAACTACAGTCCAATATCCTAAAATGAGATATTGATGTTTCTCACAATTATTAGAATATTATACATGGGCCGGGCCAACAATAACTCGTAAATTAATGTGTTTATGTCATATAGAGCATATAGAGCTGTAGGTTCACTCAACATAACATTTAAAAATTGCGATCTAAATATTAGCTGCTAGTTACAAAGTATATGACAGCATCAGCGAAAATCCTTATTCCATTCGTCGTCTAACTTTCACTTAGCATACATCGGAAACCACTCAAATAAACTATACTTATCTCACTCACAATAACCAATTTATCATAAGCAAAGTTGATTTTAGGCGTTACACTTACCTAGTAACGATAGGAGAGAGCAGGCTGTGGCCTTGATACCGATTTGCACCACTAAAACCGTCAAATCGTGTCACTTTTCTAGGGATCCATTCATTCATACTAATGGCGCGCATCTTGCGAGACCACAGATAACAGTGCGAGACCAACTCAAGAGCAAACTCAAAAGATCGAATATGTTTCAGTAACGTCAAGTAAAAGCTTTGCTCGCTTTCGGCCCAAATTCGTGAACTTCATTTTAATTGGCGCATGGCGTTCTTTTTTTGGTCTATCTGTACCCAGCTGAATCTTTAGTATATATAGCTCAAAGCGAACTCTGATATTATTCATTTCATGATTTCAGTTACAATAACATAACATCGAAATAAAAATAACTAGATAAACTTAGTTTGCGGAATTCTTAAACAATAAAACAAACTCACACTTGTCCACTTTTTTAAAGTCTGACCCGCGAATATGCAAATACAGTACCGCAAATTTGAGTACATCGACCTTCTACGCATCGCCCACAGTATATGAATCAAACAGTACAAAGAGCAGCGAATTCGAACTCCTAGTGACCCAGTGATTTCCATAAAGCTCGTGGGCGAAGCATTTGCTGATGAGCGCAAAAACTACCGGCGCATCAAACAGGTGACTTTTTTAATCTGTGACTTGCAAGGATTTTATAATACTCGTAGTGGATTGAGCATGTTTGGCTAAAATACAAACAGTTACAGAATTGTTCCTTTCCTTTCAAATGCAAAATTGACTCTTTCCAAAGCTTTCCAAAGTCTGCATTTTCTCTGGGATATTAAATAAGATGTTTGACTTTTTTCCCCGTACCGGATTTACTAATTAGTATTTTGAAGTGGGTACTATATTTATAAGCACATTCCAGTTTGTCGGTGTTATTAAAAGTTCCTTGTATATGGAATTTGTGATCTTTGATGACAAAATAAGTATCAGGGATGACAGTTTAGTTTTTACAAGTTATCTCAGACATCTTTGAGACATAATTGGCGTGACATATTAATTTTATTTTATTGTTTGAAGTATGCTAATTCGACACGCATTAGATGAAAAGTACGATTAATTGAAATGATTAGTTTTATGCATATTTTTTAATACATTAAGACATTATAAGCGCAAAAAGTGACGCTGATGATAAACTCTTATTCTGGCGCGACGGAACGCGCTACTCAACGATTTGAATTTAATCTTAGAAGTGGTGAGCATACACTGCAACAATGATAATAGAAAAAAATCTTTCTTACGTAAATATTATAAAGAATCACATAAATTAATCTTTCTCCCTATTTCTTGTCATTTTATCGAATGCTCTCCTCATCGACATTACTTAATTACATAATAGTGACATCTTTTGCGTAATAGAGATTTATTTCAACCGTTTGCATCAGCAAAGTATTATCGCTTAGCAATATGATCAGAATGCAAGTCGTGATCAGAGAGGATTGAAAGTACAGGCTATATTACTTAGAAGAAAGGAGTGTATGTGTGTTTGTTTGCTGGTTCTTTTCTATTTAATTTATTTAAAAAACGTAATGTTCTTACATTCAATTTATTCCAGTTCAACCTTATTGTTTGGAAGAAATAACTCTACATTTAGTTAGACTAACGAATTATCTATTTTATAAATGAAATTGTATAAGGCGTTACAATTCGAAAGTTCAAACATTCACTATGAGTTCGCCCGCCACCGGGCCCTACACCGTCCACTGCGAGGGTCAGATCTGATAGCCCAACATGTCTTGGTCTTTAGAGTTTTGTAATTAGTGGTTTACTAATTTATATAATCCTGAAGATGCCATGGGTGTTGGTGAAACATATGTAGATTATTAATCTAGTTTTTGATTTCGCAATAGTGCGATTATCTTGCATGCTAGGTGCTCGGATCTGGTTTCTTGTGGCGATTATAGGTAGCGCAAGTGCTTGTTTTCGCAGTTAGGAGTATGAGTTATCATCCAAGGATCAATGGAAGGTGTTGGACCCGGTGATGGGCGAACCCATAGTGAATATAAAATATGTCTTTAATTCTACAAGTTTTATGAGTAATGGATATAAAAGTTTCAAAATAAATAGGCAAAGCTGCCGTCGCTAGCTAGTATCACAATGTGAAGTGCCAAGTGTTTATGCCTAGAAACAGTTGACTGTTACTTCATGTTAAGCGCGTAAACAGCACGTGTGATGCTTTGAATATGGCAAGATGTTTTTATTATTTGGCCTACGATATATGTATATTTATGTACCTAATCTATCGTAAAAGGGACTCATGGTACTTCTGTTAAAATATTTTTATTCAATTTTAGATGTAATAAAGCTATTTACTATTTTTATATACACAACCATTTGGTGATATGATTGAAATCATAAAGACCACCTACGAGTTCGTTATAAAATTTGAATCGCATAGATGTTATTACTTTTAAAGGAAATAGGCAATGTCCTGTCACTATGTGTTGAAATTATTATTAGGTAAGTATTATATTTTTTAGTATTTCGTGACAGCTGAAATTTTTTATATTTATATAAAACGTCATAGTGAGGTAGTCAAATAACCAAATTAAATAGGACTAGTCAAAATGCAACAATTAAAGATTTGATTATTTCAAAAATATGAGTCGAGAATTTAAATTTTTTGTAGCCATGGCATGATATTTGTTTCTGATAGCTTCTTACTTGATTCACATCAACTGCAACAACGCTGCTAAATTTATTTGTTTAGTTATCGCATTACCAAGTTAGTATCTAAGTACAAACACATCAACAATGTGGTCACTATTACTGAAAACCACAAGTGCTCGTAAACCACACCGCAAAGTAAATATGGATCCTGGACCAGTTGTGTTCGGTATGCTATTCGGTATATTTGATTACAGCGTTTTTTATGCCCAATCTGTATGAGTAGTTGAACTGAGCTTTTTGCGCGATGTCTGATTGTTACGCTGTTATTGATTGATAGCTCAGGCATACATAATTTAAAAATACAGACGTGAAATTACCTATTTATTTCTAGTTAGAAGGAAATTATTGTTATGTGTTAAAAATGAGATTTAGTTTTGGGACAAGTCATATTAATAAGATGAGAAAATGAAACAATTATATAATTCACTAGAACCCAAAAAGTTTTAAAGTTCAATTTGAAGACTGCATAAATGGCAATTGTGCACCACACTGATGTTATGACTATACCATTACAAATCTGTACCTGTACAGCCCACTACAGGACTACCTGGGCGTAAGTGTATCCTAGATAATTCGAAAATCAGACATAATCTAAATGATGGGCAATAAACATCCAAGTATTATTAAATATCGCAATCGCCGGGTAGTCACCGTCTATTACTAAGTTTTTCAAAGCGATTTCCTAATTCAATAAAGTATTACATAGACTTTAGGTGCAATAAATATTTATTGGTCACTAAAATTAATGCTCATGTAATTTTGCATCATCGCCGCCTACGACGTTTTCAAATGTAAACAATGATATTAACGACTGTTTTGTATGAGAAAGCTTTGAGCGTATGGCCTTACGTCGACTAGTTAAGGTTGCCTATAATTGGCTATGAATTAGCTTGGCACATTCAAATCTATACCGGCCACTTAACCTAATCCTATTTGTTCTTCTTACGGCCGATTTTGTTCATTATTCTTTACTCGTATTAGCGGCCGCCCACGACTTAGTCCGCATGAAAGGGAACACACAGGCCAGTCCCTAGTTATATATATGAACCTTCCTTTTGAATCACTCTATCTATTTAAAAAAACCGCATCAAAATCCGTTGCGTAGTTTTAAAGATCTAAGCATAACATTGGGACAGACAGAGAGCGGGAAGCGACTCTGTTTTATAATATGCAGTGATTTTAAGAATAAAGTGATCATGTCTCTACCTTTTTGAGAAAGAGAGTATCAAATTTATTCAACAGTTAAAACTGTCTGCCTATTAGAAAATCTGCCTCTATAAAATATTAATAAGAAATAGACAGTAGAAGATATAAATAATACATAATCCATCTCTTACAAAAAAATGCACAAAATATATCGTCAGCAGTTCTCATGCAAAATATACATATGAGTGAGGGTTTATTCGAGATTTATCTTTTGTGGTTCATTTGAAAATTTCAATTTTAATACCTACAGCAGGGAACGACGATTTTATCCCGTAAATAAATCTAAGTATAAAATTGGATTTTATTATTATCCTAGTATTGTTTAAATTTTATTATGAAGTAATTAAAATCCTTTATACGGATATTAATTGAAACACAATTAAACAATTTGTTCCAATGACTTTATAATAAATCTTCAATATAAAAATTATGAAATCTATTTGGTCATAAAACAGTTGTGATGTTATTTATCTATTTATTTACAAAGATATTTTTTTTTTAATTGATGAAAAGATATATTAAAAAAACGATTGCCTGCGCAAATATTTTTTATATTTTTATTATATGTACAAAAGCCTAAAAAGATACGAGTTTTTACAATGGTATGGTATGGTAGAACGGGCTTGTTTCCGCAACTCGACGTCTGTGCGCCTATTTTGCGTAAGGGTGGTGTGCTCTCTACTCGAGCCAGCCTATCTCCTCCAGGAATCCTAGCAGCCTTTTCAGGTTGCCCAGAGTTTCGCTAAGCGAGCCTGGAGAACCGAGATATTTTGCCCGGTATGGGGCCACTTCTCTGCAGTGCAGCAGCAGATGGGCGGCTGTCTCCTCTTCCTCCATGCAGGCTCTGCACAGGGGGCTGTCTGTAACACCTAATGTGGATAGGTGTTTGTTGAAGGCTCCATGACCTGTAATAATACTGGTTATCAGTCTCAGTTGGGGTTTATTCAACTGTATTAGCTTCTTTGACAGTCGGCCGCAAATTTGAGGTAAGGCCTCTTTTGCTTGTCGACAGTCCTCTTGACTGAACCAGTGTGCATTATGCTGTTCTCCAGTCCTAGGTCTCAGCAAGGTCCTGGCGATGCCTGCGGGAGCTGGTATGATAGGCTCCGGACCTATGGCTATAAGGTCCGAACCTTGTCTGGTCAGCACGTTCGCAGAGTCATTACCTCTCGAGCCGCTGTGGCCTTTGATCCACTGCAGTGTGAGACGGTTGTATCTACATAACTCTGTTAGTCGGCGGTGGCAGTCGTAGACGAGCCCCGAGGTAACAGTGTTGCTGTTTAACGCCTGTAGGACTGCCCTACTGTCCGAGAGGATTCTGATGCCTTGGTCAGTTACCTCTCTGGCTATTATGGCTGTAGCTGCCTGTGAGAAGCACTCGGCCTGGAAGACCGTGTTGTAGCATCCCAAAGGTGTGGCGACTCTGACCTGCAAGTCCTCGGAGAATACTCCTGACCCCGTCCCAGAGTCTGTTTTGGACCCGTCCGTGAATATCCTAAGTTCATTCAAGTTCAGGCCTTCGTAGTCGTCATTCTCGTGCAACTGGATTTTATATTTTTTATCAAATACCCACTTTTTGGGGATCCTGTCGCTGGGTGCCCTGAGTATCGGTAAATCCTCGTAGGCCTCCGTGAGAATGGTTGTGTGGGCCGTACCGCTCTCTTTCCAGAGTTCTAAGGACCTGAGGCGTACCGCTGAAGACGCCGCTTCCTGTCTGATAAACAGATGGAGTGGCGGTAAGCTTAGCATGGCCTCCAGAGCTGCAGTAGGAGCTGTCCTCATACAGCCTGTTGTCGCCGTGCAAGCTAGTCTTTGAAATTTCTGTAGTTTGTTTATGCATATCACTAGCTTGCATCTAGGCCACCATACTAGAGCGCTGTAACACAGCAGGGGACGTATCACTGCCGTGTACAGCCACAGTATGTTTTTGGGGGTAAGACCCCATCGTTTGCCAATCATCCTGCGGCATTGCCATAGGGCTATGCTAGCTTTGTCTATCTTATTATCTACATGACTGCCCCAGTTGAGTTTGTGGTCTAGTATAACCCCAAGGTATTTAACCTCCTGTGACAGCTGTAGTGTGGTCCCGAAGAGCTTCGGCACGTGGTAGTTGCCGAGACTGCGTTTGTGTGTGAACATCACCGTTTCCGTTTTGTTCGGGTTAACGGTCAACTCATACCTGGTACACCACCCCTCCACGATGCGCATTGCTGCCTGTGTGAGGTCGCATACTAAACTGGCGTTCTTGCCGGTTATCAGGATGGTAAGGTCATCGGCATAGCCGATTGTATAGAAGTGGTGAGCGTTAAGGGTCGTGATTAGGCTGTTGACCACCATGTTCCAAAGAAGCGGTGAAAGAACCCCTCCTTGCGGACAGCCCTTGGCCACCAGCGCCACCGTCGGGTCGTCCTTAAACCTTACCGTTCTTTGTCTGAGCATATTTGTGATCCAGCCAGTTAGTACAGATGAGACTCCATGACGGATCAGTGCGGTCTCTATGCTCGTAAAGTTAGTCTTGTCGAAGGCTCCTTCAATATCGATGAAGGTGCCCATACAAATGACTTTGTCTTGTAGCGCTTCTTCTATTTTGCGTACCACCTGGTGTAAAGCTGACTCAGTGGATTTACCTGCTGTATAAGCGTGTTGGTTGCCGTGCATCGGTGTCTTGATCAGCTCGTTGTCCCTCAGCTCCCTTTCACACAGTCTTTCCAGTGTTTTAACGAGAAACGAGGTTAAGCTAATTGGTCTGAACGCCTTGGCGTTCGTGTAGTCGCCCTTGCCTGGCTTTGGGATAAAGATAACACTTACCTCTCTCCAGGCTTTCGGGATGTATCTGTATGCCAGACACGCCCGCAAGATAGTTTTAAGGATTGCGGTCAGTCTAGGTCCCCCCCATTGAAGAAGAGCCGGGAACACTCCGTCCGGACCTGCCGCTTTAAATGGCTGAAAGCTTTTTATAGCCCAGCAGAGCTTCTCATGTGTTACTATCTTGCGGGCGTAGTCCCAGCATTGTAAGGTAGGTGTGGTGTGGGTATCGGGCCACGTTATCTAGTTAGTTTTTACAAGCGGTGACATTTTTCATTTATTGTTATTCAAATCGTCATATTTTTTTTAATTACTGAAAACTGTAAATACTGTGTTAATCCCAGTATCTTTTCACTAACAGTGCAAGGACAGCCAGGCAAATATAATTAGGCAAAAATTCCAAAATCTTCCGACATTTTCATTTTTTCAGAACCAAAATAGTGTACTTTGTTTAATTAGGTCGAGTTAATGCTTAAAAACAAAATTTAAGTAGTTATCAAATAAGTTCAACTTATGGAGAGTCACAAGATAAATAATCTAAAGAACAGCAACGTATTTCACAACAACTGATAAGCCCATTTATATAGAAATGAGCCATGAAAATTTAAAATACATTTCCCGCGAGTAAAAACACCATAGTATAAGTCCCTTCTGACCCATGACACTACCAGACTACACCACTTCAGCATTTTAGTATATGCCTGACTGTCATTCGCACCCTGTATCGTAACTTGTTACATAGTAACACGCTTTTAAGTTCTATCATAAACACTTTATTGCTACATTTATATCCATTGTTTTTCGATATTAATTATTTGACATGTAGGAACGCTCTTTTGTGTTAGTAAGGTCAAATTATTTAGCACTCAAGCTTAATCTCAAACGACACAAATTGTTAACCTTTTTTGTAAATAAAAAGTTTTTGACAAATCTAAATTTATTAATAAAGAAAATGGAAAAAAATCTTCACCCGAGTGGGAATCGAACCCACGACCACTGCAATCCGTGCCAGCCGCTATAACCACTACGCCACCGGGTCAATTACTCTATTACTAAATTTGCTTTAGTAGTTATAAACGTGTAATAAACAATGTAGAGTATATTCCGCTACCAATCTTCTATACCTACTACATATGTATAACATGCTTTGTCCTGAATGACGGGTCAACGCATAGCTGATCTCATAGACCTAAAACTTCGAGGGTGTATTCTTTAAATAACTTGATTCGATAAGAAAGGATTTCCCGAAATTTCCACGGGGTGAATTAGGGTTATATTCTAAAGTTATCATTCAATATATTTACCTAGAAATATCAACAAATTTAGGTACACGTATATGCAATACATACATAAACAAAAGATTAAAAAACAAACAAAGCAACTGCGCTAATAATTTGCTGATTACAATGAACATGGGATGGAGCAAAAATGATGGAATTTAAGAGCAACTAGTGAGAACAGGAAATACAGGCCGGGCGAGTGCATGAGATGGACAGCATTGTTAAATCAAATGAGAAGTTTATTTACATGGAACTTAGTTAATTTCTTACTTGTTAGAGTGTTCTTTAATTATGATGCTATGTAAGTTCGCAAAATTCCGTGATATTAACATAAAACTGGTGCAACTAATTCACAACGGTAGAATAAAAAGTAAATCCTATTTTTTCCATTCCTGTGAACTACCTCTCTCTATTTCTAATCCTCCACGCCCAGAGCACTAGACAAAGTAACATATTATCTGGATCGAATTGATAGAGATTAATTATTTTGATCATAATTATCATTCGCTAGTTTATTTTCGCACGTTCGGTAAATCACGAGTCTGAGTGAACTTTTCTTTCTATGTCAGTCATACAAAAAGCAGAAGATTTTATTGATAAACGATGATTGACAAACTACTACTTTAGTTATACTATCGACAGCCATTAGGCTTTTTCTGTGCAGTAATCACTTGTCTTCCGATGCATGATGTTTCGTTCATTGATCGTGTTGTAATAGCAGATATTGTATGAGTTTTTGTACTTTTTGTCACATCGAATGAAATGTATTTAAATACACATTGAAACATTTCTATGATTACCGTTTTTAGAAAACTTATTTTAAGAGTTATCTGTAGATCGTTATTTATAACTTAGGTTCCTGTGTCCTCTACATGGGGCAAACGGCCTTCACAGTTCTCTGCCATTCCGTTCGGTCTTCACTCCAGGTCTTCCCTATGTTATTTGCCTCATGGATGATCGTCTGCCGCCAGGTCTACTCAGGGCCACGTTTACGCTTTGCATAGGGTTTTCACCAGTGGCTTGGATCGGTACTCGTATGTGGTTATCATTCGACATATAAGTTGAACAAACTATGCTCCAGACATTACTCGACTTAGCGCTTATTATTATAATTAAATTCAACTACTGTAGACACTTTTAAATCTATACCTATCGTGTAGCAACTAGTATACTAAAACAATCTTCTATATTATATTACATATAATAAAAATGTAACGGATCGCTGTCTATACATGGAAGATATATGAGAAAAAATATTATAGGAGACCTTTATCAACGCAATAGTACCCAAAATAATGATTTTTAAAAATTTTGTCTGTCTGTGCGTTTCTGCACGCTAATCTCAGAAACAGCTGATTCAATTTCGATGCAGTTCTCAGGAATATATCGTGACAGGTCCCACTTAACATATAGGCTACTTTTTATCCCGGGAAAATGTTTTTATCCCGGGTAATTTCGACATTTTGTTTATTCTACAGTCTACGCTGACGGAGTCGCGGACGTCCATTAGTCTTCTAATATGGAAGTATAGTGTAGAAATATATATATATATATATATATATAGCATGTCTATTCCAACAGCATAGATCGCATATACAGTACTAAGACGTCAATAATCACAATAATTACTATTCTATTCAGCATAACGTACTAGCCAGTACGGACAGACTGGCCAGTACTGTTTCTATGTAGGCGGGATATTTAAATAATTAACGTGCAAGCGAATACAATTCATGTAATATTTTCGTGTCATCAGCAGATTTTGTTTGTTGAGCCATTAAAGCAGTCTATGTTCTAAGCTATGTTCGGTAAAATATTTGGTATTAGTTGTTTTGCGATGAAAATACCGAAGTGAAACTGCAGTTACATTTTAACTGACCATCGTCAGAAAATCTTATTAAAGTTTTTATTAAGTAATATGGTAGGTAAACAATCGATAACTTACCTAGTCCCTTACGGACCACGTGGACAGAACTTCCGGTAATGAATAATTGGGCTTATATACTAAATACTGATTCGGTCTTGCTGGAAATGGGCAAAAGCGCAACAAAATCAGTCTCTAGATAAAATATACTTGTGTGTCTATTATGGTAGTTTCATTGCAAAGAATAAATCTCGTCTCATTTCAAGTAATAAATATTGTATAGTACAGTAGTTGCACAGATAATGCTAGTCCTATAAAAAGCAACTAGCGCCTTCGTTTAAATGAAATATTTAGTGAAACGCGCTCTACTGCATCATAAGGTGCCAAATTGTCATTCTCAATGAGGATTGTCGCAAAGCGCCTGTAAACAACTGTCAAATCTCTAATAAATATTAATGCAATCGTATTGCGCTTATGACCTAGTTACTAAGGAGTCAAGTAGGTACTTGCACGCGGGATACATTGTGTACCTACCTACTATGACCATTTGTTTATATTTCGTAATGTCATAAAAGTTTTACTTAAAGAGTCATAAAAGTTTTTCTTAGGAAAATTTCAATGATTTTTCGCGCTCCGAAGTAAAAGGAAAAAGGGCGATCTATGACCTACCTTTCCTACTTATCTTGGAAATTATTTCTAACTACATAAACGTTTCTATTTCATTAGCATGCAGCATCTCACAGTCACGACATGGGTATTCCGTGGTTTTTGTTAATGCACTATTTCTGTGTATTTGTGTAGTGTGGACAAGATCTTTTTGCTACATCATTGTCGCTCTATTAAGATTCAGTTGTAAGCTGCGTAGGTGTCCGTGACAATAGTCCTACCACCTTGTGTAACGGTGGACGGCATTTTTTGATACTGTTGTCTCAATCATGTTTCATTGTAATTATAATACATTCGCAATTTCTGACTTATTAAGATGTACTGGCGAAATTGCAATGACTTTTTTATATTTCATCATAAAGTTTTTTCATGGTAATACCTGTTTTTTTATCGTATTTCAAATAAAAAGGTTACAAATTAGCTCCATAGATTTTTGTAAATTAGATAGTAAAAATGACATGATTTCATAACCCAATCCATGAAAACAAATATAACATCTTATATTATGAAATATACGTATTATGATAATATAGTATAGTATAATTAAAGATATAAATATCACATGCCAACAGTCCCGCCACGCTAACAAACACCACCGTGGGAGCGTTGCCACCGTATTCAAATCGGTACTTTTCAAAGAAAAAAAACTGTTTTATGGAAAATCTTTCCAGTTTTTCCGGTAATGTAAGAGTTATTCGCGTGTTATCATTTGAATAGTTCGTAAGAGATTGTACAGACTGAACATGTAGGGAATGAAATTAAATGAATGAAAATAATGCGACCCTCGATATAAAGTTATTATATTGGTAATACTAGGTACCTAACAAATTTTTCTCATGATATTAAATTATATCGGTATGTGCCTTTAAAGGTATATTCTGTATTTCCGCAGAGCATCCTCATTACCGTCTGTATCTGTTATCTCACCAAAAATACTTTTATGAAATAATGAGCTAGTATCAAAAACCATGAAGGCAGGATAAAGTGGAGCTAACAACAGTGGAAACCTGCGGTCGCATTTTTACGTAACATTTTTACAAATGTTCCAAAATTTCATATTTTTTTAAATCTAGTCAAAAGCCTAAATTAAGTTTCAAGCTTTTGACCATTACGTAATGTCCATACAAAGCATAATCCCCTATTTTAATCCCCTAAAGCTTTTCACGCATTAAAATAGTTCATGTTCTTGCTTAGACTCTAGTCTGTCCCTATACCTACGTGGGTATAAACTGATATGGCATCTCCTTTTCTCCCTCCTTCACATACAGAATGGACTTCTAAGTCCGAGCGTTATCACGTCGCCGTCGGCTCGCTTCCACTCACGCTCGGTGTGAACTCTCTCGAAGGAACTAGATTAGAATAATTGACTTGCAACCAGATGATGTACTTTTATATTCAAATGAGTCTTTGTCTGTTTATGAAATTATTTCTCGTTACGATTTATATTGTTGGTGTTGCCCTACTTTTTGTTGGAGGTATCTACATGGACTAACATGTGACACCTTGCTCTATAGTTATCTTCAAGGACATCGCAATTTTTTAATATTTTTTAGTATTTACATAACAAGAATGCATAGATTTATATTTCTCCTCCAAAATTCAATATATGCGAAAAAAATCTAAATTTTCAGTTGAAGTCTCTATTACGTTTCTCCAATTCCATTTTGGTTTCTATATAGCATGTAATTTTCATAGTTAGGTAACAAGTTGGTATGCGAAAGGGTCTAAATCAAGGAATTCTGTTAATATGCGGTTTATCTCCTCAGGCGATCCACGCAGTTTGTATACTTACCTCTTTTCGGCAGTCTACACGTTAAACCTCTTTGAATCATACCGCCCTCGTATATTAGATTTGAATATCTCTAAAATTGGCCTTTTTTTTGAATGCCTAATGTTATGACTGTTCGAAAGCGATGACTAACGGGTTACACGATGATCGAAGTATTCGTTCTGAGAACATTTTGACAGGTTATAGAGGAAATACCTTCAGCGTTCAATATCCGTGCTGGGTGTTCTTAAAAATGATTGTTTCTAAAGTTAGTTCAGGAATGTAGTTCAGTTACTTACCGTTAATTACCGTAGGAATTTTGGTAGATCCTTTCTTATTGGATTAGGCATCCAATAAGAAAGGTCATACAAAGAACACACCCCCCAAGTTTCAGGTCTCTAAGATCTGCGTTTAGGCTATGCGTTGATTCTCAGTCATTCAGAACAAAGTATTTATAAGATGTGTGTAGATTACGAAATTTTCAAAAACTATGTTTATTTTTACATCATCGAACCATAATCTTTAAGTCATACATATCTACGTGATTGTGTACCTATTGTTTATTGCCGATACCGTCTGATTAAATAAGAAAGTAATTTTGACGTTGTCACAGGAAATAACCTTGGATCAACTAGGTAGTTTTGATATCTTTGATAAGAATAATTTTTCCTAAAATTATTTGATCACCAATATTTATGATATCACACTGCATAATAATATCGATGATTTGTATTATGATTGGGATTTCTATGAAAAGTTTATCTTTTTCATAAACGGTGCTCCAGATTCTACAGTCTTCGCCTGTAACCTTTTTTATCAAATGTTTACTGGATTCTATACTTCTATGTAGGTTGATAATGGGCCGTCAGATGATACTCAGCCGTATTGTCTATACAAAATGTATGAAATTAGAAAAAACATATCTTTACTGACAAGTGCTGCAAAAGCTCGTGCACATATTGTCCACATTTAGATTTTACGTATACATATACAAAACTTATGCATTAGTAGCTTAATATTTTCTTAATAACGTGGAAATATAAAAGCAACACATACATTTCTTCCACAATTTATTTCCGGCCAGCACATACGTCGTTTTACACCGCAACTTGACAACATCGACGTGTCGTGACAAAACGCATTGTATCGTAATAACTGGGACGTAAACTGATACAAATATGAACAAAAGAGACAATTACGTAGCAGAGTTGACATCACACCGTGCCGACGGCCATTTCAGTGTCAAGGTTAGATTCGGTTAGGGAAAAGAAAAACGTAATTGTTGCGGTTATTAATGAATAATGCTATTAATGTCTAATACTATGTGGATACGGTAAAATTACCAGCTATTTGACGATATTATTTTTGTATTTCCCGAGAGTTCACCTCTACCTACACATTGTAACACACGTCCGAATTCGTCACGGTGTAATAGCGGACTGTGACGTCACAGATGCATAAAAAGCGTGCCTTTCTCAGGGAATTCTGAATTGGCATAGGTAAATTCGAACAGTTTATGCATATTAAACATCCTGATGGGACGATTTCAGAGAACTTCTATTAGTACTTACTTTACCATGACCGGTGAAATCCCCGGCAAGTACTAATGCTATTGTATATGCAAATCCGTTGTTCTGCGAATTCGGTACTGTTGATGATGTAGACTGAAATGTTATAGGGAATGTACGTAATTGTGATACATTCTTATGCTCCTAAACTTAATTTGATGAAGCTGTATATAAAAAATTAGGTATTTCTTAATAATCCCAAAACTATACCGTGTACGCACTATTACGTTCTACATCCATTAAAAACGACATTTGAATGCAAAGTCTGTGAAAACAGTGTTACGATATGAAACAATATTGAATAGAGATATTAGTAGGTATAATATAAAGCCCTGCGGTATTTAACATATCGCATCTTCGGTAGAACAAGGGCACAATTGTCAAAAATGGCAAAAATCAGGTAAGTATACAGAAATGATTTCAAAATGCCTACTCTATATATTGTAAATAGCCCAAATTGTAATTTAATTAAGCTAAAAATCTGGCCGCCATTACTACGCAGTAACAGCAGATCTATAAGTACATAAACACCTCCACAGGCTCCCGCTATTTCAGGAATACGAAATTCAAAATTGAACACGCGAATGGAGTCAGCCAATCATAGGACATCATTTCGGGATTGGCCTAGATAGGCGGACTCAGAGAAGGGAATTGGCTAAAACGGGAACTCCTTCCATGAAATTACTTTGAAAATTGAGTGTCCATTTTTAACTTTCTATTTTAAAATTACCGCAAATTACTTAAGTTAACCTTGTAGTGCCGTGGTTCTGGTTTACTTTTTAGTTTAAGACTAACCAGAAATGTTTAAATGAACTCGCAGTGCGACAGATAAATATTTAACGAAAAAAGATACACACCTAACCTTTTTTTGGCTACAAAACTTTATTAGCTCTACTTCAATCAAAATCTAATCAAATTCAATCAATTTTAATGTAAAACTTGACAAAGGTTTTGTAAATAAAGTAATAATATTTTTTTGTAACTAAAAATGATATAAAATTTAAAGTAATTTACTATTTCGGACATCAATCAAATTATTTCAAAACTCAAATAAAAAAATTATTATGTATTAAAACTATTAAACTTTGGTAGATACCTAATTTATTAATTCATAAGTATTACCTTTTTTTACACTTTATGTTACCGATTTAAAATTAATTTCGGTAATTAAGTCCACAGTAGAATTATTTTCTTTAGAATGATATTATTTTTCTTTCTTATTAATTGATATAGAAACACATGACATAATTTATTATGCGCTAGAGCTTCCGAGTCGTGTTGCGAGTGTAACCGTAGCTTTACTTTTAGCTCTACGAAATTTCGTAGTACCTTCGTGTGTGATAAACCAAACTTTCAACTCGTCGTACAATTTTTATATCTACCTATTACTAGCGGCCACCCCGATTTCCTCTGCGTCCACTATACAGGGTGTAACAAAAAGGGTATGTTAAGCGAAAAGCTATGTAAATAACCCACTATAGAGAACTTATCCACAAAATTTGAGATCCGAAATCACATGTTTATTTTTCCCGATAGTATGGAGAATTTTTAAATATCTCAGGAATTTTCATACAATCTTGAAAAATAAAAATGTGATTTCGAGTCTCAAATTTTGGAAATAGGTTCTCTAAAGTGGGCTATTATACAGCTTTTCGCTTAACATACCCTTTCTGTTACACCCTGTAGAACTCCCGTTATTTTCTGTTCCCGTAGGAATTATCGTAATAAAAAAGTAACCTAAGCAGACAAATATAATAAAAAATATATAGTGGAATATGAATCGTGTACCTATTTCATATTTAGTAAAAAACATTTATTTTAATATTACAAACAGATCATCATCAACCCATTGCAGTCCACCGCCGGTCGCAGGCCTCCCCCAGGGCACGCCACAAGACTGCCATGGGGGGTATTTACCCATAGTCACCACGCTGGGCAGGCGGGTTGGTGACCGCAGTTTGTATTTTGGACTATGTTGTCAAAACAGGAGGCGCTACTGCCCACCTCCCGGAAACCCTTAATCGCCTCGTACAATACCCACTGGCAGACCAATTCTACTCCTCCGGCACCACGCGGCCAAACAAACAGATACTCCAATTTTATTTATATATATATTTTTTTTTACAATTAGCTAGGCAAACATTTGACCGCCATCGTGCCTGATGTTAAGCAAGATGCGGCCTAGGGTGGTACATGTTTGCCTAGAAAGTGCCTATTCACTCCTTTTATAGAATGTTTAGAATTTTGGCATCTTGAAATAATTATAACAAGAAAAAGTGTTTCGTTTCATTAAATAAAAAATCTGTAATTATTTTATCATACATTATTATTTGTACTTACTTTTCTTTACTACAAAATATTCAATGGTTAATAAATTTTAATCAAAACTTAGAAATTACATAACACCATTACCTCACTCCATTATCCCACGGCAATTATTACCAAAAAATATCAATCCGATCGAATTTTCACATACTGAAAGGATCCGGCTGTACACGTGTATTTATTTTGACAGCGAATTGCGTAGGAGCATGTGGCTCATACGTCTCCGGCGCGCGCGGCTTATCATCTGTGACGTATTACCGGCCCTATGCAGAGCAAACATTTTTTTCACCCTTCGACGCGCCAGGAGCCAAGTCAGCCAACATAAAAACCGCGTGGAAAACCGTTCAGGACACATTACACTGAACGCGCCTGAACGCATCCGCACGCCTGAGCCAATAAAATTGCGCGCGAATTTTATATTTCGAACCAATGAAGTGCCAGTGAATTGTGAACATCGATACCAAAAAGTTTTATTTAGTTTTATTTATTTATTATCTGTGACTGTGATAGTGTGTCAAGTATGGATCTACTTGATGTTTCCGCATATTGCACTAAGTGTAATGGATGTTCCTCAAAACGCAACTATACAACTTTTACCTCTACATATAGTAAGTTATAATTTATTTTATACTAGGGTATAAAAAGATAACACAATTTAATCTTTGAAATATTTATCACCTTTATTTTGTTGCATAATAGTAATATATAATCGGGATTCCAATACTTAATGAAATATAGGTCACATCGTTTATTATAACATAAACGGTCCCTATAAATAAAATAATGAAGTACCTTCAAAAAATTTTATAAATAGGAAGAATAATATAAATATTTATAAATTAAATAATTCATATTATTATATTTAAAATACCAGCATTTAAAGTACCAAAATAGTATTCCCACATCGACCTCATTAATAATATTGAAATAAAAGGTAATTTCCCGCCAATTAAGTACTACCTATACAGGATGTAAAAAGACAACGTTGTTATTTTGATATCTCGTATTCTTTGTAACGTAACGATCATTTTTTTCTATGGAACCAACCCTGGGAAACGAAAAAATTTTTTTGAAAACATATCTCTTTTTATTGCAAGCAATGTATTCGATTGACAAATGTACCTACAAAACTAACATTTTTAAATATTAATATGGTGTCTTTAAAAAAAATGTTTGTTCACTGTTTCCAGATGGATTTCTTTTTTAAAATGCTGATATTCATGTAACTTTGGACCTCAATATCTTGGAAACCCGTGGTGTCCTAGGGGTGCTTCCATAGAAAAAAAATATCGTGATGTTACAAAGAATACGGGGTATTAAAAGAACAAAGTTGTCTTTTTACACCCAGTATAGCTACATATAGATAAGAATTATCCGATAAGGTCAAAGTCTTGTCATAGCTTGTAAACGTTTGGTTCTGATTCATGATCCCTTATCAATGATATAATTGATAACCGACTTTCGAATTTCTAATTACGTCAGTATGGATGCTACTAAAACGATGTTCCAATATCAAGAATTACACAAGAATTCAGATTTTGAACATCAATTTCATCATGTAAGAGATTTATTTTACAATTACAAGCTCTTGATAACATTAAAAAATATAAAAGATATAAGTAAAGTTGTAAAATATTAATATAAGTATTTAATCATGTGATCTATTTGCAATATATTACATCTTACAAAAATACAGGGTGATTTTTGGTCGTCAACGTTCCCGAAAACTACGGAATCTCCTCATTATCACGATCATTTTTCTACATGGAAGCATACCTGGGAAGTGTGTGGTTTCCAAAATATTTGGGTCCAAAGTTGAGTCAATAGACTGCGTTTTTCTGCATCATTGCACATTAACGCGTTGTAGCAAGATTTTTTCACAAGAAATAATTAATATCTGTCTATGAAAAAACTAGCATGGACACTATAAATTTCGCCCGATCAAGAAATTTAAAAAAACATTTACATTGTTTCCCAGTATTTTTTTTGGCGTAAACTTACTTTATTTGATGTACAGAGTACGTACCCTTCGTTAAGGGTGGCAACGAAAAAACAACCTGTATACTAATATTTATACAGTATTAAGTATAAGTAAATTTCAGTTAAGAAGATCGATCACTTTTCAGTTGACGATTGTTCAGCCATAGCCGATAAAAACAGAAGTAAGCTTACTGAAAGTACCAAAATTATAACAGTTCAACCCAACATAACATAAAGAAATATGAAATTTTAATACTAATTTAAACTTTTGGCGAAACTAAACACCAAATAGGCACATCACTAGCCCTACAGTTTACCACCACTAGCGGATCAGGAAAGATCCAAATTCAAAGCGCGTTGAGACCTTATGAGCGTACCTTCGGCCAAAGGAGGTTAACAGTACACGGAATTTAAAGCCTTTCAAATTATTCGCAGAGGTGATTTATATTGTGGCTCGCACAATACTGTGTCTCGCCAACTCTAAGCCGCATCGCACAGATAACACGTAAGCTGTGATGTAGTAGCATAACTTTCAGTAAATAAACATTCACTAACTTTATCATATTAGCCTAGTATACACTCTACAGAATAGTGTGAACTTAATTGCATATAAAATTTAGACATAATTGTCTATTAAATTGAATTAAAATGTAATTAATGATCTAGAAAAAGCTTCAGGAATTATCAGTATTTCTTAACTAAGTAAATAAACCTTATTTCATACTTTATGTAACCACATTACTCCTAAAAAAATTGTTACCAAGATTACTACGATTGAATTTAACTTACTGCATTCTATTTTTGCTGTGACCTAAGGGACACTGTTGCGGAAGCTGGCTAACTTTACGGTAACTTTAAATTAGCTGGTACAACGAGCTAAACAACAGAACTTTAGGATTCTACTAGATATTTAATTTTCCAACAGCTATAGTAGAAAACTCACCGCTGCGAGAATACTTTTGAAAATCCATTATGATTACATAGTTAGGTATAAAATTATCAAGTAAATACAAAAATACAATAAGTATCTAATTTAAATAATTAATCAATCAATTTTATTTATATTAAACTTAAAAAACCACTTAACTAAAAAGTTTCACCATTTATATATATAGGTTATATAGGCTTTACATCATCATAGATATCAAATGATGCACGAGTCCCATTTCCTTCCCTTTTCCTATTCACACACTATTCTCACAATATCAAATGAAACTAAAGCTTCAGTGATAAATGTCAAGCCCGGTATTGAAACCAGAGATTCGGTGACGTTTCACTTTATGCGTAGACTTTCTACGAGAATGAGTAATATCGTACGACACTGTCGTGTGGCTTCGGAAGTATAAAAAGGAAGAGTGGGCGTGGAAAAAACTTGATATAGACTTACATATTTATTGGATTATTAAACCGTTTATGAAGGACTTGTCATAATTTATACAACAGTTATACTTTGATTATATATTTATAATCGGTCAATTGACATTTTAATCATATCGCATGTTTGTGTGAATTTCATTAGCTATCATCCACGTTAATCTATCGAATATTAATTTGTTTCTGATGTAATCTTACCTATTAGTAGATTGACATATTTTATGCAAACCCGCTTCCGTCTACACCTTAATCTGATAAGGCTTCCATGCCCTAATTCGCGAAAAATTCGGGAAATCCGTGACTCACGCATCGCCAATCGCCGGAAAAGCCTCCTTCCACAATTACATACTACTTAATTTTCATAAAAACGTTTCGACTTGCAGATGAAAGTCATTATGTCACGATCACGGTGGGAATCACTACCATTTACGAGGAAAAAATTAATTGCTCATATCTCTACTATGCCATGTCAATTAGATCTTACCATTTTTTTATCGCGGGGAAATGTTAATGCACTTTGATTGCAGCGATTATTACTGATTTGTTTTATTAATAGACTCGTAATATTGTTCGCATATAATTAATAATGTTAGATAACATGTTTAATGTATAATTATGTCAATTTCGTTCCAAAAAATTTGAATGCACAAAATTAGAAAAAAATGTCCTGCTGATGATGTACCCGCATTATTCAAAGACGAACTTTCTCTATTTTTATATTCACTATTATTATTCACTCACTGATTAATACAACCGACATGATGTGAGAAAGATGTAATTAATTACGTTAACCTTCCGCTCTTATTGTAATAAAACCAGTTTTTCCGACTTCCACAAGATAAAAACGTAAAAAACTGCCCAAGTACCTACGACATTCGGAAAGTATATTAATCATAGACATAATAATCCTCTATTGACACTATCACGCGGCCGCGCACCTACAATGGTGTCTTGTTAACCACAGACAAAAAACGTGTCAAAGTAAATAGTTGGCTGCGATTCAAGCCGATACATGCCGTGCCACAGACTAAAAGAACGAAACTCAAAAACCAACAGCATGTCAAACGCTTTATGTAAACATATCCATGCATCCCAGTGTTAGCGTAGCTTATTATGAGCAAAACACTTTTTATTTGACCCGGTTGTGAATCTTTGTGACTACGAGTATCTGTGTCAGTGCGAGAATCTTTCCCATAGCTTCTTTTTGTTTACTTTCCTGTTGGTCCTTGACTTTTTAATGTTTGCTATTTGTGAACAAAGATGAGAGTGCGCCTAGAAAATGAAAGTCTTATTTAGAGTCTGATTCATTTGGATTCATGTTTGAACAAGTGTTTATTGATTTAGTATCGGTCACTATTAATAACTTCATTGTGATATCGATAAAATTTGCGTTAAAATAAATAATTAATTTGTTACTCATTATCTTATTTCATATTTGATCGCATGATTGTGCAATAAGTCTTTTTATCTATAATTTCACGATAATTATTTCTGGTCGTCAACTAGCAGTTCCCAGTGACATAAATATCATCAGCTTAATGCAATATAAAAAACTATGACCGTCTTAAAATGAGGTCACAATTTTTTTTCCGCACAGGACTCAGGTGTCATAAACCTGTGCACAGATAAAAAATTAATGATGTGCAAATCATATGCAAGATTACGCAACATGGATCGAATGGAATTATCGTTCGATCTAGTTATCGATTAAATCCGTGTGTTATAAGTACCTCTAGTATTTCGCGGCTGTTCAATCGATAAAAAGTCACTTCGGGTTAGACTCATCGGTGATTCACCACCGTCTAACCGAATAATTGTATACTTACACAAGATGATATAAATGGTATGGAGAGGTTTTACATTAAATAATTTTTAGTTGAGTGAATTAATGTATAACTCTTAATCATAAGTATAAATTATTTTAAAGATTTTACTGTATAAATTTAAAATTACAAATACTTTTGATATTTTTTTCTAAAATAGTGATACATATAAGAGCAAGTCGATAAAATAATTTTAATCTTCTTCTATACATACATATAATAATAATGAAACGGATCGCTATCTGTACATGGAAAATATATGAGAAAAAATATTATAGGAGACCTTTATTAACGCAGCAGTATTTAGTATTTTTTTAAATTTTGTCTGATTTCGATGTAGTTTTAAGGAATATATTGTAACATCCCACTTAACACAGGCTACTTTTTATCCCGGGAAAATGTTTTTATCCCGGATAATTTCGACATTTTGTTTTTTTTCTGTAGTCTACGCAGACGGAGTCGCGGGCGTCCTCTAGTACCAAATAAATTTACGATATGGGTATTGACTATGCTGTGGTCAGAGCATTGCATATTAGTGCATTCACTCAAAGCTTTCTACATAGAAATGTAATCGTGCTACGGCAGATATAAAACATAGACCAATTCATTCGGAAATCCATTGCTACGAAGCTAGAACTACGATATGAAATCCGTAGCACAGAAACGCGACCAAAAAAGTTTAGTGCCAATGAAGTCTCTGAAGTTTCGGCGGGTGGTAAGGGTTTTCGCATAGTGTTCGCGACCGGCTATTTCATGTACGGTGCCGCATTTCGGTGCCCATTCAACGAGAGGAGGCTGCTCGCGCGCCTGTCTCGCACACACCGCTCGCAACACATCGGTGACACACGCACGAGTACACGCGACCGCCAAAATTCGAACATCACTAGCAAATCGAAATTTAAAATAAGTGCAACCGCGAGTGTTTCTGGACAGTGCTTCTAAGTTCAAAAGTTGTAGTCAGCCAGTTTTTAGCGAAGACCGAAAAGTACGAATTAATATGGACTTTGACGAAAGAGAACCAATGCATTGTTCATGGATGTCTTTTTAAATGGTGTGTGTGATTTTTGTTTTCTTCATTTAAATGACAAGAGGTAACGTACACACTTAACATTATTAAACTACCTAATAATAGTGCAAATACTATTTGATCCTTCTGCTAAGTGAGGTACTTACCGCATTGATCCTTAATCTTACCCACAGTGTTTTATAAATTGACACATTTTTGTCAGTAGTGGTCTAACTTAGCAATTAATTATTAATTTCTTTTAATTATACATATTTTAGCGTCTATACGTATGCATGTATGCTAGGTTCTTCGTAACTTGCTGAATATATTTTAGGAACCTATACTTATGAATAAACTACATAATTAGGAACCTTCTAACTTTCCCTCTAAACAGGATCCTACCCTTATTAAAGCATGTTTTAACCCACAGTGATGGACGTTCATAATATGATCATTGCAATAAAAAAATAATTTATCACCTGATAAAACTTTACTGGCAGTAAATAATTTATTTAATTATATACTAATCGATATTTTAAGGTCAAATGACAAAGTAAATAATAATCTAATGCCTATTTGATTGCAGTTTATATATCTTTATGAAATTATATGCCTAGGTAATATTCCAACACCTGAATTCTATAATAAACAGGTAAACTTGTTAATAGACTTGGCATGAAAATAAGTAATTAAATAAAAATAATATACATTAAAATAATCAGTTCACACTAATTATCACTTAAGAAAATAAATTTAAAGTCATCAATTGACACGTTAAATATAAAGCTAACAACTCCTAGCGTACTAAACTGTAAACACGTATGTAAATGCATTTACATAAATTAAAATAATCCAAATTGTACGTATAGGTAGACACTTAAGAAAGTTTACACCAATTACTCACTTCAAGCAAATCAAGCCGTGCAAATTTCCCATGATATAAATCAGCAAGTACACCCGATATTGATTAATAATCGTTTTCGGAAAAGCAATAATCGATTGACATTGCGCATCGGGAGCATTCGTGTGGGAATGCGCGGACGCGACCGACCGGCGGCATCAAACGGGTGCTTCGGTGAAAACCGCACGGATGACATACGATACCTACCTTAGTTCCAAAATAATCGCTCGATTAGTTTGTACACGGTATTAGTTTTGTTTTATAAATATTTTTGTGTTGACCATGTGTGGTACGTGGTGACCACCATCTAAGATACCTCTTTTAGATCTAAGTCTTGCTTAATGGCTGGACCCAGTGAGTCTGAATATAGGACCCAGTATCGACAGCTACGTACATTATAAAAATTGTAGAGTACAGCGTGAACACTCTAAACTAAAGAAACTGCTAACCACTGTTCAAACGAATTCAGAATTTCAGTGGTACTGGACTGACTTTGGGCCCGAAAATAGAACGAATGGCTAGTCAGCTGGACTGACTTATCAGCCTTGGACTGTAGATATCACGAGCCCAGTAGCAAGTCACGCTGCACTGGATCACTGTACCATTATAATTACTGACCCTTTATAAACGCCGCATTAAAATTAGTAGGTGCAAGCTTTCTTCTAGACCTGTGCTTAATCTTAGACCTCATTATCACTTGCTACCATGTAAGATTGATGACATGAGACATGTAATGGTTTTAAAGATTTCCAATCGTACGTTTCTCAAGATTAGACATGAATTGTAGTTTATGGTTAATTAGACATTAATTCTAACTGCTGCACTCAGTAACGTTTGATAGTTACTTAAGCCACTCCTTAGCAAAGATTCTTTAAAGTGAACCTTTCAGACGCGCTCATTACTATCATTGTGATAGGACAAAAATGGAAAATGATGTAAGTTTGAAATGCAAAGTCACTGTAGGGCGGGAAAACCCAGGGAGATTACCTAGAGTTCTACCATATAACGCATTGTGCTACTACAATAAATTCGCTATAGATTTGGTTATCACGAACAATGGTCATATACACAGAGTAATAAAGCCCCTGCCAAAAATAAGACCATCCGGCAGTAGGCAACTTTTTCGTTTCATATGTATTTTGGTGTGTGGCAGTTTACTTAACATACATTATATTGTCAACGACACGGATTGACCTAATGATTCACTGGCCATAAACAGAGGTTTATCCTCGTCTGACGCAATATCCATGTGCTAAATTCGCTGAACTTCAATCTATTTGTGATATAATATGACACGCAAATATATTTTCTCAGTTTCCAGATAAAATTTACCGAGTCGAGATTTCATAGAACTTAATATTTACAAAGTTGGAATAAATCTTTCATATTTTGCGAATTATTTACCAGTTGTACAGTAAATATTCTAAGGTTACAACTTTAAGTCTGGAGAACAAAATGCGAAAATAAAATGACAGAGAAGGCAATGCGGCACCGTTTGTCGTTGTCCAGCGAGCTCTACACAAAAAACTGTTAAACTTCTTGAAAGGGTAACTTTCTACATTTTAGCACTCGTCTCGGACAAAGCTCAACGTTAGTGTCTCCTCTTTTAAACTTGGAACCAGTCAGTTTGCTCATAAAATATATTTTATGGCAACATCGGCGCAAAACATCAAACCCTCAATAACAGTCAAACGTTTAAATCGAATTCTATACGATTTTTATGCACTACCATCGGCTACAATGGGCGTGACATTGAGGGAAATTCGCAATAGGTAGATATTCAAAGAGAATAAATAGTTAATTGTGGGCATTAACTTGAAATTGACATATAAACTTGACTGAAAGTTCAGTAATCAATAAAAGCTAATTCAATAAATATCAACAATATAGTAGTAAAGTAGTAAAAGTATCTAAGGCTGAAAATGATATTTATTTATAAATAAATGCAATCATCCAATGTCACATCAGCAAAGGCGCAAAATACATATAATGTCATATGAATTGATTTAAAAAAATCACGTTCAACAGTGGCTAATGGCAGTCGTGAAAGTGGTCCGAGATGGAGATCGCACAAGAACTGCGTGCATGTACCAACTACCAACACGTATTAAAAGCACGGAGCTTATTATTTTTTATGTGCCCGTCGGAAACTCCCTACTTATAGGAATGCTGTGTTGCGTGTGAATACGCCACATGGAAATTCATTACTTCACTTGAAATAGGAAAAATGAAACAGCCCAGTAACGCTCAATGAATTGCTGTTCTTTCTAAAATAGATACTGCTTTTATTGACAATTTGATATTCATGATCTTGATTATTGTTAGAGGCATAATATATAAATCTATATTAAATGTCATGCGTATTTTTAGGCCTACATTGACTAGGTACTATAATATTAAATGCTTCGTTGCCCCTTATTACTTGTTAATTGTAACATTAGCTAAAATCTGTTTAATATATTAATTGCTTTAAATATAAAAGGGAGTAACTAAATATCTTAGATTAAGATATCTGGCAATATTTTAATTTGTTCTACTAGATAGCTATGTCATCATAAACTAACAGTAATTTTCTTGTTGCAGGTATTCCCAAAAGGCTTTTGGTAGCTCTTTCAATAGTAGTAGTAATAGCAATGTGCCTCACAACAGTGGAAAGTCGTTCGATAGAACACAAGCGACGGCATCACAGAGAGGACAAGACCGAAGCGACAGAAACAAAATTACAGAATGAGTTACACAGAAGACAACAGAGGCATAGTGCAACAACACTGCCTAAAAGACCAAGAAGGACTCACGACGAAAAATACAAGGACTTAACAAAACGAATAACAAAGAAACTGAAGAACACGAAGAGGTCCTTAGTAGATATTAAGAAGCTGATGAGTGAATCAAGGGTCTACAGCCATTACGGCAAGCTGCCAGTGTGGCTGCCGTCTGTGAACTTTGTGGACATCTACAATCACAATTACAGGAAGAACAGTCACAGGCATAAGGATAATAGCACAATTTCAGAAAGAAAAGTAAGTTGACTTTTTATAAATTATAATTATGTTAAATATTTATGCGATGTAGTGTAAAGTGTAGTTAGGCAAATATTATAATGCTGACTTAAGATCATGATTCTTAAGGGAGAATAATTCGAAAATAGGTAGTAAAAGTCGGCAATGTGACACATATGAGATTACTAATATTACGTGAAGAAAAAATATTTTTATCTATCAAATCTATAAGGAGACTGACCCAAAACCTGCTAGACTCTGAACTTGATTTTTCCTACATTTGCTCTGTTATCAAAACGAAAGAGCAAAATCTTAATAACCTCTCTGACGTCAGCGATGACTAACAATTTTAATCAAGTAGACTATCCAGTGCAGTATTAGGTTATGCTTTTAATTATGAATGATTTTTGAACATCTGACAGTGTAATTATTATCTGCTGATCATTTCACGTCCGAGGGTGTGGCCGCGACTCTTTTTTTCATATTTTCACAACATTTTAAATTTATTTTGCTTTTTAAGGATGATGTATCTCACATTTTGTTGTGCTCGAGGCTTGACCGTTGTAGGTTAAATAAGGTTTAAGCGAGCTAAATTACATGTGGCCAGTCTTTGTACCGCGTTTATTTACTTCACATTGTACTTAAGGGCAATAACTATAAATGCAAACCCTTAATTTTCAGAACCGCATTTTGTATGAACATGCCGTAGTTTAAGTGTTTTATAATACCTTATTACACTCTCATTTGTTGCTGATATTGCTTCATTCACTGCGAAGTATATATCAAAGCCACCTTTATTTTTACCACGTACGTACCATCCAATTTCGATGAATAGTTGCCACAAGGCACCCTACGTGTGGTATCGGCAATCTGACTTCATTCGTAACATAAAATTAGTTATAAATGATTAGAAGCAAAGTCATTGTTTAACTAATCAAAACAACATCAAATTATCACCTTTTAGCCTCGATGAGCTATTATCAAAAAAAGATGACGCCCCGCCCAATGTGCACAACCAAGTCAAATTGGACTCCATGGTGTGCCCATTTGCATTGTTAGGCTATAAGAAATTAACGCGCTGCTTAGAAGAAAGAGGGGTCTTTTAATACTGATTATGGATAAGGCTGTAGGTTATGCTGGGAGCAGAGCAAATTAAGGAGCCAGTTTAGTGTTTCCACGAAATTTGCATAGATCGACACCAACCGATCTGAGCCGCACGCGATCGCTAAGCCACTCCATACGTTGAACAACCGAACGAGTTATGATAATTATTGGTATAGTTTACCGATTGTTCTTGCCGCCTTCGTTCATAAAACTATAAAGCCCATAAGCAATCTGTAACGGGTTTCTAAAGCCCTTCATTATTTACTGAATACACATCTGGACCGCTGACTTTCTATTATGTATTCGTATTGGTCACCCACTAATTAGTACACAAAACTGAATACGATACAACGCCTGCACCGTGAGCGCCTTAGTTAAGGGTCTTACACAAAGTCATCGCTATCTATCTATTATAGACAGACGATAATTTTTCTAACACAACAGTGTGGAGTTCTCGAGCATACGAACCGATGAATATTAAATATTTCTTTACGTATGTCTGGACGACAGTTCGTCAATGTATGGCCACTTAAGAAATTCAAATATTTGACACTGGGCAAACGAAAGCGTTAGAGCTGAAGTGATCTCTTCGCTCGGTTATTAGTTGACTTACGAACAATTTAAAAACTAAATACTCAATGAGTCGTAAAAAGGTTTAAGCCCTGTTGTGTTATGGGTACCTACCGCATTTACATTCATAAAAATTTGAACCACAAATCACCTACACTAACATTAATAAATTTTCATAACAATCAAGTAACTAAGCATTCAGCACTTTACGATTTGTGGACAACAAAAGTATTTTCACTTTCTATAAAATCTTCGCTCACAATATTTTGCACAATTGCACAAAACACAAATTAATACCTCTCCGCGAAGTTACTAACAATAAACCATGGGCCAGCATAAAGGGCGGACATTCCTCAACGCGCTAGCAGAGCTCGCTTTCCCGTTGACAAGTGCGCTTTAGCGGTCACTAAGCGTTTGTATTTGTTCAGTATTTACGATTTAACAAAACAACACGAAATGTTAAAAACACATTATTTGCCCAAGTGCGACGAATGCTAACTTACGATGCTGGCGTTGTACCGCGTTTGTCTGAAACACGTTCCGAGAGTAAGCTCGGCTCTAACCTGAACGCTGCGCATTGTCGGCTTTCAGAGAGCGTATTTACTCGAATACCGTCGCCTTTATTATCGACAATTTCTTCGCAACAAACGACTCGCATTTATGACCAGTAAAATGCCAACGATTAATTTTAGAATCGATTGTTTACTAGATTAAAGAGGTAGGCTCGGCTTCAAGTAGTTGTGATTCACTTCAGAAATGACCACAGGATGTTGTAATGGCGGGATGTCATCCGATTCTTCATAAATAAAGTTTATCTGACGTATCAGAGGTTAGGTTCCTGGAACAGCCGGGTTGATGGTACATCACGCTATGAGTTCATTCATTAGTCGCGAGACATGCTGGAGTATGAACGACTGTGACATAATTATTGCCGTCACATGGGAATTAGTCACTGAAACCACTGAAAAGTTTAAGGAAATTCAAAACAATTATGACTTACTTATGAATAACGTAACGTTACTTCTTAATAAGCTATTATAATTAATAACTAAAGCTAATAATCACAAATTTATACTCACATATCAAAAACCACGCAATAATAATGCGCTACCTATATACAGTGTTTAAAACGTCATGAATTCGTAATGGCGCAGTAAATATTTACATACGTTTCTCAATATTTCAAACAGTAAACAGTGAAGTGCAGATTGACAGGTCATTTGACAGATACTTGACTACAATATATCATGTAGCCGAGTGCTATATTACTATTCATGTAGCCGTGAGAGACAACAAGAAATTGTTAAAAGACAATAATAAGCGAAGCAATGCCTCGCGAGGCAAACCGGATGATCTGGTATACGTACCCATATTTATATATTTACCTACGATTCGTGTATTTAAGTACTAAATGTAGGTACTGAGTATGTCTTTATTGTGGTTTTAAATACATGTTGTGTAGGTATTGTTAAGATACCTACGTTTATCTACGTTTTAAATATTCTTAAGTTTTTAGTGTGGCTTTGAACTTATTTTCGATATCTTTGGATAGTTCGGTATTCGATATGTTTGTAATCGGTGAAATTTTTATTTAGTTTTTACCTATTTTAAGAAACAGAGTCATATCCCCTATTCTAAAAAGTTACTTTGATAAGATTAATAATTTGGTGCTTCCATTAATCTTCAAAATTAAAAATACGGAAAGGATTATTAAAATCAGAACTAAATATTAGGATTAATTTACAAACCAGTTGCAATAAATCATACATTTCTAAATAAAGTAGTTTTAATGTTTTGTCAAACAATTATAACAACAAATTTTAATATTGGAATAGGCAGAAATTAAAACAGAATTAGAAATAAATCACGAATGATTTGTTAAGCCATGACATGGCACTCAAATACGCTAGCGATTGTGTCATTTACTATTAATGTAATGTATGAACATTGCTCGGTTATGACAATGTTTATGTAATTGTTATAGTACCTATAGGCTGATTAATTTAATATTACAATGTTAGTGATTGATAAAGTTACTAAATAATTAATTCAATGACGATAAATTATATAACCATGTGAATCCAACTATTTCAATTAATTGTAGACTAGCGACCCGCGCCAGCTTCGCATGGATGCAATGCTGATACCATATATTTATAAACCCTCCTTTTGAATCTCTATTTAAATAAACCGCATCAATATCCGTTCCCTAGTTTGAAAGATCTAAGCATACATAGGGACGGACAGACAGCGGCAAGCGACTTTGTTTTATAATATACATGTAGTGATAGTGAAGTTATAAAAATATTTCTTGTGTTGTTAAAAAAAATTGGATCCTTAACGTTAACGTAATGAAAAGAATTCAACATTTTACATATACCAACTAAAGCATTGGCAAAGACATAGTGCATAGTATACGAGTAATTTAGAATAATGCTAGATGAATAATAATTCCGATTACAAACCAAAGGAATATACAGTATGCAGCCTCGACACAAATTTCTTGTGCCGTAAACTATACGAGATAATAACGCTTTTATCCACATATATGTATACAATATTAATAAACACATAGGTTTTTAAAAACTTACAATAGAGTTCCTTTTTGATTATTATTTATTTCCACAACATATTACGTTCCCGAATATCGTTATAGACATTCTCTGAAAACTTGTCCTATCACTAAAACTCAAACAGTTTGTCTCCATAAATAAAACAAACTAACGATTTTTTTTCTTTGTTACAGTTCAACTTCTTGATGCCGAAGCTGTACAAAACTCTGGCAGAGTACCTGCAACTGTTCAAGGTCCTGATGAACCTTGAAGTAATGGATTCCGACGAACCTTTCGTAAAATACAACAGCACGAGAACGAAGGTCCTTGAAAACACCATAATCCTACTGCACAGCACCCTCGGGGAGATCGGCGAAGATATGGTGGCTGTAAACACTCCCTTGCCTGATTCAAGTAAATTTTATAAGAATTTAGAAGCACTAAAAACAAGAGTGACGACTTCCACGTGTTTGCATTATGATTTCCACGCCATGAGAGCGTACAGCAACGTGATAACCAACTGGTTGATACAGCTACGGTGCTCCAAAAACAGCAAGATACTAAATAATAGGTGCGCAGAATATGATAAAAAGATGATGGAAAAGAGTGCGCGGAAGCAAAATAAAGATAAGACAAATGTTGTCCAAGAAACGTGAGCCTGAACAATAACGTTCTAGGTTATACAGTTTCTGTGTTCGGCTGCGATTTTGTTGCGTTTTTGTTTTAAAAAGCCTAGCACGATTGAACAGCTTGAACTAGTATTTATTTTGTATTCGCTTCTGTACTTATTTATCTGTAGAATAAGTATGACTTATGCTCTCTGGTTGAATTGTTGATGAAACAATTGTTTTTTATTTAAATAATGGGTACATTTACTGTGATATTTAGTATTCGTAGTTGATATTAATTTTAATTTATTATTAGCTTGTAAGCACTTGTGTTAAGTTCCTTTGTACTTAATATATATGTAAAAGAAACTTTACTATGCACACATTCTTCTAATATATTGTGAATTTTAAATTAATTTATTGTAATTTAATTATGATCTTATTACGCAATCTGAATAGACATTTAAATTTAAATATGTACCTATCTGACTATTTGAGAAATTGACATAAGTTTATTTTAATTTCCTATTTATGTTTATCTAAGTATCATTTCTTTTTGATATCACGTCTGTAATATAATTTCCATGTTCTTTTTTATTATTTACTTCTTCACATTTCTCTCTCTCCCTTTATCTCTATCTTTCAATTAGTATTATTAGAAGGCAATAGCCGTATTAGCCAAGAAAGACTTTTAGCCTAATAATTTAAGTTGCTTATTTATGTGCTACTTGTATGTATTAGTGCTGCAACAAGTATTATGTTAATGTAAATGAACTGATACCACGTGAATATTACGCCTTCTTGCGAATAAATTGCGTATTTTTGTAATGCCAATTTATATCATTCTAAAGCTGAGGTGAAATAAATTGATTCAAAATATATTCATGATTTTTATTCTTTTTTCCAGTCGTAGGAATGATTTTTACCATGAATGAATATAAATAAATACTCTACCTTAAAACTTATTTAAATCTTTTTTAGGGCGCCATTGTAGAAAAATATTTAGAATCTGGATCGATACCAGTGTTTCCGAATTTACTTCCAGACGTGTTCACCTTCTAAAATTATTTGAGGAACTTCTTTAGATCGGTTCGATTCATATACGTTGTTTAAAGACAAAACCTTACTGGCATCCATCCTTAGACATTGTTATTGTATATAAAGTGATCCTAAAATTGATAGAAATAGCTGCAATTTCATCACCATAGGAACAGTGATTGATTCAATATTAGGTATGAGTAATACCAACCGCATGCTGGTAGACCATTATGTCCACTAGTGAGCCCTTGCAACGAACAACATCCTAATTGCTGTTAATAGTATCACTAAATATAAGTCCGTATAAGTACAGCAATTTTTTGAGAAGGAAAATGGAGGAGGCCCTTGTCGAAGAATAATCTAACATCTATCTGAAACGTCCATATGGCTATATTTCAGTCCAAAAGTGAATAAACCTATAACGCATCCACTGTAAAAGAACTCAAAAGGTAAGGAGGATGGGCAGAAAGTCCCCACCGACCAATAACGACCAGACGTATATCGTTGGAAAGCTCTTTTTGTGACTATGAATTGTTTATATTGAGACGATTCTCAAATCGTTGTGTGAAAAAAGTTATAGCAAGAAGAAATCTTCAAAAGATGGAAAAAATACTTTTTCTTTTTTTACTTAAGAGTCAAGTACTTTTTTAAGTACTAAGTGATCTTAAAAAGATATGATTAAAATAAAACGATATAATAGTGATAAAAAATAGTCTATTACATACATAGGAATATACAGGTGTTTTTGTCGTCAACATTTGCGAATACTACGCATTTTCCTCGTCATCATAAATATTATTCTTCATGAAAGCATAACTGGGAAGTGTCTGATTTCCGAGATATTAAGAGCTAAACCAAAAAACAACATCCTGTATACATAAGTCTTTGAAAGACATTTTATGGGTTGTCCACTATCACATCATTTAGAAATGTGGCAGGACCAGCGTTTAAAGGCTGATATCTCGCAGGTTACTAACCAAACTATTCAAGACAACAAAACCTTTCAAGATAAAGTACTTAACTTTTAAGCAAAAAAAACAGAATTCTTTTAGCTGTAGCTTTTTTCACACAACGATTTGAGAATCATCCCTATAGTAACAATTGATAGTCACAAAAAGAGCTTTACAACGATATACGTCTGATCGTGATTCGTCGATGGGGACCCATCCCATACATTTTTGCCCATCATCCTTTACGGACCTTTGAGTGGACGTAGGTAGGTACCTTGATAGGTACACAAAAAATAGTTCAATGAGTTTAGTTGAATCATATTTTTATCACAGCAATATGGTTAGACGAATGAGTGAATGACGGCCTGATGGAAAAATACCTAATACTAGGAGAAGATTTAATTGTATTTGGTTCCTAGGTAATTAATAAAGTAGATAGGTACGTTACATTTCTACTACATTATATTAAACTTGAAAAGTTGTGAAATGAGAATATTGTCTATCTTTCAAGCAAAAACTACTTATGAACAATTATAGCTGATATAGCTGAATATGACATAAGCTTTATAGATAGATATACTACTAAAAAACAGTAAACTATACTGTAAAACAGTATGGTGCACGAAGTTGCGGGCATTCGCTAGTGAACAATAAATGTTTTCTAAATTAATTGTGTACCTACAGCCAACCGTAAATATCTAATTATCTTCTGACCTACCTAAGTAGGTAGGGCATTACAAAACCCGGCGTTGCTTGTAGACTCGAAATTAACAATTTAATCTTCTAAACAAGCATTAGGTAGCTTTGATGGATGTCTCCAAAAATGGTGTTTTGCAATTAGGTTCTATGACCTAACTTATTGCTAACTTGGCTGGTGCAAGCTTACATTGGACTTAAATTAAGTAACGATTTTCATCATTCAGATAATATCAGTTCTATGGATAATATTCTTATGTAAGGTAAGTAAATAAAGTTAGAAATACACCGGATGTCCATAGGACTCTAATTATATATCTGCCCTTATCCCATTAGTTGTGGGGTGGTAGGAAAAAAAAGATTTTACATTTATTTACTTTACGGTGTAGGCAGGTTTGGCTAAGTGACAATTTTAGAATACTTTGTTATGCAATAGAAAACAAAGCTTCTCATTAAAAAGGAAAATACGGCAGCAAAATATTTCACTCTTCTACTCAACAACAGATGGCGTTAAATTGCTATTGATAACATTGCCATCTATTGCAATATAAGTGAACTATTTTAAAATATCAGTCTTGCCATCTCGTGTCGAATAGACAATTTAGTTTGAAGCAATTGCTAAACGTAAAAATAGATGGCGTTTTAATTAAAGGTCTCTGCCATCTAGTGTCAAAGATAATGAAATTTTCTATTAGATACTAGATGGCACTTTTTATTTATAAATTAACGGATTCCATTTTATTTTGTAGGATTTTTTTTACGTAGGTTTAGTTACAACCTGCAAATAATTTTAGTTCGTAGGTTATTGGTTATTTAGTATTTATTATGTTACACATTACTTATTGATTAACATTGAATAAAGTAAATAATTTTGATTGCAAATAACGGATTTTTATTATATTTATTTTAATACAAAATAAAAATACTAATATTAAGTATGTATTGATTGATAAATAAGTATTATTTATAATCAAACAAGCGAATCGTGTTACAAGCGATTTCTCTAGGTTTAAATTACTTTCCTAATTATTTATTTATTGACTTATTATATATATTATTAATAATTATTCATAATTTATCAATTTAATTAATAAAATAATAATTAAATACAAAAAATATGTGCGCTTGATTGTAAAAAAAAAAGTATTTTTTTAAGTGTTGAATGCAAAAAGCCAACATTACGAAGTGTTCCCAGGCGGTCACCCATCCAAGTACTGACTTCGCCCGATGTTGCTTAACTTTGGTGATCGGACGAGAACCGGTGTATTCAACATGGTATGAACGTTGGCGAATGAGAAAACGAATTTATATCTTTTAAGTGTATATGTATTGATTTTACATATACATGTCGTGGCCATATTGTTAAATTGATCATTCATCATGAAGTGGTCGCCTACCCGTTCACATGATTTTGTCATCCACCACTTTTGGCCAAATCGTATTAACAGGGTGTCCATAAATCGATCTGACTCTTTCGTGATATTTTCTATGAGTCGGCACCGCTCGATTTGTCATAGTCTCCTAACCTAACCTAACCTATCGTACTAGGTTTTTTTTAACAATATTATTATAACCACCATTTAGTCTAATATACATATACAATATAACACACTATCCGTGAACTTCTTTGCATAGTCACCCTACTCTCTTTAATAGAATTTCACCAATAAAACGCGCGCAGCGCCTTACCGGTGATTCATGTAACTATTTTACGATGATCAATAATCTTGACCACTCATGAAATGATCGGGCGTTTAGTTGCCACCCATATAAAGTTCGAACGATTTTTAATCATCCTGCCCAACCATATCATGATTTGGCCAATAGACAGTTGAACTTTTTCATGAAATGCCCATTTCATGAAATGCTCGACCATTTCCAATTCTACGATATGGCCGACATTACATACATATAATCACTGCCTAGGGGTAGGCAGAGATCTTTCTTTGTACGAGACACAACCTCTTTCGTATCTACTTTCACTTCATCACGCTCGTCCAGGTACTTGACCTGGCCTTCTATAGAATTTTCACCAATTTGATCCCCAAACCACCTCAACATACCCTCATCTCTCCAATCTTCGTCACCACGTCCTCATTTATGCCACACTTCTTTCTGATCACCTCATTTCTTATTCTAACTTTGAAAGTGACTCCACACATACTTCTCAATGCTCTCATTTCCACTGCATTCACTTGACTTTGGTGTTTTGGTTTCTGCCATACCCAACTTTCACTTCCATACATAAGAGTCGGCACTAAAACACCTCCATGAACAGCCAGACGTGCCGCTTGCGACACTTTCTGGCTACTCATAAAATAATTAAGTGCCCCATTCACCCGATTCCCAGCATTCACTCTCCTTACAATATCTTTGTCATGCTTACCATCCCTTGTAAACAAAGTCCCCAGATACACGAACTCAGTCACTTGCTCCAATCTTTCTTCGCCAATTATTATTTTGCAATTCGCCATTACCTCATCCTTTTCAAAAACCATCACTTTCGTCTTACTTACATTCATCTTCATCCCTTTACTTTCAAATGATCCATGCATTTTTGTTACCATCTCCTGCAACTCCTCCTCCGAAGACGCAAGCAAAACCATGTCATCGGCATAGAGAAGGCATTTGACAAGTAACTCATTCATTCATAGACCACAATCATCGTCTTTCAAACCTTGCAAACAATGTCCATGAATAGATGGAATAACCACGGTGACGCTACACATCTCTGTCTAACACCCTTTTCGATGGTAAACCAGTCTGTGTAGGACCCGTTTATTCTCACACAAGCACTTGAGTCCTCGTAGAGGGATTTCAGTGCCCGAATGAGAAGGCCACTCACTCCATACATAGACAGAGCCTTCCAAAGTTCCTTCCTCACTACTCTGTCATAAGCCTTCTCCAAATCGATGAAAGCGCAATAGACCTTCTGACTTTTCGCTAGAAACTTTTCGGCTATACAGGGTGTTTTTTTGTGGCCACCTTTAACGAAGGGTGCGTACTCTATACATAAAATAAAGTAAGTTTATGCCAAAAAAAATGCTGGGAAAATTTTTTTTTTTGAAAAAAAATTTTTAAATTACTTGATCTGGCGAAATTTATAGTGTCTAGTGTTTATGCTAGTTTATTTATAGACAGATATTAATTATTTCTCGTGAAAAAATCTTGCTACGTGCGTCTATGTGCATTTATGCAGAAAAACGCAGTCTATTTACTCAACTTTGGACCCTAATATTTTGGAAACCACACACTTCCCAGGTATGCTTCCATGGAGAAAAATTATCGTGATGATGAGGAGATTCCGTAGTTTTCGGGAACGTTGACGACCAAAAATCATCATGTATAGGTACATCGTACAAGGAAAAGACTTGATCTGTACATCCCATGTTCTTTCGAAATCCCGCTTGTGCATCCCACACTTCCCCATTTCTGGTCGGTTACTTTCATAATCCTTTCAATCAACACTTTCGCATACAGCTTGCCGACAATGCTGAGTAATACCTTGTAGTTTTTGCAGTCCAGTCGTGAGCCCTTACCCTTGAACAGAGGCACGATAACAGCCTTGCACCAATCAATTGGTACTCGGCCGGTGTCAAAGCACATGTTGAACAGGCGGTACGTACGTACATATAAGGTATTTTGCTCTATAAGGTTCAAACCAAATGTATAGAAGACGTCCGTCTGATGCGTTAGCGTGTGTGATTACTCCACTGCTCCTAAATCCAATCCCTATGCGCTCGAGGAAATTCAAGTCGTGCTCGACGGTGGGCTACAGTCAATGCTGGGCTTGTTGCAGCTCTCCTTGAAGTCAGGTTCCATTCGGCAAGTCTCCTTTTGACGGTATCTGAACTTGGCGCTGGTCACGCAGACTTTGTTGGACTTGAACTGCATTGAGGCGGCGATTTCGTAAAACTGTTAATTGGATAAAACTGTCATCTGCTGCTGATGTAGCCCTAGGTCTGCCTGTACCTGGATGGCGATCGAATACTCCAGTCTCTAAGTAACGCTTGTAAACTCCTTGCACCGAAGATCTGCTGATTCGAAGAGAGAGTAGTATATTCTTTGATTCGAAGTCTTCGAGCGACGTCACGTTGACTAAGGCCAGTTTGAAGTATTGCTACAGCTTGAGCAGCTTCCTGAAGTGTCGTATCCATTTTTTTTTTGGGAAAAGTGTCAAAATACACGCCTGTAAGCTAACTATGCACAGAAACTAAAGAAACGATAAGAAATATCCAACTACCCTCACTGTAAAAGACAAAAACGCTAAGCGGGAACTCCAGTCAAAACAGACCAAAATTGTTAGCATTGTGTTTGTTGCTTAATTTTTACGTGAGTTAATGATACTTCTAATTAAATTTCATTTAATTTTATTCGTCAACTAAATCCACTTTCTGCAGTTATATATAACTTTGATGCTTTTTGAGTAAAACGAGTTAGAGTTCCAACGTGACGGGTGGCTCGGTTTATTTGCTGTCCAGATTTCTATTAAGTCATTTTTTTTATTTAGTTAGCAAACTAAATTTATTAGGTAATCCATCGCACAGGACGAAAGAATTCAATCCAACCATTAAAACTTAAACTGTGATGCCACAAACACCTTTCACCCCCTATCTAATAACCTCATAATGTCTCCTCAGAACAATTAAGACATATTTACGAGCACATTTATTACATCCAACACGACCTGCTGGCCCTCTTCCATCCATATGTTTCATAACCTCAATCCTTTGAAGATTCGTTACATACATCTTACAAGTAACAGGCCATTTATTTACACGCTTGACATAGGTACATTATATATATTATGCAATTGATCTAGTTAAACTACACAGAGAGCTTTGAAACCAACTTATACCCTCGTATCAATAATCGTTATATGTATAATAACTAATAACTCAAAATTCAATCTCAATCGTTTAATATTACTCTTATAGCAGAGAAAACAAAGTAGGTATCATCACTCCATCGAGTACCTCAAGGGAAGTTACTACTAAAATACATTAGTAATAAAGTAGAGATAATCCATCAAGACACTTTCAACAAGCTCAACAACTGTACAAAGCTTCCGATAAGGCACAAACAAAGTGCGATACCCACCAGACGTTGCGCATACGCACGAACTAAACAGATAGAAAGTACACCACTGCACTGCAGTTAGTCGTTGACAACACGCGGTAAGAGACGGACGTGCGTGCGGCGCAAATATTACCGAACGCACGCGGGAAATAGTTGCGTCTAAATCCGAATAGAAGATTTCTAATTTAAAAATTTTAAAGGATAATTCGTGACCTCTATAATAATGGGTGTCAGTGAAAAGGTTGCTTTCGTACTTTTTATTGTATCAGCCGCATCTGGTGTTCCTGCTGATTCCAGAAATAAAGCTCATATTGACTTTGGTGAGTTTTCGATCATATAGAAATTTATTTTTCATACGAGTAAAAAGAGTGCTACTCGTACTCGCAAATTACCTGAAAAACTTTCGACGTGAAGATATAAAGGATTGTTCATAATAACAATGCGTTTAATTAAAATAATTTATTACAACAAATAATTTATGCTTAACCTGTAGGATGTTTAATTATAATGAACCATCAAATTGTGGGCAGGAATGCAATTTGCATCACAAAAGCATTATACTGCGTGGGCGTAATAATAACTAGGCATACATTCATTAATTACGATAAAATCGTTTCAAAACTGGATATTCACTTTAACCCTGAAAGCGCTCTAGGAAACTGTTGCAAATAAAAAAAAACTTACGCAAGCAAGTGAATTGAAATATTTCGTTCGGAAACTAGTTGCAAAAGCAATAGAACTTTTACGGGTGATTTCACGGAATATAATTGACTGCACGGAGACTGCACGGCTGCGAGTGACACTGACCTACTGCAACACGCCCTGTCACGCCTTGGAAATATTTACAAAATAGTTCTAAACAAAGCATTTTGAGCTATAATTTTATTCAGCAGATTTCTTTTTTAATCTTCTCATACTTTCACGGATTTTAAAATAACTTGCTCGCGTATTTCAGAATTAGTGCTATCTCCTTAATTACACTTGAAAAATTGTTTGTATAGTCTGAATAGATAAATTAAAACACCGTGTACACTAAGTATTCTAAATACCTATAGGTAATATCCGTAGAATTTCGTGTTATCTCCAGTGTCAGCAACACCGGCGAACATTATCCATGCCCGCTGCAACATTTGACAAATCCGTAAAAATTACTTCTAATTCTAAAACGATCTTACGCCTTTATTGTCCAAGGTTGTTATTTCTTTGTTTTCCGTTGGTCTCTAAAATGTCTGGAAATATTGTGTTAAGGTCTTCACATATTACATCCAACACTCTTTTAGGTTGCGACTCTAATTCAGTAACCTGTCAGTCACCGTTACCAGCGCACAATTTGGGTCAATGAGTAGGAATCTGTTTAACTAGATCGGCCCTGTCTGCCGCACCTCCAAGACCACCTGTCTCATCTACTGAAAAAATACAATTTAAGTCGGCAGCCGTACTGAAATCGATCTTGATTTAAGTTTTATCCGTTAATCTGTGTTACGTTTTCCTCTCGTAATTATCGACAGATGTCCGAATTTTCTCGGATTCATTAGCAGACCTCATAGGTATGTATCGATGTAAATGTAAATTTAAAATTAATGTGAATGGTAAAGTTGGATAGATTGGAATTCGCATCAAGTTGGTGAAGTGTGCAAAACCTTAATGCTAGCCTTTTGTGCAGTTACACATTGTCTCGCTAACCCGGAATGGGGTTAAGTACAATCGAATTAGAGAAAAAATGCATGACAATTAGAGCTTTGTTGTGTCTGTGATGCAATGTATTATCTAGATCTAGCAGAACAAGAGGACTTAATGTGGATTCTATTTATGATTTTCGTCGTCTTCAGCCTATTGCAGTCCACTGCTTGACGTAGACCTCCCCCAGGGCATGCCACAAGGCTACTGCCACAGGAGGGTTTTGCTTTTGTTTTATTTATGATTAACTTTTAAATATTATTATTTATTATTATTATTTAGCGTAAGTAACTGTTACTAACATATATGGATGTAATATCTGAAATAAACATATTATTATTATTATTAATATTTTTACAAATTAATTGCTTTTAAAACATTGTTTTTTTTATATATTTTCTATTCTGCTAATCGTAAATAAAGTTGTACTTTCCATTCCATTAAAAGGAACGTTTTATGTTATTGAAAAAAGTATCGAGAGTAGTCACTATGTAGCGAAATTTATTCACTTTTAATTTGTTTAACTGATTTTGATTGGCAATACAGAGATGACAATGCCAATTAAGTGCATAGTTAAGTTGGGATTATCGTACAAAGTAAGAAAAACAAAACTTTTAAAATAAATCTACAGATGTCAACACTTACAAATGACATCCTTCTACAATTACTCTTCTAAACGCGACCTCTACACTTAACAGTCCGTCGAACAAACAAACAGACAACACAATCAGACAGATGGTCATCACTCGGTTTTCCTTGTCCAAGGTCTAAAACCTAAAGTTGCCTAATTACTTAACCTCCGTACAATAGAAACGCAAGGTTTAAGTTAATGCTCGCTTCCATCAGTGTTCTGTTTTCCGGAATGCTAGGTAGGTAGGTAACATAACAAAAACGGAAACGTCGAAGTGTAAAATGTCTTGAGAAGAAAATACATAAAATAGACTATGTAAGTATTACAGTAATATAGTGTAACATTTAGACTTTATCTATACTGTAAAATTAAACCTAACAATAAGAATTTAAAATAATCTTCTATGCTGCTCTGGGAGTAAAAAAACGGTATAATACTACAGCTACTTCTCTTCCCGGGCATACTGTACAAGGGGGTCATGGTGTTTTGTAGGCGATGGGCTGACCACCTGTCACTACTTGCCAAAGCAAAAGCTTTGCGATTTATTTATTTTTGGGTTGTTTAAATTCACCTCCTTTTTTGTTTGGTAGCGGTTTCATTTTTGGGGTGCGAACATAGAAAGTAACATATAATTAGACAATCGACAAACAAGTTGTTAATGCTTTCATGTCGAATAAATGATTTTGAATTTGAATACTTACCGAACTTGTATATCTCAACTATACCCTCAAAATTGGTCAGAAGTGGCACCATGTGGTTCTATCGGCCCTTGGTGCTCAGCCTACCCCGTAAGGGATAAAGGCGTCATTATATGTATGTATGTAATAAGATCAAAAGCAGATGCAGTTTATTTACATGATGATAGGATAAGATTACATACATACGGCGGTGATCCCAAAATGAGGAAGCCAGAAATGCAGGATCACGAAAAAGAGCCTATAGCCACGTTTGGTATAGCGAGGTCAGAATTAAATGATGATCAGTCACGCCTGAGAAAGCCCCTGAGTTCCATAGTCAATGCTTACGACATGCAGGATAAAAATTAAACAATATCATTTTTTTAAATAACTTTTGACGAATTCCTAACTTGAAACTCCAAACATTTGGATAAGGACCTAGATGATTATCGAAATGTTTAAATTTATTTTTTTATTTGTATGATGTTCATTAATTTTTAAAACAACTTGCATGCATCGCCTTAAATCTAGTACAAGCATACTATGTGCGGTTTTCCGGACAAAGTCGCAAAAACGGAAAAGTCAAATAAGTTTTTTCAACGTCTGATGATAATTTGATTGCACTTGTTTTGCAGTCAATAACAAAACATAGTCATATTAAATCAATTGAACATGATTCTTCGCTAAATAAATATCCTAAAGAAAAAATTCCAGAATTATTGATGTCGATTGTAATGTGTTTTGATGTGGTGAATTCACAAATACTGTTATTTTTTCGAAGCAAGAGCTGCTTCATAAAAATTTTTATTTTTTCACTTTTAGTGGGTACACGAATATTTTTATCAGTTTTAATGATCGTATCTGTCAATTTGTTAGTAATTGCTACAACGAAGAGGAATTTAAGCAAAAGACAATTGAAAAAAGTCTCGATTTTTTTTCCAGTTACCAGTGTAATGCTTCTATTATAACTACCTAATGACAGTGTACCAATACCAAATTACAGATTTTTTCTTAGTTCACGCAGTCAATATCGAGATAATAAGGATATTCACATAACTTGACTTGTCAGCGGACAATTAGATATGAGAAGTAAACACACATAAATTAGCATATTACCAACTTCTAGTTATTATGAATATTATTGCAATATAAGGTGTAGATTTGCACTTTAATCGTATTATTAAAAGAATATTATTAAAAGAAAATACAGTATTCGTAACGAAGATATATTTAGTACTCCATATGCATTTCGAAGATGAGACTCAGGAGAGTCAATAATTTCGTTCACTCTGTTTCTTGTATTTAGGTAAGTGTTTTTTTACGTAGAATGTTAATAGCAATAAAGATACATAATGAAGATATTTTGCTTCTTAAAAATACAAACTCAGGCTTTTAAAGTCTCATAAAAACAGGTTAAATAAAATCCATACCTAAATTTAAAAGGAATATTATTCCAACATTCTACGCGCCATTTTTAGAAGGTGTTGTACTTTTCCTCAAGAAGGGACGAAAATTTGAATATTCACGCATTTGTATCCTCCGTGAGTCGTCTTCGGGTTGTTGCCCTTTGGAACGGCCTTTCCAGGCCCTTAGAGGACATGAATGTTTACATTGTCACTCGGTATTTCTGAGGTTTACTCATAAAATATCACTAACTTAACGGCTTTGTCACTCGTCCGTTACCATCTCTGTGCTCGTCACTGTGATGTACGCAAACAAATGGGTGAATTCAAAAGGCCGACGACGCAGCATTGGCTTAGGACCTAGGATAATCAAAACAGATTATGGAAAAAGACAGGAACGCTCATGTGGTTTTTTCAAATTACATAAGAATTATCAAGGTAATTTTGAGTCGCCATTTTCGTCTATCTATAGTCATCCACTAAACTTTAATTCGGCATTCTCGTAGGTACGTGATTTATTTTTTAATAACGCGTACACACAACCTTTTAGTATTTTATCCAATAAACTTATGTCCATTACAATAGTGTCATTTAGTAAATTTGTCAGAAAGTATTAAAATTATTTTTTTGAACTAACTGAACATAAATTATTTATTTCATAAATGAGGGATTTTCTGACAAGTTAAAATAACAGTCAAAAATAGATGGCGTGAGCGCTTCACCTGCCCTAATCCCCCCACCTGACCTCTCCCAGCTTGAAGGATAGTAATAGTTCCGTGAATAGACTGTGCACTGATGACTAAAGCTGGCTACACACCCAGACTGGTGTACAGCCGACAATAAATCATCCGATCGGTTAAAGACGGTATAGTATACGAGTAGGTAGGAGACATAGCAAGTAACAAGTTGGATTTTGCTACATGGGTTAATAGTATCAGATTATAACCTACTTAATTTTTTTTAACAAACTTAAATTTATGAATGACTATTGTTGCCCATGACTTCATATGCGTGAACTACAGAATGTAGTCTATATCCTTCTCCGTACTCCTGCATATGCCTTTCATCCCATCCCATATTATTAAATGCTACATATACTTATAACTATTAACCCTCGTGTAGTAGAGTATAGATACCTTTAATTTAGCAGAGATGCAAGCAATGCTAAGATAGGTATCTGCTATATCTTTGTTTTTCCTAGCGGACCGATTTTTAGTCGGACATGTACAGCACACTATAGTCTGCTTCGTCTATTTATAGTGCTTAGGAACTAATGATGTCTTTGGTTGAGGGGTGAGGTGGGGGGGTTTAGGGTAGGTGATGCGCTCTCGCCATCTATCCAGGTGATTTGAACTATTTTTTTTTACTTTTAATTGTTGTCAGAAAATCCCTCATTATCGTCTACTAAGAGGAGCTTGAATTTAAATCCTCCTTCATTCCGAATTTTGTATCTGGCAAGTAAGATTTTGCACGAGCACATATTTACCGGTGTTTCAGTTAACACTTAAGTTTCTTTTCAATGTCCTCAATTACACTGTTTATCTCTAACGATTATCATTCGTCATTCGATTATAAAATGCAGGTGAATCATGTTAAATATACCGAGATAGAGCACGTTTGTAACTATTATGAAAATTAACTAATAATCATAATATTTACATTTATGTAATCGAAATAAATTCGTATTCATTTATATTTATGTCGAAAAGTTAAATATTCCCACTGATAACTTTTTTGAGTGCGTGTCTGTTGAAATAGCTATGAATAATCGATTTATATATCGTTTAAAATTTGTCACACAATATTTAGTGACAAATAGATAATTTTACAATTTCTTAAACATTACAAATCACATAACACATTTTATAACAACTGTATTACTTTTTTATTATATCATTTCGATTTACAATTATACAATTCATGATTAAATGTTTCTACATGACCATTATCACCAATATATACTGAAACATACTAATTTAAATTAAAATGAGTACGTTTATATAATAGAGTTCACAAAAAAATTCATTATTATGAAATTCTAAAATATTTATGACACTAAACTAGATTTTTTGTGTTGATACTTTACTCACAGGTTTTTGATGAAATAAAACATTTTAGATTCCGTTACAGTAATAATGATATCTCCTCTCGCATCATTAAACCCACCAAGCGTTTTCTCTACCTCTACATTATATTTGTTATCTTTCATTGTATATGTATCTTCTTCCTATCCTAATTTCATATTCGATTTCACTTATATTTCTTTTTCTAGCATAAAGCATATTCCAAGTTAAAGATGCCCCGAGCAGTGCAAATAGTTGGCATGTTGCAACTCGGGTTGCTGTAATAATCTTATAGTTAAGAAGCCTTGTCGTGTTGCAGTTTTAAGCTAAATATTTTGAAATTCGTCTGCAATATTGTTTTGTTTAGAAACTACATTAAATCTGTATTATTAATGAGTAGGTATAGTTTGATGCTAACAACTGAATCACGTATAGTTACGATTAAAATATTCTGCGTGCATAATTCAGTCCAATTAGCCCATATTTTTTTTACTACCGATTCAGATTGCCCATCTGAAGAATAAAGTTGATACTGTCAATAGAATTATAACCTATAGAAAGTGTGTTCCAACCAAATACAAGGCGAAAAAATAGGCATAAAATATCGACTTGACGTACTCGTATGCATGACATAAAATTAATGTTGCCCTAGTTGTGGGGAAATAGTCGATAAAATTATTATTGATGCTGAGAAGTATACTGATTTGCACACTCTTGTAGAATTATCGTGAAATTTAAATATATTAAAAGGAGATGATCGGACTTTTCCACATCATTGGTCCAAAAGTGTGACAAAAAAATACAATATTCTGTTAAAAATTGTCCCTCTGAATAATTTGTCATTATGTCAACAAAGCTGTGAGGCCATTCTCCGTGGTTTTATTTCATTCAATAAAGGAAAGGACGATGCCCATTTTAAAGATCTAATTTCAATTAAACATAATATTATAGTAACTATACAGTATAGTTTTAAATAATTCAGTGAGAGAGCTTGCAGGTAATTCCACAATCAATCAAAGACAAAGTAGATCCAACTACTAGTTCCGCCACTGTTTGAAGTTCAGATAATAATTATCACATAAATATTATTAAAATATATATTGAAATATAAAGAGGTATATTTATCTATGGAAGCTAAATGAAACTGAATTAAAAATGTGTGGCGGTGCTAGTAAATCGATTTAATTCGCCTTAAAGCAAAAATATATTTTCATTATGATTATGATGTCGCCCCAGGGTTAATAATAAAATAAAGATGGGTATGTAGATTTATTTATTTTAAAATTTTCATCAAAATGAGCAGAACATATACGTGACTGTGGTTTTGGTTTCCATGTATCTTCTCTCCGATTGAATCTTACAATTTTAATCCAATTGTCAGCAGTTATTGAGTTAGCAGGAAATCTAAAATTCCAGAGTAATGAAAGAATCTGTTTTTATTCCTATCTTATTTTTCTTATTTAAATATTAAAAATTTAAATATATAAATATAGGCACGGTTCAGGGTTCCGGAACAGAAGTCAGAACCCTGAAAATAACATAATATGCATGTGTTATATTATAATTAATAAACTTTCATTAGCCGACTCCATTTGGACGGAATACACTCATTCTCCTTTTTTAATTAAGTTATCATAAAATGTCATAATTTGATTATATTTCTTATAACAAAAAGACTGTAGGTAAGTATAACCGGAGTATTCATAGTTGCGATAGGTAGTTACCTCCACTTTTACCTACAATCTGCATGTTTAAAAATAGGGTAAAATTTCACACTTATGGCAACATTTTGTTTTCAATGACAGATAAAAAAATATGAAAATTTGATTGTGTATTTATTGTTTTATCAATGAAATTACGTAAAAACATCAAATATTTACCGGTGAAATGTGATGTTATTTATTTTCTTATGTTTTTGAGCATAGTTTTGGCAGGATCTCAGTGCACATTTCGTCATGGTAAGTCCTTTAGGTTGACATACACACGTAGCCACTGACCGCTGAGCACTGAATGACAGAGCCGCGATTGGTTCAAATTTGCACCCATAAAAATTCCTAAAATCGGCCTTCGGACTATACTTCTATAGGTTATAATTCTATTATACTGTCACTAAGTAGATCAAGTTTTAGAGAAAGACAGCATCAAAATCCTTTCAGATAGGCTATATGACCATTAAAAATTCGAGCCATAATGATTTCTTTAAATTCAATTCAAAAGCATTTTCCTACATTTCCAACCATAGAGTTCAGATTTTTCAAAGAGGTCATTGCCTCCACTATACAAGGTGAAGTGAAAGTACACGAAATCGAAAGTGTCATTATGTTCCGATCAGTGAGATGGATATACCTTATTTTTACCCATTTCTTAACTTTTACAAAAGGAAGAACCTAATGAATTGAGGAACATCATTAATATAAATGATATATTAACATATTTTATTAGCTAAGTGACAACTTTACAACATTAAAATCTGTATATGAAATAAATTCATTGGTACAGGCCCGTGACTGGGATCGAACTTATGCCTCCCGCTTGGAAGGTGCACGTCTTAACCACTGGGCTATCACCCTGGGGAAAGCACGTAAAACCGTTGGTCCCGCGCCTGATCTCTCTCTGGTCGTATCGGTTTTCCGGCCCATCGGACTATGACAGTGAGGAAATAGAGAGGTCATCTGTGTTTGCGCACACACTTGTGCCCTATAATATCTTCTGCGTACTTGGCCATTCTCCGTAGAGATTGGTCGCCTTGGCCGAAATACGGTCGGAGATCATCATATTTTAATAATATTATTTTTGTTCTAGACATAACAAAAATATCCCACTTCCCTATTTCTGTTCGTCAACTACAAATCTCCAGATAGCATGGAGAGTTCGTATGAAACTTCACGAAGTTTATACAATTTTGTAAAATAAACATGTGATTGCGAGTTTCAAATTTTATAAGTACTTTTTGTAATTAGGTTCTTTAGTGGGTTCATATTCATAGCATTTCGCTGAATAAACCCCTTTTTTTTCATCCTGTATAATAGATTGATTACACAAGGGAACATAATTTTTGTTGAATGAAATATTACGACTAATATTATGTATTTTCGGGGTGCTGATTTCAGATCTGAAATCAGATTTTTTGTATCAGCTTTAGTTTTTGAGATTAAAAAAAAAACCTGTTTTTGAAAAAAATATATTTTATTTAAAAAAGAACTTTAGAAAAATAACCACTACACATCGAAAAATTTTCTTTTATAAGATTTTCTTGTTTGACTTGGTTCACAAGGGCTGTTTTTAATGCTCCAGCAGTAGTCCGCCATCATGTTGGCATTCCAATGACCCTGGTACCGCTCTTCCATAGTCCGAATATCTTGATGGAAACGTTCCCCTTGTTCTTCACTCAGATCACCTAGATTATCAGGGAAACGATCCAAATGGCTGTGGAGGAAGTGTACCTTAATGCTCATATTGCATCCAAGCTGCTGGAAGTGCGACAACATCTCCTCAATGTGCTTCGCATAGCATTTATCTTTCTTGTTTCCCAGAAAATTTTGTGCAATCCAAACGAATTTATTCCAGGCATTTTTTTCAATATCGGTCATGTAATTATGAAAGTTTTCATCCTTCATCACCTTCTTATTTGGGGACCATCGAAAATTCCGGCTTTCAGTTTCTCGGTACTCAAATTATGGAACTTTTTAGAGATATATTGAAAACAATCACCATTCTTGTTCAGAGCTTTGACAAATTGTTTCATGAGCCCAAGTTTGATGTGCAAAGGTGGCAGTATTATGCGATCTCTAGGCACTAGTGGTTCATTTATCACATTCTGTTTTCCCGGAACCATAGCTTGCCTGGGGGCCATTCTTTTCTAACCCAGTGCTGAGACTTAGCTCTGCTGTCCCACAGACAAATAAAACAAGGATATTTTGTATAGCCTCCTTGTTGTCCTAGAAGAAAATTCACCATTTTTAAATCTACACATATCAGCCACTTGTGTTCATTGTACTTGATTCTATTCATAACAGAAGCTACAGTATCATATTCTTCTTTGACTTTAGTTGAATGTGCAATCGGTATCGACCCCAGCTTATTGCCGTTATGCATAAGTACACATTTTAGGCTACGCTTACAGGAATCAATAAATAAACGCCATTCTTTTGGATCATATTCTTGTAATCCCATTGATTTCAATAAACCAGGAATATCTGAACAATAAACAAAGTTATCATCTTCAGAAAAAAATGAAAGCAATTCTGTCTCTCTTTTACGATAGTACGAAATTCTTGTTTCTCGAGTTAAAAGATTTCTTTGCTTTAATCGAGAAGCTAGAATCTCTGATGCTTTTTTAGAAAGCCCAGGTCTCTGACTAATGCGCTAAGCTCTTCCTGATTAAAGGGCCGGGGCTCAGAAGAAATATCTGGATTAAAATCAGCTGTCCCACTTTCGTCACTTGAAGACGAGTTTTCTTCTTCCAAGACGTGATCATTTTGTGTAGATGATGAAGCTTGTGGTGCTGACGCATCGCAGGAGTACAGGACTGGTCGGGTAACAGATAACAAGTTAGGGTAAAACCATTTGGCCCGGTTTCTTTTGTTAATCCCGTTTATATCAACAACGCAAAAATAACAATCGTCCTGATGATTTGAAGGTTCTCGCCAGATCATTGGTGCTTGGTACTTGAAATGGGGTCTTTTCCGATTCACCCATAATCTCAAAGACTCGACGCATGTTTTACATACCATTTTAGGCACCCAATACTTGTCGCGGGTGTCCAAAGGAAATCCAAAGTAATCAAAGTACACCCGTTTTACGAACTCCGACACACTTAGTCTATACTCTTTGAATGTATATTCACCACATATGTTACAGAAATAGTTGGGATCGTTTTTACAGATATTTCGTGACGACGACATTGTAAAAAAAAAATTTTTTTTTAATTGTACAACTCGGAATTATGAAAATTAAGTGCAACTAGTACAAAAACCCGTCAAATAGCTGTATCTCATAAACGGGAGCTGTTAGAAACCAAATGCGGGTAGATTTGAAATTAGCGACCTCGTATTAGTAAACAACATTCACAAAATGCCATGCAACAAAAAAAAAAGTCTCATTTTGTTCCCTTGTGTTATCATTTATTAACTGTCATCTTATCTATTATACCTAACTAATAATGTCCACGTGCGACCTACTAAATATAGGATTTTTTAAATAATTGTCTGTGTGTATGACATTTACGAGCTAAATATACAAATAAATTAAAATATCTTCACCCTATCATCGGTCTAAACTAATTTATAATAATTAACACAAATCACCTCATAATATGTCTCTAAAAATTAAATGCATTAAAGTCAAAGTCAATATTTAAAATGTTTTAGTACATCATTATGCATTTAGTATAATGATTATATCAAACGTGCCGGTTGTGATGTAACACTTTTAGTATACTCGTATATCCGTTGTTTTGGTTTTTTGACCCGAGATCACCTGAAAGTATGTTACCGGGTCAAACAAGCTTTACGCTTCTCTATTTTGTTTAGAAACGAATAATATAAAATTCCGTATATCGACATAATGAGCCACGATAATTCTCTATTGCTTTGTTTATATTTTTTTGCTGTCACACTGTAGTGAAAGTCACGTAGAAGTTTGCATCCTTTGTCTGTTAAATATGATCTATATAAAAGAATATAAAAATCTTACGCTGTTATTATTGGTAAGCAAACTATACTATACTATAGATATTCTTTATGGAGGGTGGAATAGAAAGAGTATGTTAGAAACAGTCCAGAATGGGGGATTCCTAAATAATTTAGGAATGTTCATTCAATCTTGAAAAACAAACATGTGATCTCGAGTTTTAAATTTTGTGAATAGCCTATTTATCGCAGCGTCATAGCATCACTTAACGTACCCCATTTGTTACACCCTGTATAGGTCCCTTACATGCGTGGAATTCTCGCAGATTGTGAAAGTCAGCCTTATACGAGTTAAGTCTAGTGAAGTCCCCTAAATTCCAAATTTTTGACAGTCTCAAACAAATTATCCATTTCATGTCAATGTGAATACAAAGGCTTGCCTTAATTATAAGTATTCAAATATCACGAAGGAGGTGTATGCATGTCACAGCGAGCAGGAGTATACTATTGCAACATGCTTTACAATGCAAGTGACTTGACGAGATTGCTAAATAGGAGCAAGTTATCTCTGAAGTATAAATTCGTGTATTTAAAAATCATGTCAAAGGGGGATAGTAAGTGTGAGGAATAAACATGTTGACAGAATAATGTATGGCAGAAAGAGCCATATATATATCTATTTATGAGTCACACAACGGCTGTGATGATTTGTGAATTGGTTAGCATCGAGGCTTATGGCTATCAAAATTTATTCATAATTTCATGGTGTCGACCATTAAGCAGCTTTAAAATAGGTGCCGTTTAAGCAATCTTACAAATAACTAGGGCATCTAAATTTGTGGTTAAAACAAAAACTAAATTTACGCAATATTTTTTCCTACCTAGCGTTAATTGCCTGGTCAAGGTTTTACTAGAAACTAGGTGAGTACTAGGGTTTACTAATCAATTATTATAGTAAAAAGCTAGAATTAAAAATATTGAAAATTACCTGCAGTAAACCCTAAACAAGCGGAATGTGCGTAGGTACAATGTTCAGCTTATTGCATTTAGAAGCTATCAGTCATCTTGTACATAAATGTTTTAGCCCTGGATATAACTAAGTTATAGCGATTAAACATAGTGTCATTGCCTTAACCAAGCCTGTAGGTGGAAACTTTTCAGGTTAACTTACATACGCTGTGTAAGACTCTACCTGGCTTCATTTTTAATTCCGATTCAACAGAAATTTCCGGGTACCATAAAATGGCAAACAATCAAATCATCAAGAGCAAAAATTGAAGTGAAAAATGAGAAGTTAAGTGAATTTTTCTCAGTACATATAAGCTTTATAAAGCTAATAGAGCTCGAGATAATTGTCGATGTAAACCTATACTTAATCTTGTTCACGATACATAAATAAGCCTGAGTTTATTTCAACACCGATGACAGCGACATCTAAAAATCGTGACAGGGTTGCATGCAATCATCGAAATAGCCGTTATTTTGTAAATCCTCATTATTTGGCTGCAGAAATATAATTGAATACGAATTTGCCATTGTCCCAAATGGTCGCAAAGAACAATGCTGTGGCCTTCGACTGAACGTTCTGTCAATGAAATTGCTTATTGAAAGCTAAGTAATTGGCGATGGCTCAACATGATGACAATTTTATTTAATAGCAGACTAGCGGCTTGAAGCGATTTTGTTCATGTAAATTTTAAAATTCCCGTTTGAAAAAACCTAGTTGAATTTTAGGGAATCTTCTCCGAGTGCTCTTCTTTGCACACCCAATTGGTCATTCTGTTATTACTGATTTGGTCACAATGTTGTTTGATTCTTTTTGATACAAACATATTTCTGATCGTCAATGTGTTATACTCCTCTTGACTTTTCATTAGTTCTCTTAAAATTAAGTTAAGAGTAGAAATTTCTACCTTTCCTGTATTTTTAAATAAATATAAACATGCACTAATACTGTAATAACTGTAACAGTTAAGAGCTGGTCCTAAAAGTCGAGTCGGAAAATCTAATATTTTTTCGACTGAGGCCAGCAGATATTATTCAACATTTCCAATATAACGTGGCTTACAAACTCAATCAAACACAAGAGGATTTTCTTATTTCCTTGCCCACTCTCATTTACAATGCACGTACGTAATACACACTACAATTTATAATCTACTACCTATATCATTAGTCATTAGATTAGAATATACCTACGTTTCCTTACACTATCGACATAAGAACCTTGACAAGTTTATTATTACACAAAGTTCTTTGTACTATAGACAAATTAGCAGCTGAACTAGTTCATACTGGCTGGGCATTTCGCAAGTTACCTAGGAATTCAAGCTGGTTTGTATTTGCATCTGGTTTCATTAATAATTTTATGAAACAGCTGAAGTTAGATATGTACAGTGTACAGCTGTACACCCTGAACAGAAGTTTTATAAAGTAAGTACTGCCGACGCGTGCCAACTGACAAAGTACTTAATTATGGTCCATCTATGTGACATACATATTTCTACATTTCCTTATGGAGTAATATAAAGTATATGTTTCCAAAAACATGGAGTCGTCATTGCACTATTGACAGAACAATAATTATTATTTTGATGAGGGCAACGCCCAGCACGAAATTTAGTCATGCGAAAATTTATTGCATACCTATCGAAGCGTTAATTTGTGGTAGGTATGCACAAAGTTATAGAAAATACATGATTGTTATTTGTGTGATTTTTTACAATATAAAACACCGTGGAAAACTTTAATTAGCAAAAAAACGAGAGGAGCGGGGAATATTAAGTATAAAACCTGACCATAGGTTATCCCAAGGCTGTATGGTCTTTGATCTTTGCCTGCCTGGTGAATACAGAAAAAAATAATAACAACAACCAAAGGTTTTCTAAATTATTATTTTTTTTACAATTAGCTAGGCAAACATTTGACCGCCATCGTGCCTGATGTTAAGCAATATGCGGCCTAGGGTGGTACATGTTTGCCTAGAAAGTGCCTATTCACTCTAGCTTTGAAGACATCAATGTTGTAGTGCTCGGGAAATACATCGGCAGGAAATGCATTCCATTCCTTAGCCGTTCGCATCACAAACGAGTTAGCATAACGTTTGGTGCGGATGGGTGGGATATTCATAATTCCAAGGGGTTTATATATATAGGTAACATCCAAATAAGCCAGATCGTTAAGAAGACTGCTGTTCGATGTCTCTCACGCATTTTACTTCTACTATATTTACTATATAAGAAAAAAAGAAAACAGTGGCAATCTCCTTGACATTTTAACTTATGTGGCCGATATAGACATTTCCTTCCGCCTATTCCTATAAAATACATCAGAACGCAACTGACAGGTCATTGAAATAGTTCATTCGTAAGATGATTGAGGATTCCGATTTCGCGAGAGTTGGTAAACACACGTGTCAGCGAGATCTTTTGGTTTTTAGGTTAAATTAGTGTAATATTATCAAAATACGAGTATTAATCCTAGAATTGTATCTAAATATTATTGTGGTGTCCTTGGTGTATTGGTAAGTAGCGTAGAATCTAACATTCCTTGCCATACTATATTTTAGTATGGACATCCCACCTAAACCTCCTGATTCTCCGGACTCAGCCAGGACCCCGGAGAACTGCCTTTCCCCTCCTTTTTTTACTCCGAAGTCTCGTAAGAGATTAAGCGATGTTGAGTTGTCTATGCCAGTCAAAAAAACCATTATCGAGCCCTCTTTCACCTCACAACCCTCAACGCAAAATAATAGTTTTTATTCTCATCCAAGCCTTTCTCAGAGCGTAAAAGAGTACTCAAGGGTCCTTACATTATACACGTTTCCCGAGTAGAAGAAGAATCTACCATTGGTACAACTTTACGTTCCATAAAATTTGGGCAATTTTTAGTAAAAAATAAAATTAAGAATATTGTATGTGATGGTGTCAAAGGTGTTGGACGCAATAGGATTTCGGTGCAATTTATTAATGCCACTACTGCAAATGACTTTCTAAACAACAAAATTTAGTCAACAAGAATAGTCATAAATAAACGGCCTCTATTCCTACCTATAATATAACACTCATGGGAATTGTTAAAAATGTACCAATTGATATGACGATGGATGAACTTGCTGATTCACTAGTTTTGCCTACAGGTTGCGGTATTGTCCTTAAGGCCCGTAGACTGAATAGGAAGACTACAAGTGAGGGTACAATTGTTTGGGTGGCAAATATAGCTAAAAATACATCTATTCAAGATCATTCAATAGAATGCTAAAAGCATTCGTCGGAAAAGCTATAATCTGACCCTTCTGGTCCAAAATCATAAGTCACATGTCATTGCCATCTCTGAGTCTTGGCTGTATCCTGGAGCCCATTTTTGATTTCCAAGTTACACCTGCCTAAGAGATGACAGAGAGGACGGGTATGGAGGTAGCGTCTTCCTAATAAAACGCAACCTCTTCTATTCCCAAATTACCCTCCCCTCCCACAGTCAGAATATTAATGCTGTAGCTGTAAAAGCTCTAGGTGTTTCTATTGTAACCTAACCTAACCCCATCTTCCTTTTACCACCGGCTCTGACCACTATCCTATCCTAATTTCCTTTACTTATTCCTCACCCGCTCCTTTAGATCACATTCCTCTCCTAAAATACAAACTAGAGGCAGCAGATTGGTCTGCTTATCTAGATGCAGTTGATAGGAAAATTGGTGTGATCCCCCCTACATCTAATTTAAATTCCATCGATAACTACACTTTATTTACAGAAGCTCTTACCTCTTCAGCCGACTCCCATATCCCTGTCAAAAATTCCTCCCGTTGCCGCAAGTACTCCTCGCCTCCATGGTGGAATCATGAATGTACTGAAATTATTAAAGATAGGCGTAACGCTGAGAAAAAGTATGACGCATCGATGACCTTGGAGAACTACCTATTCTGTCAGCGAACAGCTGCTCATACTAGAAGGCTTTTGACTCGTAAAAAGAAAGAAGGGTGGGCTCGCTTTTGTAAGAGTCTGTCCCCTCGAACTCCTCCAGGTATTGTCTGAAAACAGATTAAAAGGTTTCGCTCTGCAGTTTCTCCAGCGTCAAATGTTTCATCTTCAGATCCTTCCTTGTGGCTCGAGGAGTTTGCTGACAGACTTGCTCCGCCCTCTGCTCCTTCTTTAAACTCCATTCCTCTCCCTCTTTCCTCCATCTCATCTTCAGATGAAATGAATCAACCCTTCAGCTTCGGAGAACTTGCGCTTAAGGGTCTCCGGGACTCTTCTCCTGGTGCTGATGGCATCCCTTATTCCTTTCTTCAAAAATGCAGTCATCAGGCATAAAACCTTTATTTAGATTTAATTAATTCCTTTTTCCTCACTAGCATATTCCCATTATAGCTATTCTTAAACCTGGCAAGGATTCCTCGGACACCTCCTTCTACAGGCCCATCGCATTATCTTCGGTGTTTCTTAAAGTGTTGGAACATCTCATAAAGGGTCGTTTGGAATGGATAGTGGAGAGCAGAAAAGTCTTACCTAGAACGCAATTCGGCTTTCAGAAAGGTATGGGTACCTTAGACAGTCTATCCACACTTATATCGGACATCCGTTTAGCATTTTCTAGGGGAGAATTTTTGATTTGTGTATTTTTAGACATAACATCTGCCTACGATAATGTGTTGTGCTTAGGCAGAAAATGTTTCAGCGGCTGACTCACATTATTTGTAGTATTTTAATGGAAAGAACCCTAACTATACGCTCCCGGGGTTATACTTCATCGCCTAGACATGTTTGGAGGGGTTTTTTATGTATGTATATTATTCTCCAATCCTCCCTGATCTATATACATATATCAATGTATATACCTGTATATGTATTGATATGTAAGTTTATTATTAATGGTAACAAAAGTAGTTTGTGTATGTCGATCTGTAACATAAGTGTGGTGTTTTCTTTGTTTTAGGTATAGTACAGTCCTGTATATTACAACAGAACTCATGTTTTTAAGTTTATTTTTATTATTATTTACCGACCAATCTCCAGCGTGATTTTTCCTCTCGTGACATTGGCGGAATTATTGTGCCCGACACATGTTATAAGGCCATTAATAAAAAAAGATCATTTAGGTATTTTCAACAAACTTCAAAATAACTTGTTATATTAGTCAAATTATAGGCACTGCAATCTAATATTAATTCTTAATCTAATATTAAAATAGTAGCATAATGCAATAGAAGTATTGCGCGATTACAATGTTTATGTACCAGTACATGTTTATTAAGTATAATAAAATATCCTTTCACCGTCATACCTCCTACTCCTTACCTGTCTTAGATTAATAACAAATAAGTATGCTTTTTCATTTTACAAATACGAGAACATTAAACTAGTGTAATTTGAATGAAAGTTACGGTAAAGCTCCCAAGCTTCTTTCATTTTCTTTGCTTTTCGTCGAGATGAAAAAAGAAAGTCCATCCTCCTTTTTATTTCACATCTTTTACTTCCCCGCAAATTGTATCGGATAACTTATAACTAATTTGATCCAGTTTTAGAAGTTCTCTCCAGTCAAAATATTTACAAAGATACATGACATACACATGGCTTTGTTCCTAAAATGAGTTTATTAGCACTGCAGAATCCTACAGATCTATACAGGGTGTTTTTTTGTGGCCACCTTTAACGAAGGGTACGTACTCTATACATCAAATAAAGTAAGTTTATGCCAAAAAAAATGCTTGGAAAAAAAAAAAATTTCAAATTTTTTTTAATTACTTGATCTGGCGAAATTTATAGTGTCTAGTGTTTATGTTAGTTTTTTTATAGACAGATATTAATTATTTCTCGTGAAAAAATCTTGCTACGCGCGTCTATGTGCATTTATGCAGAAAAACGCAGTCTATTTACTCAACTTTGGACCCTAATATTTTGGAAACCAGACACTTCCCAGGTATGCTTCCATGGAGAAAAATGATCGTGATGATGAGAAGATTCCGTAGTTTTCGGGAACGTTGACGACCAAAAATCACTCTGTATATATATATATACAAAAGAAAGTCGTGTAAATTTACACTATTTATAACGCAAGAACGGTTGTACAGATCTGGTGAAAATTGTTGGGTAGGTAGCTTAGAACCAGGAAACGGACATAAGATACTTTTTATCCCGGGAAAATATTTTTATCCCGGATAATTTCAACATTTTGTTTTTTTCTGCAGTCCACGCGGACGGAGTCGCGGGCTTCCAGTATTAATTAATAAAATGCGAATATTCTCTTTACTAACAAAATTGTACAGCTAAAGATTCTGCGATATATAATCATTATGTTCAAGCAATTATAATAATGTTAATAAAACACGATTTAAACTAATCTAATATAACCTCAAGTTCATCTTCAAAGCATAATTGACGAACTAATGACATATTAATAACCATAATAGTGTGTTTGCATTCATTGAGCGCAGATTTGACTATGTACGAGCGAAAGACAAATTATTATTTGATGTACAGTCATTTCTGATGAACTTTACTTCAGGTCAAGTCTCACTTATTGCGATCTCCATCTATATTTTCATAGTTTACACGCGCGACTCTAATCACATGGACTTCAAGTCATGAAATATAAAAAAACTTAGGTATATTTCTGGGACAAAATTAAATCTATACTAATATTATAAAGCTGAAGAGTTTGTTTGTTTGTTTGTTTGTTTGTTTGTTTGTTTGTTTGATTGAACGCGCTAATCTCCGGAACTACTGGGTCGAATTAAAAAATTCTTTTTGTGTTGGATAGTCCATTTATCGAGGAAGGCTTTAGGCTATATATCATCACAGTGCGACCAATAGGGACGAAGAATAAGAGGAAAATGTGGAAAAAACGGGGAAAATTATTCAACTTTGGAGACTTCCGTTGCGTGCGCTGCGTAAACGGTTTAAGTTATCCAAAAAATATGTATGAAAGAATAAAATGACGTAGAAATGATATGAAAGAAAAAAATTGAAGGTCTAGACTGCCTGATGCAGAACCCTTAGCAGCCCAGCTAAACTTTGAGAGATATGAAAATACCGTCTTAGGAAAAGTTGCTCAGCATGATAAGCACTTTCTAATAATATAACATAAAATTATTAATAAAGAAAATGGAAAAAATTCTTCACCCGAATGGGAATCGATAATATATAAACGCGAAAGTTTGTGAGTATGGATGGATGTTTGTTACTCTTCCGCGTAAAAACGGTTGGAGCGATTTAAATTAAATTTTGTATGGAGTTAGCTGACACCCTGGATTTTTGTTTTTATTAATTAAACCGGTAAAAAATATTTTCCCAGGTGATTTCAACATTTTTATTTTTCTGCAGTCCACGCGGACGAAGTCGCGGGCGTCCACTAGTATACTTATAAAATTGCCGTCTATCGTGAGGGTGCCCAGAATGCTGGCAGCATTACCTTGTTGCACGGCAATATTATTTTTTTGTGCGAAATTTAGGCCAAAATTCTGGTCGCTGAAGCTTTCCCAAAGTCATTTGGAAATTTCCCGGTAGAGGCGATGAGCGCCTGGTCCCCATGGTCCTAGTGTTTCGACGCCAAACGATACAAACATGTAGTCTCCTGGGAGGCCGAAATCGCGGCAGGACCTGTCTTTCTCAAGATTAGCGTGGTCAACCAAACTCATCACGGATACATTGTGTAAATAACGTTTAGAAAGAAACTTCGAACGATTTTAATTCTTGAAATCGTGGTGTGTGATTATTTCATTTTTACATAAAGAAAGAAAAGATAGGATAGTCGATTTTAAAAATTTTAATATGTCAGCTTAAATACGGTATAAATTTTGCGCTTATAGTTTGCCATGTGCCATTTGATCACAGGATTTATTTCCAACTACCTGTATTAACTAGTATTTTTAATTTATAAAAAGGATCCTCATCAGACCATATAAGATGTGATACGATACCTATATATACCTACCTAGTTAGATAGTAAAATATAAAATTAGTAAGTAGATAATGGAAATATAAAAGTAGAGTAAGGAAGAATTTATTTTAAATTCAAAAAGTGTCAAGGTGTAAAGTGATTTTTACGGGTCAAAGTTGGAACTTAAATTACGGATTTTGATTAAAAAGACTCATAAAGTATAAACCAACGTTAAAATAAAGAAAGTGTAGGTACGTATAAAATTATAGACAGCGCTAAGGATTCTCCTAGGAAAACAAGAGAAAATGTCCCATGTATCCAGCGGGCAGGTTGTCACATATATCTAAACTGCAATTCCGTGCTTCTACTCAAACCCACAACAGTCAAATCATCGTAATATCGTTTGACAAGTAATCCCGCCTCTCAGCAGCCAGAATGAAACAACTAGTACAATAGATACCCTTGGACCAATGGCATTTGACTCACCCCGTGTCTGACACCCGTGGCTTTCACCGCCTGGGCTGGTCTGGCATTTCTGATCTATAACTGGGTCAAGATTGAACGACTGACATGATTTGTAATTAGATTTTTTGTTTTTAACATCGACTTTTTGTAATTGACGTTTTTTCTAACTTTTCTACAGGCTTTGGTAGTTGTATATAATATTGTCGGCATTTAATGCAGACACACGTATTTAGGAATCATACTCTAAGCGGTGACCAACCCGCCTGCCCAGCGTGGTGACTATGGGCAAATAGGGGTATTTGCCATGGCAGTCTTGTGGCGTGCTCTGGGGGAGGCCTACGTCCAGCAGTGGACTGCAATAGGCTGATGATGATGATGACTCTAAGCGTGTTATAGAATATAAATTAAACACTGTATAAGCTAAGCTTCGTCAAGTTTTGATAGATATTACATATATTTTGTTATCAAATATCATTTTTAAACAGTGTTTAACTTTAGACGCGGTTTTGTAATAACACTAGTGATAAATAGTCACCATATCTATGTTTACCTTTGTATTCGAAAGAAATTCTATTCGAAGTTGATCCAGGTATTACATTATTTGCAAATATTGCAAATTCACTAAATAAATAATAATAATACTTGATAAATAACTCTTGTGGTTCATGTAATTGTTATGGTTAGCAAAGTTGAGCAGACAAAGTTGACATCCTCAGAAATTCGCCAAAAGGGAAAACTTTTAAAGAAATTCTGTGAAGCAACATTAACTCGATGGAAGAATACAAATTCGATGATGCGGTTGAACGCAGTGAACAGGTGTCTACCGTTATTTATTTATTTACTCTTTGGTATAAGAGCCTGAAATATACAGTGTGTCTGATTTTTGACTCGGCTTTTTGATAAATTTAAAATCATGCCCAAATATCAAGTGCCATAATCTCTGATATTTTTCGCCGCGCCGATAATTATTTGGTGCAAATAAAAATTTTGAATTTGTGTTTATTAGAGACGTCTAAATACCAAACTATCATTAACTCTCATATTGGGGATATTTCACACTACCCCCAAATTGATCACTAGGTCCATGATCTGTTTATCTCCTATAATTACATCCACTACAATCTCATTATGAGATTGTTTAATATCGATATATTAGAGTTACAGTAGTTGCGACAACCTCGCACAAAAGTTTAATAACAAAGAAGCGTTTAAAATTTTCCTTCGGACTTCGGTTCGGTATTTGTCGACGATGTGCTCCTAACCTAACACATGTCAGTGGCCTCAGTTAAATGCGGTTAAATGAGCCCACAAGTGTCTCTACCTCGGACGGAGTTTACCTAATACTTAGTAATAATTTCTTATGTCTTACCTATTGTCAAAAAATTACTTCAAATTTCTGTGACTGCTAGATTTTGCCGACTTACAGCCAATTTCAATAACCGATCTCGAGAGATTTTTTGCATATTTCAGATTAAATGTTCCATAGTTTTCATACAAAAATTCAAATTTGTAATAAAAAATCCGAGATTCTTTATGATCTCTTGTATTGAAATTGGCTGTTAATCTTAGATCCATTTTAAACTATACTAAACTTTTTATCCGTCTCAAATTCTTCAATTCTTTGACTAAAACCTCTTTTTCGTCGCGGATAATTTTATTCTTGTATCATTCATCGTCCGACTAGCGTAATACAAAAGAGTTTTAAATACGGAACGGTAATCAGTTGCATGTAATTCGAAGTTAAAATTTTTTACTCAATGGCCGGCATTGTTTACGAAACGTTGAACGTGTCCAATGCTGAATAAATAATGTAAAGCTGGTAGTGTTTCAATTGCCGCATGTTACGAAAACTAATGTAATATTTGTTTGGGTAAATAGAAAGCTATTTCCATGAGTAAGTAATGTATTTTAGCGAAAGAGAATATATTATAAGTTATCGACTAGTGGTACTATGCACTAGAATACATCAGCTGCATCTCCTTCCGAGTCGTAAGAGACAGTCAGGGGCGTTTTCTCTGGCAATAAGCTAGCAACTTGTCCCTGAACATTTACATCTGACTCCGCTATGCTAAACGTGGCTGTAGGGTCCCCTTCGTGATTCTGCAATTTTGGTTAACCCCATTTGGGGACCATATTCGTCTGTATCTACAGGTGATTTTTGGTCGTCAACGTTCCCGAAAACTACGGAATCTCCTCATCATCACGATCATTTTTCTCCATGGAAGCATACCTGGGAAGTGTCTGGTTTCCAAAATATTAGGGTACAAAGTTGAGTAAATACACTGCGTTTTCTGCATAAATGCACATTGACGCGTGTAGCAAGATTTTTTCACGAGAAATTGTTAATATCTGTCTATGAAAAAACTAGCATAAACACTGAACACTTCGAATTTCGCCCGATCAAGTAATTTAAAAAAAAAATCAAAAAAATTTACATCGTTTCCCATCATTTTTTTTGGCATAAACTTATTATTTGATGTATAGAATACGTACCCTTCGTTAAGGGTGGCAACGAAAAAACACCCTGTATATACTGGGTGTAAAAAGACAACTTTGTTCTTTTAATACCTCGTATTCTTTATAACATCACGATTATTTTTTTCTACGGAAGCACCCCTGGGAAACCACGGGTTTTCAAGATATTGAGGTCTAGTTACATTAATATTATCATTTTCTTTACATAAATCCATCTTAAATCGAAACTTTTTTTTTTCAAATATACCATGTCAAAATGTTATAATGTTAGTTTTGTAGGTACATTTGTACTTTGAGCATCAAACGAATACATTGCTTGCAAAAAAAAATACGGCATTTTTTCATAATTTTTTTGTGGTTTCCCAGGGTTGGTTCCATAGAAGAAAATGATTGTAATCTTACAAAGAATACGAGGTATTAAAAAAACATCGTTGTCTTTTTACACCCTGTATAATGTCTACCAAAAAGTATTGATTATATTTGGCTTCGTCCTCGAGATTAGCAAATAGGTAAGTACTTGTAGTAACGCGTAGCGTTCGCCATTCTCACACTATTTTGAGGGTATTTATACTTTTTTTTTTTTTTTTTTTTTTTTTTTTTTTTTTTTTTTTTTTTTTTTTTTTTTTTTTTTTTTTTTTTTTTGTGGTTAGGTATTTCAACTGCTCACGAACCTCGCCAAATCTTGTCATTCGCGTTTCAGTGTTTTGCCATTCCGCACGCAGTAATAGCAATCTAACAGTTAGTTGTTTCATCGTTTTTAAAAAAATGCCGAAAAGAAAGTTTACGGACCAAGATTACGAACTATTATGCAGAAAATTACACCGATTAGAAAAAGAAGTACAACGTGATAAAAAAGTGAAGCGTCGCCAACGAATTTTATCAATCTCGTCGTCGTCATCTTCAACTGAGGATGCTGGACAGTCGCAAACAGAAGGTTAGTACACAATTTTTGCGATCGATTATGAGATATTGCGCTAGGTATTGCGGGCAGTTCTAGAGGCTGTCTCGTACCGATTATATGGAGTTGTGGGTAGCTTGTGGGGCTACCTCTTCACCATCATACACGACTTATGAGTGTACCTCATAGTCATGTAATGCAATATCAGTACTTATCATAATCTAGTGCTGAGGTTAGCTTAAACGGCTACCTCTTCACTCTCTTACACTTTGTGCTGTGGGTAGCTTATGGGGCTACTTCTTCACAATAAGTGTATCTACCTACTCTAATCGCAATAAGTGTACCTACCTACATAGTGATTACAATGGGCAATAATGTGATATTTCATTTTAGACTGCGCTGAGCCCCAAGGATCATCGCCTGGGGCCCAGGCCCAAGACTACCTGCAGACTATTGACCTGGAACAGAACTTAGCCCCAATGATGCAGTCATAGTTATGCCGCCGCCCAATGAGGCAGCCTCGGCAGGCTCGGCCCCCGTTGCTTCCGAAGCGGATCTTGCTGACTGTACTCCACAGTTAGACGCCGATATCCTGGAAATACTCGGAGTAGATCCCACTAAATCTGAAAATTTTGGTAAGGATATCCAGAAGGATGTAGCTGTTCGTTTCGAACATTCAGCAACATCCGGTCTTTCAAAGGAAGACCGAAAAGAGTTAATGAGCAAATATCTGATTCCTAAGAACTGTAAGTTGATTGGAGCGCCGGCCTTGAATCCTGAGGTCAAAGCCGCAGTCTCTGAAGCTGTAGTCAAGCGCGACACAGTAATAGAGTCCAAACAAAAATTAACAGCTTCAGCTATTGCTAGCCTTGGTGAGGCAATCACTCTGCTTTTGTCATCCAAAGATAAGAATCCGGATCTTTTGCGTCTATTAATAGATACGGGCCGTACGTTGAGTGACTGTCAACACAACGACACAGTTACCAGACGCAATTACATAATATATTCCGTGAAGAAAGAAATTAAAGAATCTCTTCAAAATGCGAAAGTTGATGGTTTTTTGTTTGGGAAAGATCTGCCAGATACTTTGAAAGCTGCTAAAGCTATCACTAAATCAGGTGCAGAATTAAAACCGACACCTGCATATATACCTAAACCATCAACAAGCAAAACCAACTTACCTAGCACTTCAAAAAACTGGCGGAACTACAACCCTATCCGCCCGGCAGCAGCAGCGACGTCGAAAGCGAAGGAGACTACGCCGAGAATGCCAGCGGCATCGAGGGGACAGCGCGGGAGCTACTCCAGGCGGTCGCAAAGTCAGCGCGTCAGTCACAGTCGCCGTTAACACAACCGGTAAATTATGCAGGCAAATTAGCTCAGTTTTACGATCAATGGGAGCTCATTACCCAGGATCCAGTCATTCTTTCATATATTGAAGGATATAAAATTCCTTTTATCCGGCCTGTACATCAAAGTTTTCCTCCTTCTACAAAAATTTGCTCCCAACAGGAAGCAGTTCAATTTAAGGAGGCTATTAAAGAACTATTGTCTATAGGCGCTATTTCAAAATGTAAAGCATGTGATGGACAATTTTTGTCCAGCATTTTTTTGGTGCCAAAGCCGAACGGAAAAATGAGATTTATTTTGAATCTAAAGCAATTAAATAAATTTATAGACACAAATCATTTTAAAATTGAAGATCTTCGAACAGCTCTAAAGCTTATTTCGCAAGATTATTTTATGTCTAAACTAGATCTGAAGGACGCGTATTTTTTAATAAAAATACATCCAGATTTCACAAAATATTTACGGTTTGAGTGGAATCACGAACTTTATGAATTTACTGTTTTACCATTCGGCCTTAGCACCGCGCCATATGTATTCACAAAAATTATGAAACCAGTTGCTAAGCTTCTTCGTTCTGCCGAGTTAATATCAACAGTATATTTAGATGATTGGTTTCTAATCGGAAAGTCATTTAAAGCTTGTTCAGATAATGTTCAACAGACTAGAACTTTGTTAACTTCTCTCGGTTTTATAATTAATGAAGAAAAGAGTGTTCCAGTTCCTACCAAAAAATGTTTGTTCCTGGGATATAATATTGACTCAAAAAATCTTCACGTCAGTCTTCCACCTGAAAAAGCTTTACGTATAAAAGCGGAAATTCAAAAATACTTTATTTTAAAGAGATGCAAAATCAGGGAATTTGCGCGTTTCGTCGGTTTACTTATCTCTGCATGTCCAGCCATTGAATATGCCTATCTGTACACTAAGCATTTCGAACGTGTGAAATATCTGAATTTAAAAGACGACGATAACTATGACAGGTATATGGATATTCCTAATTCTATATTTCCTGATTTAAGATGGTGGGATCGAGTAATTTTATGCTCTGTAAATAAAATAAAACAAGACAGTTTTGACGTGGAGATTTTCTCAGATGCCTCAACTACGGGATGGGGAGCTGTCTGTGGTGACGAAAGAGCAAGCGGTCTGTGGAGCGAGCACGAGCGTGCCATGCACATCAATTATCTTGAAATTTTAGCGGCATATTTTGGACTAAAAATCTTTGCAAAAAATCTAAGAAAGTCTCAAATCTTATTACGCATAGATAACACAACCGCTATCTCTTACGTGAATCGCATGGGTGGCATACAGTACCCGCACTTGACAGAAGTGACTAAACGCCTGTGGCAATGGTGTGAATGTCGTGATTTATTCGTCTATGCGTCATATATCAGATCTATCGATAATACGGAAGCGGATGCAGAGTCCAGGCGTATTCATCCCGATATTGAATGGGAATTGTCATCCGATGCATTTAAAAAGATTGTTGTTAAATTTGGCTACCCCCAAATAGATTTGTTCGCAACCAGGGTAAATAAAAAATGTGATATCTATATATCTTGGCATCGTGACCCAGGGGCCCATGCTATTAACGCGTTTACAGTTAAATGGAATCAATCATTCTTTTACGCTTTTCCTCCTTTTGCAGTTATCTTGAAAGTTTTACGTAAAATAATATCGGATGGTGCTGAAGGTATATTAGTAGTACCAATGTGGCCAACTCAGCCGTGGTTCCCCATCTACAAACAACTCGTGATATCTGATATTCTGTATTTTAGACCAAAGGAAAATGCAATAATTTCTCCTCATTGCAGCAGTCGCAACATGCACGCCACGGTTACCCTGGCGGTCGCAATCTTATCCGGTCAGCGTGGATAAAAAGAAACACACCTTTGCCTGCGTTAAATATAATGCTTGCATCTTTATCAGATTCTTCGCTTAAGCAATACGATGTTTATCTTAAAAAGTGGTTTCAATATTGCTTTCAAAATCAAATTGACCTATTTGTTGCTTCCATTTCGGATATAATTACATTCCTTACAAAATTATATAATGAAGGAGCTAAATATGGAACTCTTAATACATGTCGTTCAGCATTATCATTACTTGTAGGCGATCATATAGGCCAAGATCAAGATGTAAAACGTTTTTTCAAAGGCATATTTCGGTTACGTCCACCCATGCCCAAATACGAGACAACTTGGGATACCTCACTAGTATTAAATTATTTAGAGTCAATATCTCGTATAGAAAGCGTTTCTATAGAAATTCTCTCGAAAAAATTAGTCACCCTCCTAGCGTTAGTTACAGCTCATAGGGTGCAGACGTTATCGAAAATAAACATTGACAATATAATAGTTACAGACTCTCGCATTGTTATTAAAATCACTGAATTGATAAAGACTTCTCGTATTGGTTCTTCTCAACCTTTGTTAATACTTCCGTTTTTTGAACAAAAACCAGAAATATGCCCTGGTAAAACGTTACTTAGCTTTCTGAAGAAAACTGCACCATTGCGAGGTGATGTAAAAAGATTATTTATTGGCGTCAGGCGCCCTCATGCTGCCGTTGGTAGTCAGACGCTCAGCCGCTGGATCCGCAGCATGCTGCAGGCCAGCGGCGTGCCGGCGGCGGCGTTCGGCGCACACAGCACGCGGCACGCCGCTGCCTCGCGCGCACACCAACTCGGTGTCGGGCTCGACGTCATCCGCCGAACCGCCGCCCGGCTGGAGCGGCAATTCGAATACGTTCTTTCGATTTTATAACCGTCCAGTAAATGTAGATCCCTCAAATAATGATTCTTTTGCGAGGGCAATCATTAATAATTGTAGTACATCAAATTAAATTTATTTAAGGAATATTAATCATTCTACTGCAGAAATATATTAAAAATAATAAATCTGATTTCAAAGTCAACCAAAGTTTTTTACTTAGTTGCCTTTCCAAAAAGTATTTCGCGATTATTCTCTAAAGGTCTACAAGTACTTACCTATTTGCTAATCTCGAGGACGAAGCCAAATATAATTAATGATTAAACGAACTTACCTGTAAGTGAAGTTCTATCATAATTATATGAAGGCTTCGTCCGAAGAGATTAGCAACCCCCCCTTTTTTTACCTATAGTGTTACTACCCTACGTGTGTACCCTCCCTTGGATCGCGAAATATTTACAATCTCTAAACTAAATGACAAGATTTGGCGAGGTTCGTGAGCAGTTGAAATACCTAACCACAAAAAAAAAAAAAAAAAAAAAAAAAAAAAAAAAAAAAAAAAAAAAAAAAAAAAAAAAGTATAAATACCCTCAAAATAGTGTGAGAATGGCGAACGCTACGCGTTACTACAAGTACTTACCTATTTGCTAATCTCTTCGGACGAAGCCTTCATATAATTATGATAGAACTTCACTTACAGGTAAGTTCGTTTAATCATTAATTATCTTTTGACAATAAGTAAGTAAAAAGAAACAATTTTCATTATGGGACCAACTCTGATGAAAAAAAATCAGCTGTTCCATACATTTCAGTGCAGTAATTATTCAAGATTGTATGGAACAGCTCATTTTTTTTTTTCACTATTTCGGAGTTGGTCCCATAATGAAAGTTGATTCTAAAGTTGATTTTACCTACCTAGTTTCGTGTCAAAAGACAATTAGTATTTTTTTGTAGACCTTATACAGGTACTATTTACAAATGCAAGTAACTAATCTAAATAAATGAAGATAGAGAGAAATATCTTATAAATAATATCAAATTAAAATATCTTATTATGGAGGGAACTAATAACTTCTCATAATATAATAAGAAGACTCGCAGAATATATGATGACAATATTAATAATAAACAGGCTCTTAACTCTTATTTATTAAATCCTTCTTTATATATTTTAGTAAAGTAAAGGTTACAAAGTTATAATACTTATAATCCTAAAGTAAAATTACATCGACGTAATTCATAGAACTAATATGAACCCATAATCGCATTTCGATCTACGCCATTGCTCAATAGTGTTACAGTACTATTAAAGTCTCCATAATGCATAACTAAACAGCAAAAGACCATACATAGTAAAGACATCTACAAGGCGAAAGTGAAACTTGACACACTGTGACACATATTACATAACACCGCGCGAAGAACTAAAGACCCGAGATATTCAAGTCTCGATTACTCGATTTATCGATGCTCTGTGAAATCGAATTGAATCGTTGGCACTGTATAGCGTATTCTGCAAACTCATCTAAGTATTCGATTTTGTAGATATTATTCATCTAACTTTTACAACTCGTCTCTCGATCGATCGTTCGACACATCTAAGTATCGAACATACAAATGATTAATTAAGCCGGTCTTCAGCTACCCAATATTTACCCAACATTTAACAAAATCTCCGCAAGCATTCAGTTAGCCTGTCTTTGATGTGTGGTTTAACCTGTGTCAAAGATTTTGTTAAGTTTTGGGAAAAACACGGGCGCATATAACGCACTGATATTGCATTGCTTAGTCTGTAGGGTTGCTACCTATATAAATATGTACTCGATTTTCATGTACCACAAATGCAAGTCAACATAAATTCTGGTCATAAAGGTCAAGATAAATGTAGGTTTTACATCACATATTTATAGGTACGTTAGTAATTAATATGGCAAACTTAATTAAATAAATTATAATTATTATGTATATTTAGGTATAACATTAACCTTTAATGTATCCGGTAGCCATTTTTATATCTATGTATGTATAAGCAACGTAAGTACTCATCTAAAGCAGATCTTAACTAATCCGTAATAAATATAAATATTTTATTCAATGCGAATTACCTTAAATTACAAAACACCTTAACCCATTTGAATATTTATTTTAGAAAATGAACAAGTGAGTTAATATCCTATGCAGCTTTTTACATTTACGTTTATTCTTCATTCCTAGTGCACAGGGACACAGCTGTCAAATAAAGGCACAAACAAATGAATAAATATGGATAATAATATTACAAGTATAACGCTGACAACCCTATCAATGTATGCTTATCTCTCGTATCCTTTCACTAAAGACAGAAGCTAATTGAACTTAATCCAGATTTTTGAACCGATTTCATGTCAACGTCCTTGATCCCAAAGCTTTGATAAAACCGGTCCTAAACGGTCAATAAAAGAAACAAAATGGTGCACTTTACATAAAAACTTAAATGTAATACACTCTTACGTGACATTTGCAAACATATTATTATATTATATTATTATTACTATTATTTATTATTATTATTAATCTGAATATGTATTAAATGTGATTATGGAATTATTTTTCTGAAATAAATTTTAGTTTACGCGGATAAAGTCGCGGGCGGCCGCTAGTACTGCATAATAATAATAATAATAATAGATTATTACATACTATAAATAGTATGTAATAATCTACCTGCGAGTTTTATCAAAATCCGTTCAGTAGCTTTTGCGTGAAAGAGTAACAAAGACGACATACACATATAGATCCGTCGTCACACACTTTTATAAATTATATTAATAGGAATAGGATAGTATGGAGCAATTGCATTCTATTTAATTTTAGTAGGTACGCAAATATTAATACAAAGTAATATAGACCTAGCAAAGAAGTGAAATTAACAAAAGTATTCACTTATATAAAATTACTTTTAGTATTATCTAATTAAGGAATTTTTCAGTAATTTCAAATCAAATAAAGTTATTAGTACTCGTATACTCAATAATATATTTATACCGTTACGTACGAGTATACAACACAGTAAGCAAGCATGCAAGAATAAGCTAAGTAAATTATATTATATTATATCACGCGTTGAAGTCTTTTTAAGGCAGCGTTTTAGTGTTAATATGTTAACTTGTTATTATTAAAAATAAATATAATTACGTATCCTCAAGAGGAACGAATAACGGAACCCAATATTAATTGACCCGATAGCTCAGTTGGTTAGAGCGAAAGCACGATTTGCGAGAGGTCGTGAGTTCAAATCTCACTCGGGTGAAGAATTTTCATTTCTTCATAATATTTTATAAATACCCAATATGTGAATCAAGATACGGCTCTTTAGTCAACTCATCCCGCTTCAAACTGATCCCGCGGGATAAGTTGACTAAATCATAAATTTAATTACTTTTTCTTAGTCAACTCATCCCACTTTACAAAAAAATGTAATGTATTGTGTTATTTTAAATTTAAGTACCTACACTCGTCAGTAAAAGTGTTTGGAGAAAATAATGACATACTATAATGTATTATTAAAAAATCACAGCCGTTTGATGAATAATAATAAATAAAATCTAGTACAACATTGTTTAGAGATTATAAAAAAACATTTGTCAATATTTTGGCCGAAAAATAATACTTAATATAAAATTAAACAATAAAAAATGACCGTTGTTTTATTAATATGTACTTAATACTATGTGAAGGTAATTGAAAATACTGAAATCATAGTTTTAAAATACATAAATCTACTGTGAAATAATTTTGTTGTCAATAGACAAGTGGTTAGACTCTATCGCTTAGAGTATAAAAAAGAGATCGCAACAGTCCAACCTCAATATTTTTTTATTCGCACGTGAACTTGATCCTTATGTCTAAAATAAAACCATTACAACTGCACATTCACAATTAAAAAACGAAAAGGTAATAAAAAAAAACGTTTTGTTAATTTTTATTACCGCTTTAGGTCGTTTTACGACATTTTTGAGGCAATTAACAGTGACATTGACATTATTTCTGTCAATCTATCTAATAAATCATCCTTCACTTTGTATTAAGCTGGAAACATGTTAACCGAAGTAAAGTGAATATAATTAATTAAGATCATTGAAAAATTATTCAGAAATTGGCAGTGACGTGATTATAGGTAGACACAGGGTCACATATTAAATTCATAGAAAAAATTGGCACCAAAGAATCTATATATAAAACGTAATAACTGTTATAAGCTAAATATTTCATTTAAACCTTGTGCAATTACCTTAAGACTTGATTTTGCTTGTAAAAAACTATCACCCTATGCAGCTTCGACTAATCTGTCAAAATCATATGTCACTTAGATAGCTTACAGTTATTTGAAGTTCCCACTATTTCCACTGCAAAATGTCATTATGAGTTGCCAACAAACTTTCAGATATTACCTATTTACCAGAGACATTTTTTGGCAGTAGTATATTTTTTCTTATTAATTATAAATATTAACGTAGGTCATTAATATTTTATAGAAACAATGGAATAATAGTTCATTCATAATAATAAATACTGCCAATATTCTGGGCACTCTCCCGGTATACGGTAACTTTGTAAATTATTAAATTTCGTGTAATAAATTAGTTTTTTAGGTCTCTATAAATTACTTTCTAAGGTTGTAATAAAACCCTTCAGTAAATACTGCTATTTTATAATATATTAGTAATTTATATTATGTATTGCAAATCTTTGGCAATGTGAGTTTCAAAAGAAACCATATTGCGCCGACCCAATAAATAATGGGTTAAAGGCAGGAAGATGATGAATTTATGTAAAGTAATATGACTGATTTATCGACGCTGAGGCAAAACAACTGTAGCTAGAGACGTGATATTTGAAGCGTGGCTTCCTTTTATGAAGTAGAAGTCCAGAGAGGAGGGGTTTCCCGGGATTCCCACAGGAACGGGGAATTCCGGAGTTTACGGATTTAAGAGGATCCGTGTGCAGACAGTATTGTTATAAAAAAAAACATTCAGATATTTTTAGGTATTGAATTAAAATAATTTAAAAACCTTTATTATAATTTTAATCAAAGTAAAACATAACAGAAAATAATAATATAGTAACTTCTACAGATAGTATACAGTCTACAGAAACTATGCTCCACTACTTTTCAAGTAAAGTTTTCACAACATATTATACTGTGACGGGTGCAGCTCGCACTTTGCCACTTTTTAATTTTAGGGAAATATATTTTTAGTTGGACACATTACCGATATTACAGTGGAAATAGCATAGGAAGTAAACAAATATGTCATCCGTCTAACACATTATTATTTGTTTAAATATTTTATGTAAAATATTATATTATCCACTGATTATTAACATAAAACAGAAACCTTTTGAAAATTACTAACTGAAAGTAAGATATTCCGTGAGATATTTTAAGGTTTCGGGAATTGTTTCCGCAATTTTTAAAAACACACTGAGGCATTGTAACACGTTTTGTCTATACCGTTGTCATAGATGAACTAAACCTTGTGATCTGCGCTTGTCAGTTTTGAGCAGATTACGGACGATCCGTATATTGAGAGCTGACCCTATATCTAGTATTAATTCATCTAAGGAAATTGGGCCGATTTTTCCAAACGTCAGATAGCCTTTTAGAAGAATAAAGTTGATGCTGTCTTTTTCTAAAACTTGATCATGATAGAGACAGCATCAACTTTATTCCTCTGATAGACTATCTGACATTTGGAAAAATCGGCCCTCATAATGTATCAATAATAAATAACTCAATACCTAAGAAAAGATAACATAAGAAGAAATTAAGTGCTCACATAAAAAACAATATTATGTAGAGTTCACAAAATTCGTGAAAGTAATCTTATAAGCTTGCTTGCATTCCACTGCCTAAATCTCGAATACTATTATGTACTATATAATATAATATCAAATTTTTGCACCATTACCATATTTTAAAATTTATATTAAAAAGCCAAAAGGTCTTCATATTTCGAAAAATATAAAGTGGTATAGAATAAAGTGGTTGTCGCGCAGGTAGCCCTAATGTTTATAGTTTATACTAATTTATCACACTTGTTGTTGCCGTGAAAAAAATATTCCTCTGGTGCTGATGAGGGCTTCACTACAGTACATCAACTTCATTTCTTTTCGTGTACGTCGTGAGAGTCGACTAAGGAACTTATGAGCATTTTCTCAGACGAATGAGCTAGTCTTGTCACAGATATCATCTGTACCCCTTTGCCATAGATATAGCTGCAGAATGCCATTCGCGATCCTGTAGTTCATGGCTATAAATATAGTCTAGTATACATATATATGTACCAATATGTATGTATGATCTTTCAAAGTAATAATAAAAGCTATTCGGCTAGTATTCAGTTTTATTATATCAGTATAATATAGTAAATAGACATTATATTGTATTATTAGAACGGATGTTATTATCTGCACGTGCACATCACTATTACAAAAATTCATAACTCACGACCTAATTATTTGATAATTTGTTGTAAACCTTATTCTTATAATTAACGCTTCGTGTTCAAATTAATTTATCTTGCCTCTATATCTAACCTACAAATGAAGGCGTAAAACGAGGAAGGTCCGATAAAAATCTAACTTTAACAGATAATGCTTCATTAAACCCACAATAGAAAAAAGCTTGTCACTTTAAGTATATCACAGTTTTTTTTTTGTAACAAAACTTCCTGGTTTTTTAAGAACATTTTTGGTTGCTAAAAAGGCATTACATGACTTTGTTTTTTACGACAAAAATCTAACATCAAATATATGTTTGTTATTTCCCTGTACCTATCTACTAGCTTTAATTGTTGCAGTATTAAATATATGTAAACAATAGAACAATTTAAAGATTACCATTTGGCTTTCACTTGCTGATTTCAATACTGATATACGAGTAAAGACTTGCCAATTTTAAAAACCAAAATTCATTCGAGCAAGTAAATCGAGTGTCCAAACCGATAATATCGCGGAGCACATAATCTCATCGACTCGTTATGTAATTGTAATTACTTTTTCACATGGTCGCGTAATACCTGTACCCGGCTTCCTGCTCAGCGCATGCGCCGCATTCTATGTGCTTCCGCTTTTACTTTTTTGTACGATTCATTAGATAAAGTGACGCTCTTTCAAAGATTTATAACTTTGATTGCATTTTCGTTGGTATCGAAAGTAACTTTAATGTAAACGACTAGACAATGGTCATTGCGATCATATTTATATAATGCTCTATAGAACTCATAGAAATTGGGCTTTCAGATCAGTAGAAAAATTATATTTTCTTGAAATGAAGTAAATTATTTAGGTTTCTACTTGTAAGATGTTTGTGCACATCTGTTACCCTTAACTTTTCTTCTATTCCTTCACTTTTTTGGTCTGCTGGAAGAAATCTCTTGAAGAGATAAGCACGCCATTGTAAATTTCTCCTGTACCTATGTAATTCATGTGTATAGTTTTAATTTGCGTACAATAAAGAATAAGAATCTTCCGGGGTACCCAGAATAGTAGTAACACGAAGGAAATCCTGCAGTTATACTACAGTAGGTACGTGAAAAATCGTTTAGTCTTTTTTAGTATAGCGGGAGTGGATATAAAATATCAATCATAAGTTACCAGCATTGCCTGAGAGTACGAGTACTCTGAGTTCCTTAGTCGACTCTTACGGGAGGAAATGCAACTGATGCATGCTAGCTAAGCTCCAGATCAGTACGGGAAATTTATTGCACTCTAAAATTAAAACCTTTGCTGAGTAAACGTACCTCGAGTAGAATAAAGTTGTGCAAGATAGAATCCGTTGCAATTTATAACAATTAAATAATTAAGCTACTATTGCTTCTCGTGTTCCAATAAAAATTTATAGCATTGCATATCTAAACAGAGGTATCGGGCGACTCGGACCGTTGCTTATCTCGGACCGCGGTCCTAGTTGACTGATTCGTTTTTATTCATTTATATTGTCAGGTGACTCGGGCCGCTTGTAATTTTAACAACAAATCCATTGTTTATGTACCAATTTTAGTACGATTAACATGAAAAGTGAAATAAAACAAATCTATTCAATAATGTTTTTATTTAGCTATCTATATTACTGTAAAAGTCTAAAATTGTGTCTTTAAAATCACGTTATTGATTCAACGTTTACTTAGCTATTAAAGGTGTTTTTATTAATAAAAGAAATAACATAAAATCAGTCTTTATGTCAGTTTCGAAATCATACATCCATGTACATACATATAAAATAAATAAGAATCACTAGACAAAATTACAAAATTCATAATTTGCCTAATATATACCTAATATTTATTGCGAAAAAGTCATGGGCGGCTACTAGTACGAATATAAAATAAATTCAAACAGATTTTTCTGTTAACTGTATTTGAAGTTAATTACGTATGTGGTCCCAGTCGACCGAACGTAAAACGTGTTCGGGCGACTCGGACCGCGGTCCGATTTTGTTTTGATCCGAGTCGCCCGATACCTCTCTAAACAAACAATTTTCTTCGATACGTTCAAATAGTGAATGTTGTAAGAAAGATATAACCGAAATAATTAACATTTATCTGTTATACACGCTTATTTTATGTGCTTAAATGTCGAAAGTTCTGTCGCTGCCTGACTCTATTCTCAATCGGGGCATTAGTCTCAGGCATTAGTACTAGAGTCATTCTAGATGGTGTGTTTCATCAAATTGTTCCTCTAGATGATAGCGCTAGTTAACATATGTATGACTATATTACCGGTGTTACTGCATACAAAAAATGTCACCCCCACCCATAGTCCATGAGACGGGAAGCCGTCATATCCGAAGAGAGATTAGGCGCAGGACTAACGGTTGTACGTTCTTTCCGAGGCACCAGCTAAGTGTCTATTTTACTACCATCAAAATCCGTATATTATAAAACAACTTCAGTGGTAACAGCTTCAACAACCATGACAAGGTTTGGAAAGTGCACTACGTCTTAACCATTGGTCTCTCTTTAGAGGTTCTACCACCGCTGAATACTGGTACTGTCTCATTGAAGCTATGTAATAAAAGTGCAGCTATCTATTAGTCTAATAATATTGGACTTCAGAAGAAGGGTGTAGGGCCCGGTGGTGGGCGCACTCATAGTGAATACTTCAGAAGAGTCAATGTTGTACTTAGAACTATTATTAAATTAAAATAATTATTGTTGTTTAGAGCTATTATGGTTTTGTGATAAACTATAGTCGCACGGCATTTGTGCAATTTATAAAATATCTGCCTTTATGGAATAATGTTAGAGTCAGTCACGAATACCGTTAGGGCTAACAAATCTTAATAATGCAAGGAACTATCTTGAATAATCTTTTTTTACAGAGATATATCCAAACAAATATTTATGTTCCTCCTAAAAATCCAATTGATTTTGAATTTCTCCTAAAATTCCGATTTATTTTGCTACAATTTTCACATGGTAGATAAGTAAGCTAAATCATTCACTTTAAATCCTGTGGATCAAAAAAGTTTAAAAAATCACATATAAAATAATAAATACGAAAACTATTTTTAAATAACAGACTAAGCCATTATTTGTCAAACATTTCAACTTCCTTGTCACAGCCCTATAGTTTCGCCATTGACTTTTCAGCAGCAAGTACAGTGGTACGCCCGCGCCGGTGCATCGTGACGACATTATTGGCACATCAACCGACTAATTACTGCATTTATTTACCCTTCCTTACCTTTCCACGGCTTTGGTAACCTATTTTCGTATATACTTAAGACAAAAAATATCGTATAATTCACCTACTGTTGAGAATTTACACCCGTACAATACAAATGAAACGCACTCTAGATCCTAGTACCTACATATATACGCTTTTTTTTTCACTCCCATTAAATATTTAATCTTAATAACGAATCCCACAGTCAAACGGCGCGGCGCAAGCAGTTTTGTGGGACCTTGTACCTAGTTTAAGGTTTTGTAATGTATAATTCTTTTCTAATTTCTTCTATGCTGCTCTGGGAGTGAAAAAAAGCGTATAATACTACAGCTGCTTCTATTCCCGGGCATACTATACAAGTCAGTAGAGGGACAAGAGGGTCTTGGTGTTATGTAGGCGATGGACTGACTGACCACCTGTCACTACTAACCGAACTTGTACATCTCAACTATACCCTCAAAATTGGTCAGAAGTGGCACCATGTGGTTCTATCGGCCCTTGGTGCTCTGCCTACCCCGTAAGGTACATTATAGACTATTTGATAATATTTAATTACGGGCGGCAAGTCACTGCTTACAAACTGACAATTTTAGGATTAGCTTTTATGGCAGGCGTCCGATACGCGTCCGATACTCTCCCTATATGTAGGTAAAATAGCCCTTATCCAGCCACTCAACACTCAACTCTACATCTCGGCTACGCCCGATGGACGCCTCTCAAGTCTCTATATCGCAGTCCCATGAACTTTCAAAGAAAAAAAATATAAATCATATCTAGGTTAGATGAGAAGGTGAGAAACACAAATGTCTACTTTTACATACCTATTTTAGTAATATTGAGAAAATGTTTGCGCAAACTGTCTCTCTCAAAAGAATTAATACCCTAATGCAGTTTTACAAACTTCATTTCCCTCCATATAGATAATAATCTCTAATTAAAGTGTGTTATCTTCAATCAAGTATAGCATCAAGTTACTTCACAATTTGTGAGAAGATTTTAATTCGTCTATCGACGTAACGTTTGGCCGACCATTGTGATTTTTATATGATAGTCACTTCCTTCCTGCGATGTGATTACTTTGGCAGGTGAAATACTATTATTACTTATTATTTTTCTTAAATTACAAGGAATAGATGTCCCGTCAATTTCCGTTCCTGTGGAAATTTCGGAAAAACCCTTTCATATCAGATGCCTTTGTCATCGTTCTTTAAACATACTCCAAGTTTCTGGTCCCTACCATCAGTTTATGGTGGCTGTGCGTTGATCTGTCAGTCGTGCAGAACAAAGCTTTTTGTACATAATGGTGATAGCCCCCCTTCGGCCGTTTTGGTAACCGAAGTTTGGAAACCTGTTTCCATAAAGGCTTTTTTTGTCCTTGCCAGCCCAATGGTTAAGACGTGCACTTTTCAGTCGAAAGGCGTAGGCTTCACCAGTCACGGACCTGGGGGCCAATTCTTGAAATTTTTTGAGCCGAAACGCAACCACTAACGAATCGTTAACGAAAGCAATATATACTTACCGCTTTATATTATAGCACGCATCGGTCGCGAGTATGACAGAATAAAAAAAAACAAATATCTGTCTCGTGCTGAAATGTGTGTAATTACGTCACCGTAAAGTAATTATTGCTTTGGTTTGAGCTTCTCACTACAACGGTTCCGTTTCGATTTCGTTCTACTCGAGACTAGTCGAAAATTGGCCCCTAGGAGCGTTGGCGTCAGGCAAGCGGCCGGCCGTAAAACCAACGTAAAGTCAGCTATATAAATTTCGAAAAAAAACGATAATGTGCCGACCCCATAATCTTTATACTTAAAACATAATATACTATACATTTGGTATTCTGTCTACCCCGTAAGGGATAAAGGCTTGATTAAATGTATGTATGTTTATAGTATATAACAATAATGTAGCTAATAAATATCACAAGAAACAAGTCTGGTATCATAGACACGTCGACATAGTGAGTATCGGGAAGCGGAATCACGTAAATGGGCAGGTCGGTATAATGAGCAACAAGTATCCTTACCGCAGTAAATCGAAAGCTAGGTATTACCTACATTATGTTCCGTATTCCGTACCTCCATGCAGTATACACACTCGAATACATCATTTCAAATAAGTATATAGGTACATACATACGTTCCCAAATTGAGGTAACTAGAACTGCAGGATCACAAAAGATATCCTATAGGCATCTAACTTAGTGGACTCTTAGGACATGTCACAGAAGGAGATGCAGCTGATATATCTATATTCTAGTACCTATTGCCCCGCATTAGCCCAGCCCATCAAATAAGTATTTGGCATATGATATAGGATACATAACATATCGATCATAAAGGTATGTAATTTTATGCTTAAATTGTAACTTAGGTACATAATCAATAGCAGCTGCAATAGCATCCTAAGACCTTAGCTAATAGGTATACGTCGCCGCTTTGGAAATGTCTGGTGCGGAGAGTGATCATGGAAACCAAGACAGTTCTGTAATCGCTCTCGGTACAGTCAACCAACATGTAATACTAACATATATTTAAGTTATACTAACACCATATGGATCTGAAGTTGTCCGAAATAAAACATTTTTATTTTATTTTTTATTTATTTTATAATCATAGGGAATAGAGTAAAAATACTTATGTATAACTAAACAATAACTTAAGTCCGTTTGTGAAAAAGAACTATTGTCCAAGGAAAAGTAGGACAGAAACATAAGTCACATTCTTATAGTTATTATACCGAGAACAATAAACTCGGTGTCAACGATCTCAAAATTGAGCTCTGGGTTATGTTTTGTAGAAGAAATGCATGCAATATTTGCCGACCATAAATTATAACTGTTTGACAAACCGCTAAATCTGCAAATCAATATATGTGTGTGGTACAAGATCTTTGTAAAAAATAACATAAAAGTTTATATTAAAAGGCTTTTGGACACAAAGGTTTTGCATGTGGACTCTACCTTATTCTTTATGAGGTTGCACATTAAGGTTGAGATAAAGGTGATTTATTTTCGCAACAGATAAATTAATTAATTTTTTGAAGCTAGATTTGAAAGGCAGTCTCCTCCAATTTTAAACTGTGCCGGTCGAATCCAGATACCTTCGGCCATGATTTATTAGTTACGCATACTTGATATTCTGTCGTAAAACTGATGGACGGTGGAGTAAGCGGGTTCTCAAAGCGCAGCTTTGGACGCTCTCCGGCCAGATGGACCGATGACTTGAAGAGGGCGGCTGGTAGTAACTGGAAGGCAAAAACGGGAGATCAAGCCTTGTGATGTGCTCTGGGGGAGGCCTACATCAAGGAAAGGAGTACAATAGGCTAACGATTATGATATCTTGATACGGAAAAATATGACATAAAACGCCATCTCCTTTCAATTATAACACATCAAAACCGCAGGAAAATAGCGATACTAACAAATTATTCACACAAATATCAGGATACTGTTAGCGTACTCCAACTTACTATGTTTATTATAAGTACATGAGTCATATCACCGTTGTATTGAATATATATACTTCGTATATTTAATAAGATATCGATTACTTATTATCGTACATAGAGTACCACTATTTGACACAGTTTTTGATCAAAATATTTGATGATTAATCATGAAGAAGCACTATTGCACTAAATTCTATGTTGACTGTGTTGAATTTTAAGTTGAGGTACTCTTAGTTTAATGATTTAGTCCACTGTTTAATTATTATTTTTAATAGTGATTTTTCGTAAGTTTTCATATGAATTATAATTTTAAGTATTTTTAAAAGGTCCCATGGCATTTATATTATTTATTGAAAATACATTTAAATTACAGTTACTTTTCTTAGTAAACCCAATTTATATTTTCATTAACGTTTCTGAATATAAAAATTATTAAATTAAAGGATTTTGTGTTACCGCATAATCATGTTACCTATGCAAAATATTAAAACAAATAAAAAATAAGAAAGCACCTCATTTTCTAGATGAGTAATAAACTCATGAAAAAAGTTTAAATGAAATGATTATTTAATTATATCACAGAGCTTGCCTCAATGCGTTTCAATAATTTCAATGAAATTCAATGAAAACATGCATAGGATTTATTCTATGAGTCTGCTCGTAGTCTATCTGACATTCTAACCTAATTGAAGATACAGTTAATTTTATGAATGACTAGTCAAATTAGCATAAAATTACCCATGATGTGCAAAGGCCGTGACCGAAGTTGACCGAGCATTACATTTGTATGAAAAGGTAATTTATTATAATATTTATAACGTACTCGTGTTCCTAGTAACCCGATTTCGGTGATATTTTTTATATTAATCAATCTTTTAGGTTATAAAGTCGCATTTAATTGAAGTAACCGTAAAAATACCGTAGATTCGTAGATGAATAGCAATTTACATTCAATATCTTGTACATAAACATGTACATCATATTACGTACTGACATAGGATGGTAATTATGTGGAGTTTGTCTGTATATTTGTATGACGTAAGCATTCTATAAGAAAGATATATTTTTTATGGCAGCATGAAAATTGAAATTCTAAATTTTACGCCAACGATGTCATGACTACATGACCATAAATAACAAAATAGTTCCCGTACATAATGAGACACATGATTATTTGTTAGACTTCAAACTCTAAAGGACATTATACATTGAAAAAGAAATTCAATAGAAGCCTATCCGCATGCAAATTATTATAATTACAAAGTAAAAGTGGATATGCCTGCGCAACCTTGACCGCAAGTGAAACAATAGACGCGGCTGACGCCGCGCTCTCATAACTCACTGTGGGAATCTGATGGTTTTTAGGACATGCTAAATATTATGCCAAATGTACTTATTATTGTACCTGATAGGACAAGGCTAGGAGCTAATAAGGCGATTGGTATTGGTTTCCTTTGAGAAGCTAATAAGTAACCAATAAATTATACCTATAAATAGTACTATGTGTGTATTATCATCATTACGGCAGATGTAACTACTCTTATTAGACCATTATTTTTAGAGTTAGCACATAACAGTTTCTTTCGAATTTCTCAGCAATGTTTTGCATATGCTTGAAGCCAACCTTCCTTGGTAATAGTATCATCTACTATTTATTATATGTCGATATAGTTATGATTTTTTCTTTTATCTAAATCAGCATCTTGCTACGCTACTCGCTTGTGGATTTATATTCATTTATACTCGTACTGTCGATTATAATATTTTTGCTTTTCTATTTGCCTTGTAAATCTATTTATATACCTAGTGTCTATGACTCTGGCAAAGATTTCAGAAAGAGAAGAGAAAGGACAACCAAACTTTGATATGACGTTGTTTCAAATCATATAAAGCAGAAACTTCGCAAACCACTTAACTTCCCTACATAACAAACAATATAATGGAGCCATTTCAATGGTTTTCAATTCTTTAACTTTAAACCAAAACCTTTAAATATATTTCAAAACTCACTTCAACCGTGAGAATGTTATGGTTACCAGCACCTCTTTACCAATTCTGCGCTGGAAATGATAAAAGATTGCAATAATTCCATTAAATTCCCAGGAGTTTATTGTTTGGTGGCATTTACAGCGACATGTATAGCACGACGATATTTACGAAACTAGATAGTTTAAGTAATTTCAAGGATGTGCTTAGCTATGTGAAAATAATTTGTGAATGCAAAAGATGCCTTGCGGCAGATTACATGAATCTAGATGTCTCATTATTTTATTGAAATATGCATTATTATTTACTTAGAAATAGTATTAGGTATAATAGACTAAAAATTAATGATCGGGGTATTTTATTTATTTATTTATTATTCTTTAAATATTCTAGAACTTAAAATTAGGTACAACGTCCCACAAAACTGCTTGCGCCGTTTGACTGTGGGATCCGTGATTAATGACGGAATGCATTGAAAATTTGGTTATATTCGTACAAATATTATACTATACAGATGTCTACGAAATTTTAAACTCATTTTAGATTATAATATGAACAATGGTCAAATTTCAGCAATGGGCTTGGATTAGTAAACTGTCAATATTGCAATCCATCTATTAAATACATTATCGTTTTTGTAGAAAATTCAAATTAAAAAACCCCAAAACAATAGAAAGCTAGTTCATAATTAGTTCAAGGTCACACATTGGTGCGCGTGCAAAAAAAGTTGGAAAAAAATTGCGTGACTGATTAGCCGCACGCGCCAGACTTAGCAACACTGCAATTTTACTGCGATCACGAACTAAGTACAAAAGGGAAGTTGCTCTACAACGTTTGTACATACACAATAGTCTCGAAAAGATATACTAAGATGGCTGTCTAAGTCACCAGTAAGTGATTCAAGCTTGTGCCGATAAAACAGCTGAGGAACAAGAACTTACTCTCAGGCGATGACCTAGCAACCTGTCACAGATTTTTCTATACAAATATATTTTGGGGACACAGCCGTTTGTATAGTTATTTGTAGTATATAATATTGGTTCGATTACGAGTACGCTGCATTATAGAGCGGTCTGTTGATAAATTTCATCTCCTTTTTATCATTACTTCATGTTTTCGATAGAAAAAAGTACTGACCGGAACAGTGGGCACGTTTGTCACGGAATAACTAATAATAGTAAAAACTACTTTGTGAACTATGGATAGGATTATTGATTTGTCGTAAGCGAGTTCGATTACGCTAGTTATCTGACATTGCTGGTCAGTTGTACCAACTACTTTGCTTACGATTTCTTAATCCTATTTTATAATATTCCCCCAACGTTATATTGCAATAGTTGGATTACTATTAGGGTTAGATCCTACCAAGCTTAAACTAAGTAAAGACTAGATTCAAAAGATACAAATTTTTTATTAGGACTAAAGAAGCTAAACTAGCTAATATTCATCACGTCTTGAACCTATTTTGTAGTAATATTTAAGTAAATTCGATATTACCATAATATTATAGATAGGTACAATCCCTTCCTTTCATGTTTATACATTTTTATTCTCATAGCTTTTCGCCTAACATACCCCTACTATTATACCTTGTAGGTATATCTTTAACAGAACTAAAGTTTATAGTACAATAGAATAGTCTCATAAACCTTACTGTGTGTACTACGACTACTTGCGTGTTACTTAAATAGAGGATGCTCGTAATTACTTTAATTGCTTACCTCCCCAATTACTAATACTTAGGTACACTTTATAACCAAAGATACTATGGTTACAAATGGGATTTTTACGGTTTTTTTATTTGTATTTATATCGAAAGATCATAAAATAAAAGAAACATTTGCGGAAGTAAAACTTCGCTAGCGTGAAAACTTTCCGGGATATAACGATTTCAAAATCACAATTTTAGAATACACACACTTAAGGAAGTCATAGTTATGTCTCTGTAATCATTCGTACTACATATCCCAAATGACTATTTTTATGTCTGGCTGAACTCCACCTTTTCTTTTTGCATTTAAAGTACATGGCTGTTATATTACATAGCATCAAATAAAGTACCTATAATTTACTTTTCTTTATTATTATATTTAGATATTCGCTATACGAGTGTCTTTTTATTTTTTACTATGAAATGGCGTTATTTATTGAAAACATTCCATTCTATCAAGTTAATCAGATTTTCCCTGGCATAAAAATCCACGGACTCCAAACTAGGACTAATCCGGGGAAACCCGGGCGGATTACTTAAGACTAAACTTTTCAAAATCCCAAAGTCAAATCATACGAAATAAAGTATTTTCACGTACATAAAGCATTACCTGAAATGTAGTACTGGCCCGAACTCACAGTAATGATATTGGCAATTTATAAAAAATTACAACTTGGGTCATATTGTGTACACCTAAACATTCTTACTTGAAATACAGTAATTACAGCATACATGCATGAATGTAGCCCCGATTTTTACCAAGGTTTCGATGTGCATACTGTATTAGGTATGCCTAAAGATTTTTACTATCCATTATAATATATCTATTATTACAGGATAAAAAGTATGTACGTCTCCTGGTTCTACTCGTTAGCTACCTCCCCATCCATTTTCAGACAAACCAGTATCCATTCTTAAGTCATAAATAGTATAGGTATAAGTCAAGCATCCAAGCTCTTGGATGACAGTAGAGAGTTTAGTTTTCACTTAATAAGATGTCGAGTTCAAGATACCAGATTTTTTATACCAAATCCAAATAGAGAACCAAAACTTATATTGTAGTTCGGTACAAGTATAATAATATACAAGTAGACTACATAATATTATATCTAAAGGAACCCCCGCTGCTTTATCTAACCAGACACGCACTGTCCGGTTTTTATGTCACCGACTCTGAAAGAATGCCTTTTTCATTTTAATAACAAACCATAATAAATCATCATGCTTTACGAAGCATGGAGCTAGTGTCAATGTCACTGAAACGATAAGTACCTATTTACCAATCTCACCGGCACAAAGTAAGCAGAGTTAAAATATTTCTAGGAGTAGTAATAACTCGGAACCATGATCCCTAAAATTCATCATCATCATCATTTACAGCCCTGAGAAGTCCACTGTTGGGCATAGGCCTCCCCCAACAACCTCCACTTCCAAACCGTCGGAAGCAGCCTGCATCCAACCGACGCCCGCGATCTTGGCCAGGTCGTCCGTCCACCTCGCGGGTGGCCTTCCCACGCTGCGCTTGCCGATACGTGGTATCCACTCTAGAACTTTCCGACTCCATCGGCCATCAGTTCTCCGAGCTATGTGCCCTGCCGATTGCCACTTCAGCTTGCTGGACCGTTGAGCTATGTCGGTAATCTTTGTACGTCTGCGGATCTCCTCATTTCTGATTCGATCACGCAGAGAGATCCCAAGCATAGCTCTCTAGAAGCATAGATCCCTAAAATTACCTAAGTTAAAATACAAGCATTCCTGTTTTTGACACATACCTACGTCACTATCCTATCCAGTTGTCGATAAGGAAAAGTCAATGAAGTAAAATTTTAGCCAAGGTTGTGTCAACAATTCTTACTCTAAATGCAAACACATGTGTGCCGTCTAGTTTTTTTTAATTGAAACAAAAGAAATATAACATATGTCACAGACATTATGTAAGTTTTATATAATGTTTATTTATATTAAAATAAAACCAAAATGTAGCTTCCAAAATGCGGGCAAAAACTAACATGATTATCTAATATATAAAATTTTCGTGTCGTGGTGTTTGTTACCAAACTTCTCGATTCGACTAAACCGACTTTAATGAAATTTTATATTTATATTCGGTAGGTCTGAGAATACGTCGTAAACTATTGTTTTATAACCATTTCACGCAATAAGCGACATCCTGCGAGCAGAGCCGTGGGCAATAGCTAGTTTTGTATATTAATAACAATAGTAAGATTTCTATGCTGCTCTGGAAGTGAAAAAAACGTATAAATACTACAGCTGCTTTTCTTCCCGGGCATACTGTACAAGTCAATAGAGGGACAAGAGGGTCTTGGTGTTTTGTAGGCGATGGGCTGACCACCTGTCACTACTAACCGAACTTGTACATCTCAACTATACTCTCAAAATTGGTCAGAAGTGGCACCATGTAGTTCTACTGCTCCTTGGTGCTCTGCCTACCCCGTAAGGGATAAAGGCGTGATTATATATGTATGTAGTAAGATTCCTAAGGGCCTAAGTATTAGAAAAATAAGCTGTTGATGCCTTTTATCTAAGATCAACTAAATGATAAACCTTTACCTGAACATCAGCCATATTTTGTAAGTTTACATATAGGTAATAAATTTCGCATCCCCATATTACATAAAACTTACTAAATTAGTCAATTTCTACGTGATTTCCAAAATCTTTACCCAATGAAATAAAAATTACTCATTAAATTTACCTAACAATAATTAAAAAGCCATTTAAATTAATTTGTAATAAATAGGTAACTAATTAGCAAACTTTAGTCTAGGCACAAGCTAGCCACAAAAACAATTAGGTATTATTTTTGCATAATGTCTGTAAGTATGTGTATTATTCTCCAAATTTTTGTAAAATTATTTTGCCCTTTTTGTACACTCTACCTATACAGGGTGTTTTTTCGTTGCCACCCTTAACGAAGGGTACGTATTCTATACATTAAATAAAGTAAGTTTATGCCAAAAAATGCTAGGAACGATGTAAATTTATTTGAAAAAAAAATCTTGATCGGGCGAAATTTATAGTACGTTTATCCACTATTAGTGTTAGTTTTGTTATAGCTAGATTTTAATTATTTTTCGTAAAAATATGTTGTTACACGCGTCTATGTGCATTTATGCAAAAAAAAACGCAGTCTATTTACTCAACTTTGGACCCTAATATCTTGGGAACCAGTCAATTCCCAGGTATGCTTCCATGGAGAAAAATGATCGTGATAATGGGAATACTCCATAGTATTCGGGAACGTTGACGACCAAAAATCACCCTGTATAAAATTATGTAACCCTATTATGTCCCTCCCTAGTATATCCGAGTAACGGTCGCTACTATATTACCCAATTATTTCCATGTGACTGCGATTGTCTGTGCTAATCTATATTTTATTATTTCTATTATTTTTAAAATAAAATAACAATGGTTACCTTTATGGGATCATCTATCAAGGTCTGCGAATTTTGTAACAGTTTAATTTTATGAAACTGATGTTGATCTTTATTTGCTGAGAAATAATTATAAACTCGAAGTTTTAAATGACGTTGCAATAACGTTATGATGTTATAAATAAATGCATAATAAACTATTAAAACAATAATTTATTTTAAAAAAGGTTGCATAATCCCTGGCATGCGTGACTTATGAGGAGTGAACTTTATAAATGCGAAAGCGGTATGACACAGCTGTAGGAAACTGAAGGTTTCTCTAAATATTATTATGAAATAAATATTTTTATGGTTTTTATTTGCATTTTATAGACCTAAATTATCGTTAAGATACGGTCTGCGATATCTAATATTTTAATAGTTTAAATTTCTATAATATCTAAAAATAGTTTTTTCAGTTACTAAACGGATAGTACCTACCTAACTTAGCGATTTTAGCATCAAATGTAAAATATTTCATATCAAGATATGAAGACTTCATTCATATCATAAGATCGTATCACCTCTAATAATGGACTTTTGAATGCTCAATATATTGAGAAACTTAACTGACTTTTAAAGATTCAGATTTTTTCCTTAGCTACCGTTATATAAGAAACGATAGTACCTAAGTATATGCGTTAAATTCACTCGTATGTCTTATTAAATCAATTATCCTACTTTCCACGACCTAGCATTACACAAACAGATTAGACGAGCGATAATTAGATGCGTTACCTTCTAGGTACAATTAGAAAAAACTTGGGTACAACGAGTTAATACCCGCTACTATGTAGACTTCGATTCAGTTATGAAGTCCTCACATTGGCGCTAGTGTATTCATAATTATAACAGTGTTTCATTTATTTTATTTAGTTCCATAAAAATCCGTGGGACTTGGCTATTGGAGCAGATTGTACGGGAACCGTTTATCAGTAGCATCGTTTCGTTAGCCGTCGCACCGTAACGTTATGACCTACTATTTCGACAAAACTGACAACCTTGGTTGGCTATTTCTTCAAATACTTAACAATGGGCAAATAGATTAAAAATTACTGACATACTGCTGTGAAGAATCGCTTACGCTCTTTATACATATTATTGCTTTTGCATTATAGATTACTGAATACAGTAATCTCCAGGTCCAGCCAGCGAGAACTACCAAAAATGAAAAAAAGACAGTTTAAGCAAATAAAAAAACACATCAGTGAAAATTGCAACTGTCGCGGTTCACAAGATACATGGTGATAGAAGGACGGACAGCATAGAGTCTTCCGGCGACTCGGACCACTCGAAACTCGGACCGCGGTCCCAATCGCCGGATCTATTAAATTTAATATTTTTCTTCCAGAGACTGGAACCACGCTCAATATGGATAAAAAAATCTATTGTTCTGATCGATTTGTTGTACAGTCAGAAGAAAAAGAATATAAATAAAAAAACATTTTTTATGAAAATCGTTTTAAATTCGTTTCATATAAAAAAATCAGTTTCAATACCATTATCTATAAATTAAAATAACAATATAAAAAATATTTTTTTTAACTTAAACTACATTTAAAAAAATCACATTCTGTTTATCACACCAGTTCCTTCCAAAAAGATTAAAAACAAATTTCAATTTTAAAAAATCTGCCTTTTACATATTAACTATTAATTATCTTATAATAAAATTGTATAGCAATGAATATGCTACAGGAACAATATTCAAGTGGGTTTCAGTACTTCCTACATCTGTATGTAGCGTATGAAGTTGATAGAAAGTATTGACACAGATTCTAAAGGTGCCATCAATAAAAAAAACGCTTACATGTCGTTATGTATTTCTTCATTTCTTCACCAGCGAATACAAAAATGTGCTTTCTTCTTTCGTAGTCAGCAAGCAACAAATTTTGGTCCTTTTTAGGCACTTCAACATCGGTTGCTTTACGGAAAGTTACTTTTCTTACTCCAACGGAATTATTCCGTTTCTTGTACAATCGCTTTTCCATATTATAAAAACCGTCAATTTGGAGACAACGTGTAGTTGTCTACTGTATACTTCGTGAGGGATCGAGAGAGCTAAAATAAATAGTACTACTGTAGTAATGCATTGTTATTGGATTGCCTACAATATTTTGGTATTAAAAATTTTCTGGTGACTGTACAATTTACGTCAGATATTTTGCGGTCCCAGTCGACGGATTCAAAAACGGTATCCGGGACCGCGGTCCGAGTTTCAAGCGGTCCGAGTCGCCGGAAGACTCCAGCAAAGAGTAATCACTAGGGCCCCGTCGAGTACCCTTCGGGTATGAAACTCTAAAAACAGAGAAAATTTCTTTATACCCAGGTCAAGCTGACAGTGTGTTCGAAGAGTAGTGTTCGCCTTGACTCAATGATATTATCCGTAGGTCGATGAGTGCACTCAACAGTATTAATCTATTTAGTTTACTTTAATGCGTAACATTCAGATTGAATGTTTCAAAATATGGAGGACGGACAATTACGCTTTTAGATAAAACTGTTGAAAGCTTTTTTTAATACCAATTTAAGATTGATGAAGATGTATCAGTGTATTAAATCCTCAGGTCAACTTTATTAAAATAACAGCTAAAACTATGATCAATATTAAAGTTTATAAGTGTTCTAAGAATTGGAATATAGAAGATAAATATGTTATATCGAGATTTTGCCTAGAAGAAAATAATGAGAAAATAATGTTCTGCAGAAGCTGCCAGTATATTGTAAACAGGTGATTATTATGACTACCAATAAATAAAACATGATCTTTTAGCATTTCAATTAAACGTAACATAATTGCAACACTTATAGAACTATGAAGTTATTAGTGACACATAATATAAAACGCATTTATAAAAGGATATTGAGTTATTTATTAAAAAAATATAGAGATTTTATTGATCACAAGTTTATTCAGGGTGTTGGTGACATCTTAGCTTAGTCTGCCTCTGTCCGGTTTTAAGCTGAATTTTCCCATATTTTACGTCATATGCTTGCTATAATGTAACTATGTATATCATTTAAGATTTTATTTATTTGGACTGTAACTTTCAACATATCGAAATTAAGTGTTTCGTTGCCTGTTTTATATTTCTGTTAATAATAGCTTAGCTAACACGCAATATAATAATCTTTAGTAGTAATTGCAATATGAACTGCAAATTATGAGATTGCATTAGCCCGAGAATCTAATAGAGCTTTAAATGTTTTATTATAAGTATCTTATCTCTCGCATGAACGAGTTATGTAGGTATTGGACTGTCATAACTTTAAAAGACAAGCAAATAGAGTCACAGAGTTATACAACCATAGAATAGAGTGTCATCCAAAGATTAACCTCTAACCATTGAGATAGACCACTCTACAGCGCAGTTTTTGTAATAACTTCCGAAGCAAATTGCTCCCTTTCAAATAACTTCACATTCTGTTTTAAAACTTTACTATAGTTGCTTGTTAGGTCTCCCGAGATTTTCTATGCATTTTTTGTGGTCACCTCTGTTGATCCTGGCTCACAGGAGTTGCAGTGACGTGAATGAGTGGTGGGCCAATCCCTTTTCCCATCGCACCGGAAAAGTATGTGGAAGTAACTTATTAAAAAATTAGATAGTGTTCTATTATCTTCCTACATCTAAAAACCGATTTGCATGTAAAAACGTGTGATGTTTCTTGCTATCTATTTGTATATCTTCCTCGTATGACTTTACTTATACACACGGTAATGACATGTTATTTCAATGCAAATGTTACTGTTATAATCATCTTGTGTATGTACAATGCTTGTATTTTTCAACGTCACTCGATAATCTGCAAAGAAGTGATTTATAAGTTACTATTAATGGATTAAAATTCCAGAATAGTGATTAATATAATTGAGAGTTAAATAAATCTTAGTTATCTTGCGATAGATAATGAATCTAGAATGACTATAGTCCAATGGGTAGGACATATTATTCATTTTATGTAATGTAGTGGACGCCCGCGACTTCGTATGCGTGGACTGCAGAAAAAACAAAATGCCGAAATTATCCGTGATAAAAATATTTTCCCGGAATAAACAGTAGCCTATGTGTTAATTCAGGGTGTCGGCTAACTCCATACCAAATTGTATTAAAATCGCTTCAGCCGCTTTTACGTGAAAGAGTAACAAACATCCATCCATCCATCCATATACACAAACTTTCATGTTTATAATATTAAAGTAGGATAAAAGGGAAGAACATGGTGGATTTGAAAGATAATTATAAATATAGAGAAATATAGATTGCCTATGTAATCTTCGTGAGTGGAAGTGCACTGCACCAGCGCTCCTTGGGACGAGCTTTAAAGTAAAGTATTGATTTGTAGAATAAGCATAAAGGCATAAAGCAAGATTACAGTGACATCTCGCTTCCAAATTGAAATCAATCCATCAGTTATTTATTTCACAAAATTGTACAAATAATTTTGTACTACATGGTACAGATACTAGCTAATTTAAACAAAATATGGATTTTAAAGCTTAGTGTAGCTGTAGATATTTTAAAGTTTCGACACAAAATAAAGTAATACTTAACTCCATGGTTTCGTCTTTAGTACTAATATAGGAATAAATAAAAACTGATTACATGAAAATAAGTAATTATTGCAAAGTAATAAATAACAATCAAATGAATTGCAATTAATGACATGAAATTTGTAACGATACTTGATAATAATTCGCGGAGGTAGTAAAATGTAATTATTTAATTAATATGCATGGCATATAATAAATCTCGAAACGTGGGTGGTTTCGTGTAAATGGGAAATTGTATTAAAATAGCTATTTTCAAATATGTACTTGTATGAATGACTCGATAGTTGATACTTATGTTGAACTAGTTTTATTACTGAAAGCAACAATCTTGATTCATACCATATTAATTAAGTTTTTTTTTAAATTAATTAACTTATGAAATAATAAAGTATATATTTGGCCAAACATGTCACATTTGTCATTTCACCACGCAATTATCATAAATATAAATCCCAAAACTTTAGATTCGTATATTTAATTGCAAGTGTTTCTTTATACCATTTCAATGCTGCTTTTATTATCATTAATGTATTACCTACATAAGCGGTGATAGCCCAGTGGTTAAGACGTGCACCTTCCAAGCGGGAGGCGTAAGTTCGATCCCAGTCACGGGCCTGTACTTTTATACTGTACTTGTACATTTATTTCATGTACAGATTTTAATGTTGTAAAATTGTCACTTAGCTCGTGCCTCTGAAAGCACGTAAAACCGTTGGTCCTGCGCCTGATCTCTCTCCGGTCGTGTCGGCTTTCCGTCCCATCGGACTATGAGAGTAACGGAATAGAGAGTGCATCTGTGTTTGCGCACACACTTGTGTACTATAATATCTCCTGCGTACCTGGCCAATCTCCGTAGAGATTGGTCACCTTAGCCGAAATAAGGTCGGAGATCATCATCATCACCTACATAATTTCTTATACGATTCCTACTCGACTTCTATCTCTAGAGATAAACTATAAGTCCACTTTACGATGTTGTGCAGTTGTGGTATACTCGTATAAAGGTCGAGTCAACATTTTATGGCATGTTTATATAACAGAACAATAATTAACCATTACTTATTTTAGACACGCCTATCCATAAATTTCTTCATGTAATAGAAAATATTTTTACTTTTACTCCAAAGGTACCATCATATATCTACTAAAAGGTCACAGAATACTCACGTAGAGTTACGTAATTGTCTTTTTCAATTTCTGTATGTTATTTCTATCAATCTTCTTATGGCATTAGGAAGTAGGTATACAATCAAGATATTGTTTGTGACTTCCTCTAAAGACTCGTCTATCTGGTGCCAATATTTTTTTAGAGAATCCTCTTTTTTCGTTTATATATTTAAATAAGACCAAGAAACCTGTAATTCAAGTATTCGTTCCAAACAGTAGGAACCAAAACAATAACTGAGTATATTAATCGTTGATGACACTATTTATGCGGATGGGATAGCTGGACTGTTGGTTACGGGAAGGTTGATTTGATAGGTCTCTAGACTTTTACTATTCTACCTAGAAAAGACTCGCTGTCGATTTCTACTAAAAGAACAGAATAATTTGTTAATGTAACATCACAGAAGTTTCGCAACTTCAATGCCAAACAATATTACTTTGCGTAAGCCCCCGAGTTATCTCTTACTTTACTCGGAAAAGCCCAATAAAAAGGTCATATAAATATGACTTACTTTTGTCGGAAAATTATGTTAAGTACAAAAATTTTCAGTTGGAGTAACGTATTGCAAAATACAAGACTAAGCAATAATCAATCTAAATTGTAATGATCGATTGCAGTTCCTATTCCAATTACTATCGACACAGAGAAACGACAAATCTCGATGTAAAAGTTCGTAACATTACCAAAACGCGTGGGTAACGACAAACGACGCACAGGAATTAAAAACTGACGTAATCTGATACTTGATGGTACGGAATGACGACTTGTGGAAGAGAGAGTGCCCAATGTCCAGATACAAATCTATGAACAACTATTGTTATATGAGAATCGTGACTGCGGCACATTTATTTAATTTCCTAAAAATGCGGTAGCCTAATGGGGTAGATCGCGACTGAGCCAGCCACATTAGGCATAGCGGGGTCAAATGTAAAAAAAGCAAACAAAAATAAAAAAAACTCTACTTCTAACAGCAACTTCTAAAACTAAATACGAACAAAAATTTTCGGGTGTCTAGCCGCGTGGTGCCGGCAGAGTAGAGTTTGTACCACCCCTGCCTGCCCGTGGGTATCGTACGAGGCGATTAAGGGTTTCCGGGAGGTGGGCGCGCCTCCCGTACTGAAAATATAGTCCGAAAATCACACTGCGGTCACCAACCCGCCTGCCCAGCGTGGTGACTATGGGCAAAACCCCCCTGAGGCAGTAGCCTTGTGGCGTGCCCTGGGGGAGACCTACGTCCAGCAGTGGACTGCAATAGGCTGAAGAAGAAGAATATAGAGCCTTAGAACTTGCTTAGAACCCTTTCTTGGTTATTTGATTTGCATAGAAACTTTCAAACATAATATTAATTATTTATTTACATATGAGTTATAATCAAATTAAAATGAAAGCGTTTAAAGCAACAAACACTGATTGCTATCTCCTCATAATAATTACGCGTGAAAAATTGTCTTAATTAAATTGTCCAATAGCCCGTGAAATTATTGGACGCCTCGAAATTAAATGAATCAATCACAGCTATAATATAACTGAACATTTTATGCCTCATAATATTAGTTTATCAAAGAAATATCTATACATATAAGTACCATACGTAGGTATACTATAGATTGAGATATTATGATTTAAATATTTTCAATGTAAAACTCTAAATTCCTAATTCATTATTAGTAATTGAAAAATATTTACTTAGGTACGTATAGGTGTACCTTTTTGACATAGTCATTTATATTCAAGCGAATCAATATTTTGTAACCACAAACTGTACCTCGCTGAAATGGGAATTTCGTAACAAAATAATGACTTAATTTTCGCCATTGCATCTTAGATTGGTATCATCAATTCTTATAGTAAATATACGGTCTTATTGCGTGTACGCATCGCAATATTCAAAAGTAGCTGTCTACGCCATTCTCTTCATTACCCCACATTATATCGCTTAAGCCTAATGATTTGACAAATGGAATCAATTTATTGTACTCGACCTTATGCAACAAGGAAGTATACAACCGCATTCAGTCCATACGCTTTTGTTTATTTTGTATGCGTAGAATCCGTGATATGAAGGCAAAGCTTTATACTGTTTTCACGACTTTGTCCAACTGTTATTGAGTGGCAATGGATTTAGCCAGTGCAAAAGATATGTATAATAACATAAGCATGTAAAATTTGATTTACAAAAATTACACACTTTTTACGATATATATGTTTTAAATTAAATAGTTAACTAACTACGGGCGATAGATAACTAATCCCCAAATTGTCAATTTATTTATTTTCCTTAAAATAAACTTTATTGAAACGCTACAACTGCGACGTGTGTTAAAAGTTTAATATCTCAAAGAAATAATCGTCAATTTAACTTAACCCAAACAACAAAGATGGTCCAATAACCGCACCATACTCGTATTTCAATAACAAGACATTCCACTCGAATATGCAAAACCTTGAGTTGCACCTCTCTAATACGAGCGATAGTTTACCTGTCAAAGTGAATCGTTAGTCTGTATTGTTGTTGAAGCATTATAAATCACTACTGAATCACGTTCAATTGACTTAATGTGAATGTAAGCAATCAATTACTAATCTATCGGGTTTATAAAGCGATAGCGATCGCCTTTGAATGCTAAATTGATACTTAATAAGTGCTAAAGGTTATGTGATACTTTAATTTTATATATCGTTTAAGCTCTATTATATAGGTAGTTGATGGATAAGACTAAAGCGATAAAACGCCGAGGTGGCTGCGATAATAGCAGCTAAATCACTCTATTCACACCACTATAGAGCTAAACTCTTGACAAAGTAATATTTTTCAGCCATTGAACCATTTTTTACAAATTGTAATGCTGTTCTGAAGAACTTTGGCTGTAGCGTGTACTGAAGGCAGACTATTCAAAAACGTTTTTATTTCATACTTATTTCGGTACCATAATAAAAATATGAACCTATGAGTTACAAATGTATTTAATTTTAACTAATCTAAACACGCCCATCAATGTCGTTAAGAAATCATATTACTAATGTTTCCTGTAACATTATATCTATTTGTTTTGATTGGAATAGTGTTTTACACACATAGCTGCTATCGACATTGCCATACATTATGTATTACACAAAACACAGGTAGGTACATTTTCTTGCGGTCACTTCGACAAGTGGGTTCATTCCTTATGTATTTTCGACATAATGCAAGCTATTGCTATTACACATCTCTATATGTAATATATCCATTAAGCCCCATCAAGTTTTACATCACATTTTTGCAATTCTTTTTAGAGTCTATCTACTATATAGGTAGATAGTTATGCTTTCGCTATGCACATTGTTATGGAACTTACAAAAAAGGGTCGATCTTATTGGTGCGTATTGGGTTCTTATTAGGTTATTTGTTGAGGAACTCTTTCTCATATTATCTCTTTTCTACTATAATATTTCATAATATACGAGTACTAGCGGTAAACTTTATATATCCCATTTTACCTGTACCCGTGCAAAATTTCGTAAAATCCTTCATCAATGTTCCCCAATAAACCTCCATGCTCAGTTACTCACTAAGTACCGAAATAATTTCATGAGTAGATTCTGTGGCGTAACACCAACAACTATATTATACTCGTATACGGTGGTGTTCCCGGATATGGAGTACCCATAATAGTAGGATCGTGAATTCTTTCCGAATTCTTTTCTTAGCCACGCATGGCATAGCGAGATCAGCAAGCCTAGCATAACCTGCGAACCATGATATAGTTAGTTAGTTTGACCGGGCATTTTCCGCACTTAGCCTCTATAAATGAGGCCATTGTACGTATTTTACCTTACCTGTCTTCTCCAACCAAACCAGATTTTCCCAGTAGGTCAGCAACCTTCCAGGCTTGCTGCAGGCTTCCGAGAGTGATGCTGGCGATCGGAGGATCAGTCCCCGTTGTTCGGCCACGCGAACCACGATAATTGTCAAAATACGATAAATATAGCCGCCATGTTGAATTTTGCATAGATACGATACGATATCGTAGGATACGATATCCACGATGCGTGATCATGCTAGGGGGGCTGATGTAAAAGATCAGTGACAGCTCTAGCTCATCGTCTGAGCATCATAACAACTACGATCTTTTTTATTAGTTTTACTGTATTTTTAATAATGTTATTAAAATTTAGGTATACCCAAGTGATCACTTGGTAATTATTAGTATTTTGTAAGTTAGCTATTTAATTGAAACCCGTATTATCTTAATATAAACAAATGTTTCTATACTTATCAATATAGATCAGTCATTTTAATTTGATAAGGATTACTCTACATTGAATTAATATTGCATAAAGTAATATTGTGTAAATTTTTTTGATAACTATATATTACAAGCGTAAATATTATCTACCTACATGAAATAAATGATTAAATTAATTTACATGATATTACTGACAGGATGACCTAACAAGATATGGTCAATTGTAGATAAGATATAATCAATGTCTAACAGAATTTAAATTATTTTTACATTGGAAAAATACATTCTATTTGTTTTGAATGCAAACTATGCGTTTAACTTCTACTGTAAATCATCATCATTGCTGAAGTGCAATGTTTAATATTGCTGAAGCTACTTTTAGCATAAGTTTATTTAAAAATTACATTTGGCAGCAAAATGTATAGAATATCGGCTAAATTTAGCAAATTTTTTTATTTAATCAATATTTAAATACTTATGTTACACGTTTTAGGTCTATGTACTTATATTATCTATAGGCGGACTAAGGTGACGATTTTTATTAGTAACTTAAAGTAACTTTACACTGTATGTAACTCTCGATTTACGCTAGCACGTCACCTAGTACTACCTGCGTTTATTCAGCCAGCTTCTTAGATCGTCGATCTACAAGCTGTAACTATACATCAACCTCTTTCCGTTATTACCTTAGAAGTAGGTACTTACCTTATTATGCAAGTATTTGTAATCGACGATAGTATGAAGATGGTACCATGTAGGTATGGCAGGCAATTTTACTGTGATGTAAATCTTTTAAATGACCTGCTGGAAAAAATAGTTTTAACAAAAAAGTTAGACTATAATGTAGTTATATTATAATTAATTCTACCTTTACTTTACTATGTTTTAAGCAAATAAATAATAATTTCATTTCATTATTTTAAAACACTTATAATAATTAATATTAGCATAGTAAGAGTTTTACAAAATTATATACAGGGTGTTTTTTCGTTGCCACCCTTAACGAAGGGTAAGTACCCTATACATTAAATAAAGTAAGTTTACGCCAAAAAAAATGGTGGGAAGCGATGTAAATTTTTTTGAAAATAAAAAATTTATTACTTGATCGGGCGAAATTTATAGTGTCCAGTGTTTATGGTAGTTTTTTCATAGACAGATATTAATAATTTGTCGTGAATAAATCTTGCTACTCGCGTCAATGTGCATTTATGCAGAAAAACGCAGTCTATTTACTCAACTTTAGACCCTAATATTTTGGAAACCAGACACTTCCCAGGTATGCTTCCATGGAGAAAAATGATCGTAATGATGAGGAGATTCCGTAGTTTTCGGGAACGTTGACGACCAAAAATCATCCTGTATAGATGTCCTAATCCAAAACACCAGAGTGGTGTAACACCTTTAATGAAAAATGACATAAGAATAATAACTATAACTCATACATTAGTTTAAACATGTCAAAGAGATAAAACATTTAATTGACGTTATCACCGGAGCCAATCGACAAAATCACCGTTTTGTAAGTAATGTAACTCAACGCTACATATTACGTGAACGTAAACTCAGTGACACGAGAAAAACTGTACCACATTCGTAGATGGCCGGTCATCTATGACGTCACGAGGCCGGTCGTTCATACTCAGTGGCTTACTTACGAAGGTGCTAATGAAATCTGTGCTAGGTAAACATTGATATAACTGAATGAAATAGTTTAGACTCTTCTATTGCACTCGCGGTATTGGTAGTAGATTCATCTCTTGCCATATTTCAGTATTATTCACCTATTTTTGACTTCTTCATGACAAATTATTTTTATCCAAAACTTTTTTTTGCTTATTTTATTTAACATATAAACATACGAGTACAACCACAGTTTAAGTATAATAGTGGTATACCTAACTAGCTACAAAACCGTAGTTAAATGGCTTGTGTGCTTTCATTAGAAACGAAATTAAAGGTAACCAAAAGCAAAATTGCAACCTTTTTAATATGTCAAGATACATTATCTAAAATAGCGTAAGTTCATCTTAAACAGGATTTCCTAGTAGATGTAAACAGAGATTATATAACACAATTAACGATTACCGGATCAACTCGAAACATAGCTTAGTCCCTTGACTACTAAGTTTGCTTTGCTTATTATCTACTTAGTCTACTTGACTACTTACTACTCTCGACTCTACTATCTCGGTCTGACGGCCTACTCTTGAATCTATTTCTTTATGTGCCATTATCTTGTTATGAGCTTAAAGCTTATAAAAATTATGTAGGAGAATTGTTTATAGGGGATCGTACAAAGAAAATCCTAGATTATAATCCTTTAAACATTGACTTTCTTAGATAGCTGCTGTGTTCATTTTTGACCTAAATCATTGTGAATTTATCCAATTTATCTAATGCCTGACATTTAAAACATTCACTCATTTTTTCGTTAAATCTTTCCGAGTTACGTGAATGAAGATGGAGACAAATGACATTGAGTTGTCGTGAATGTCGTGATGTACATTTTACTGTACATAACGATATAAACACATTATGTTCACACCACAATAAATGACCTATGTCAAACACGCACGTCAAAATTATTATGTGTTAAATTTTGAGATGTAAAACTGCATTTACACTTGCGTTGTTTAATGATAGATGTTATTTAGTGCATGTTTTAGTGCATACGATGATTTATTATGTAGTATGACATAATAACTATAATGTGTTATGTAGTAGTAGATATTAGATACATAAACTAGGATGTTGGTTACAGGCAAAGATAGAAGATATCAACTGGTTCATTGTTTGTTAAGCAATTTAAATTATGCAATCAGTATAGCAGTTCTGTTCAGTGCGTTATGCCTCAGCGTCGACTGCTAACTCTAGTTTGTTTACTTATTAGTTTTAGATGGTCCGTGCGTGTGTGTGTAGAATGAAGAAAAGGGTTTGCATCCTCTGTTGAGCATATTTTGAATGCTTCTTTACGAAGGCTACATTTTTATAACCTATGTATAATGGCTATTTCAAAGATTTTATAATATTGTAGTTCCTTAAAAATGATGTCAAACGAATTAGAAATCAGCTTGTTAAATATCTTTAAAGAAGCCGCAGCTGGAATAAGTACTACAAATGACGCACAGTTTGGCTTTCGTATGGTCGATATGGCTAACTAAAGAACACTGTTAAATACTATCTATAATGTATATGCTTGCTTTCTTGATCTTAGTCGTGCCTTTGACACAATTGACTATAACATCTTATGGTCAAAGATGGAGAGGGTAGGTATTCCACTCGACATAATCAGGTGAAGTACTGGTACTGAATGCTGTGAGATGGGGCAACGCTTTATCTACTGAGTATTCGCTCAGCTGTGGCGTTAGACAAGGTCGTCATATTTAATTTGTATATTGATGAACTGTTAGATAAGCTTAGTAATTAGGTTGTAGTTTAAACAATGAAAGTGTTAATAACATAAGCTATGCGGACGATATGGTCCTGTTGAGCCCTTCTGTCAAGGATTAAGACTGCTGCTTGCAGTGTGCGAGAACTATGCGATAACTCATGGCCTGACATACAATGTAAAAAGACAGAAGTTGTTATCTTCAATTTATTCCACAAGTAAGGTTAAACTTAACATTGGCTTTAAGTATTTAGGACTGTTATTAATGATAGATTACGATTTAGAAAGGCAAAGACGTTCCACTGCTGCCAAAAGTAACATGCTCGCACGACGATAAACAAGTCAAAATACCCTGTTTAAAGCTTATTGCCAAATCTGGAATAACTATACGCAGCGTGCTTACCACGCGATGCGCGTGCAATACAATAAATGTATGCTCGGCTTGCCGTGGCGGTGTAGTGCGTCCGGCATGTTTGCAGAGAACAGGGTAGACGATTTTTATGCCGTTATTCGAAAGAGGCATGCCTCCTTTATGTCAGAGAGACAGACAATGGACTGCTGAGGGCTGTATATGAGAGCTGCAAATTCTCCATTTGCGGTCTTTAGTACGAGCGTTTTAATTTATTTAAATTTTTAATTGTTAATTGGTTTTTAATTGTTCTGATTGTAACAAATAAATGAGATTAGCAATGTATGAGCAAGTTGGTAAGATCTACAGATTGACTACTCTTTTGTTTACTTAATAATTATAATGTCAAAATATTTTTCATATTATAAAAAGAAAAGGGTTTGATTCATCCTGCTCCATTCTGCTGTCAAAATTCATGAAGTCTACACATATTTAGTCACGACCATGTATAATTATGTCAAATTATAATTTGCGTCGACACGTAGCATTACAAAATGATGTCAAAGGCGAAAGAAGATGCAGCTTTTAAATATTTTAGTAGAACGAGCTGTTTTTAATACTTAGTACTACAAATGTTTGATTCTGAATATTTATTTAGACAATTAGTAAATATGAAATTAATAAAAATATTAGCATGAAATAAAATTACTTATAAACGTGAATTCTTTTTTTTTAAATAAATATAATGATAAAGCTTTGATAAGCTCTATAAGTACATAGACAAAAGTTCCTCTACAATAAAGTCGGTCACCGATTTACCTATCATACGGCACGAGCGTCTGTCACATAATAGATAGATGGACATATCGGATAGATGTCACGCTCCACATGTCGTCACCGACGGAGAGCAAGTTGGGCAACCAGTTGTAGCACATGTTAACTGACAGTACTGACAACATGCCGGAACTAATGTGCATGCGGTTTTGGAGTTCCCTGTATTTTTGTTTATATTTTTAACCAAATTATACTTTCTTACTTACTAAAAGGGAAGGTTCATTCACTCGATCATCGCCATATTTCTAAAACTACTAGATCAATGAAAATGAAAGACAGGAGGTATATTATAACTAGGAAACAAACACAAAGAAATTATTTAGTATCTGAAATTCCCACAAAAACGGCAAATAACAGACATTCTAATTTCCATCGAGGGTTCGCCCACCACCGGGCCCTACACCGTCCGCTGACCCTCGGATCTGCCGACTCATGGTCACGAACACAAGACATTACAGTCGTAACGAGAAGCCAGATCCAAGCACCTAGCATGCAATTATAAATACATAGCTACTAATACAAAAACTAATTAAAATTGTTAATCGACATTATGTTTCGCCAACACCCGTGGCATCAGTGGAGATTACTCTTTCAAGTTTCTGATACAATTAGACATTCTAACGTTTACGCGGGCGAAATCGTAACTGACCGGTAGTAGATTATCTATACAGCTTATCTTTACAGAAATATCAAAAATCATTTATTTAACCAATATTAGGAGAAAAGAATTTTACTAAAACAAACATACCTACAGTGAAAATCACCCTTATTTCAAAAGAAAAGTTTTCTTATGATGCTCATGTTACTTAAATGAAAAATAACACCAAATAACTATACAATTCATTAAACAAAAAACGTCATACAGGCTATATTATTATTAGTATATCTGTGCCATGGTAAATACAAACGCTCATAGTCATTCATTACGCTGAATATTTTGCTATACTCAAAAACTACTTAAGTATCCGACAAAATTAGCTACATCCGCGTAGAAAACGGAAACTTTAGCACGTCGCATGCCAAAGATACCGTTAATATTTTTACAACTGCCACACTAGCGCCATCACCTGTTAAAAAACTGAGGTACGTCAAGTGTTGACAAGTACCCATGAGTAGATATCATGTCAAGTGTCAACCACAGTCTACTGTTACGCAATGAGCTTTCGTAAACTTTAAAGGGTTAAAAAAATATTAGATTAGAAAGTTGTAAGAGATATCTACAGCATGAATTGCGTTTCTAAAAGATTATCCTACGTTTCGTTTTGTATAGTTTAAAATGTACTTATGTTTAAGAGAGTATTAAAGTAAAAAAACTTGATCACTGCTGATATCGTGTAGGTATAATGAAAAAGAACTTTTTCACGACAAGTAATGATTGTGTTGTATACTCTACAGACTAATACAGCATGTACAAGAAGAAAAGGTAATGCAACTTTTCTAATAAGTAGGTTTTGGTTTCTTTAAATTTTACGTGGCCTAAGAAACAAGCAAATTAGAACGTAATATGTAAGATCAAATCTTAAAGCTGGCGCTCAAAAATCAACGGCTGAAAAAAGTTAGGAAAGTATTCCTGCGCTTATAGAGCTTTTTAGTGTGAATTCTTATTTATTTGATTTCCTCAATAGTTTGTGTTAGACAACTGTCCTAAACAATTTTCCTCAGCCTCAGGCAGTCAGGAACTCGTCATTATTTTAAAATAACAATCGTTTATCTATAGGAAGTGGCAACACGTAAATTACACCTGCTCTAACAGTTGACAGTATCTGATGTTATAATATATAAATAATTATGCGGAAATTGAGGAAAATTATAAGTACATAACTATGCTAAATATTAATATTTTATGCAGCTGCTGTTAGGATTTTAATAAATCTTACGCGATATGTTATTATGTAGCTTTCAACATAATATAACTAAACTAATAGATCTATTACAAAATGTACTATACAGGGTGTAACAAAAGGGGTATGTTAAGCGAAAAGCTATGTAAATAGCCCAGAAACAGGAACCTATCCCCAAAACTTCAGATTCGAAATCACATGTTTATTTTTCTAGATAGTATGGCGAATTCCTAAACAGCTCAGGAATGTTGATACAATCTTGAAAAATAAACATGTGATTTCGAGTCTAAAATTTTGGAAATAGGTTTTTATAGTGGGCTATTTACATATCTTTGCGCTTAACATACCCTTTCTGTTACATTCTGTATAAACAAAAAAGCTTTTTCACGATCTTTAAACAATTTAATCATTCGTTTTTCTACGTTAATTTTATACTATTAAAACCTTTTTTTTTAATTATATTGATTATTAAAGTACCTAATCACCTACGAATAACAAATGTTCCATTTTTTGTCATGCTCTTAATGTACCTACAAATTCTTACAAGAATATGTAGGTACATATTATTTCATTATACTCGTATGTGACTTTACAACCCATAGCATATTTTGTCTAACAAGGTACTTATCTATTTATATACTTATGTAAATCTAAACACAAACATTGCTCTAGAAACAATTTCTTATCCAAATATGAACCACTATTTCAAAATGGGGACAAATTTAAAAATGTCGTTTTCGCCGTCAAGCTTAGCTTTCTTTTACGTGATCATCCAGTTAATGTCAAAATAGACCCCATGATGGTTTAGCTAGCTATGTAATTTTCATATTTAAAAAAATCAAATGTAATGGCAAAAAATGAATTTTTTCCTTGGCTTTTCAAGTAACAAAACTTTAGGAATGAAAATATCCGAGAATTATAATTATATTTGATCTGTAGTATGTAATTGGCCATTAGAAGCTGATCATTAATCGCGTATCACCTAAAAAAAACATCTACATAATAAAAACACACATAAAAAGACATAAGTAAAAACACAGTACATATAAAGTTGGTAGTTCGATTGCGACGACGACGTGTCAAAAGGTCACTAACCTACATTGCATCAATGTCAATCAACGACCTCAAGATAGGACCACAATAATAATAATAATACACTTATAAAACGGTAGAATTTAACATGTCAATTTATAGAGATATGTATGGTGTTGAGTTGTTGACAGGTATGTAACTTCGCAGTTACATAATCAAAACAATGATTGTTTCTGTTGTAAAGTTTGCCTTCCGCACGTATTTCAAATCTAGCCTTATAATAAAGCTTAGGTGAACTTTCTCTTGACCCGACACAGTTTGGCAACATACAGACATATTACCCGAAATTCTATATCGAAGAACTCTGTCTGTCTGTCTGTTACGCTTTCCCGCTTAAACCTGCAACCGATTTTGATGATTTTACAGACAATCTTTAGACCCTGAGACAGAACATAGGCTACTTTTTATTTCGTGAAATAGAGGTTATTTTCTAGGTCAAAGGTTTTTGAAATTTCGACCAGCTGGAGGTTAGTAGGGTATACATATATAAAGTTTGTAAGTGTGTGGATAGATTTTTGTTAATAAAATGATTCCATTAATCAATATCGCATATGAAATAATCTCTAATTTATGTTATGTAAGAAGTGATATACGGGTACAACGCCCCCTCACGCGGACGAAGTCGTGGGCGGCTGTGTTACCAAAGAGGTTAGTGTACACCACTAAAATATCGTTTGATTATTTCGTATTGTAGACGAGCTTTCGTTCATTTGCACTGTTGTCAAGAATGACGAGACGCGCTATTGTTATTTTTTTTCTTAAGGAAACCCGTTCAAGTGATCGGTGGAATTATATTGTGTTACAAAAATGTTTATTTTGCTTAGAATCACATTACATGCATTTCCCAACTGGGTTGCGAATTTTGATTGTAGATCCAGTGCTCAGCCATAAGTGGCTGACTACTAGTTTCCTTTCGGAGCGAATTAATTTCAATTTGCTGGAACTTTTCTAAAACTGTCAGCCGCGTACAAATGTAATTGTATGTTAGTGGCCGACCAATGATATCGTTATAAAAGCACCTTAAAGCCCTTTTAATCACAGTTTAATTTATGCATATTTTAGATTAAAAATCACTCGTTTTAGATTTCCATAGTCAAAGCGGCCAATCCACCAGTATAAAGAAGAACAATTGACAGAAGCTATGATGGCGATTAGAAAAGGAATGAAAATTAGAGAAGCCAGTCGAAAGGTGCGAGGGACGTTACAGTCGAGGTGCAATGGGACATTGTGCTGACCAAAACTGAAGAAACTAAACTAAAAGATGAACATTAACAAAATGTGGCTTCCCATTAAAACGTGATGATCTTCAATACCGTCCATTATTATATCTGAAGATCAAAGACCAAACCCATTCGTAAATAATAGACAAGAAATGGACCAATGAAATCCCGAGTTTATAAAATACTTACCTATGTGGTTTGCTGATTTTAGAGGACATAAATGCAAGTATATTTTGACCGACCCTGAACGAATATTTAACGGCGATGAAACTAGTTTTTATATATGCCCCAAGACTGGAAAAGTCATTGCACCAAGAGGATACAAAAATGTGTAAAAGGCAAGGAAAAAGAAACTGTTACTGCCCTAGTACCCACCAAAAGAAGTTATTAACACAAGACCTTAGGACATTTTTTACGATTACATTGATAAAAAAACTGTTCTCATTTTTGTTGATGGCCACAAGAGCCACTGTGGAAAACGATTATACTTTAGCTCTTCCACCAAACGCAACACATTTGATTCAGCCTGCTGATGTTAGTTATTTAAACCTTTGAAGGTGAAGTGTGTGAATATTAATAGTAAAGTTTTGACCAAGGCGACATTTATTTTTCTTATAAAACCACTAAAATTATTTTAAAAACATAATCAAGATACTGGAGTAGACACAACAACTGAATTAATATGACCGGACCTGTTCTGAAGAAGAGGTAATTGGTGAAATTCAAGAAAGACAGAAATCCGAAACACCTGTATTTGTTGCAAATGATCAAAACGACGACTGCGTTAAAGAATGGCCCAGTATGGTATAATTAATAAAGAAAATGAAAATATTGGACATATAGGCTTCTAGAAAATAATTATATAATGGATCAAAAGGCAAAGGACAGATTGTAAGCTAGAAAGTAAGATAAGTAGTCAATCAATAAGAATGTAATTGGCCATTAGAAGCTGATCATTAATCCGTAACCTAAAAAAAACATCTACATAATAAAAACACACATAAAAAGTAAGTAAAAACTACATAGAAAGTTGGTAAACTGTCAACGGTCACTAACCTACATTGCATCAATGTCAAGAAATTTCCTCAAGATAGCAACCACTGTAGAATTTAACATGTCAATTTATAGAGATATGTATGGTGTTGACAGGTATGTAACTTCTACACAAAACAGATTGTTTCACAAAAGATGTTAGTTTTTATGCATTCCGCACGTATTTCACTTTCTCTTGACCCGACACAGTTTATAAAAGGCAGACATACCGAAGAAAAATGTAGATTTTTTTTGTAAATATTATTTTCTAGGTCAAAGGTTGGAGGTTAGTAGGGTATGTGTGTTTTAATATGATTTCAAATCAATATCGCATATGAAATAATCTCTTTTATGTTATGTAAGAGTGATTCACTCTTACAGTTTTTTGTTAAAAGAGGTTAGATATTATTTCGTATTGTTTTGTAAGAACGAGTAATTTTAAGTCATGATCAACAATTACAATTTCCCAACCTATTTCCTTTCCTGGAAAAACTGGATATCGTTATACATACACGTACCAAATATAATCAAGATACTGTGAATTTGTTCTGAATTAGTATAGTATATATAGGTATAGAAAGTAAGATATAGTAAGAAAGTACCTAAGTATCTGCAAACTATGGGACTATATTTTGTCCTGACAACCATGTGTTTTTCCCTACGCCAGCTTACTATCTACCTAGCTTACTTCATGTCATCTACAATATTTCCCAATCGCAAACACTATAAATCCCCTAAATGGAAAACGCGCGACAAATCGCAACTGGCGACACGTAACTGTATACGTAATTCTTAAATACGAACAGACAGGCGTACCAACTATTAATCATATTACTTGTATGTATAGGTCATTAGAGAACTAATGATATAAGAAATTCTGTCAATAATGAATATGGACAGATCAAGCCCCATTTGCTAAAGTTAAAATTAGCGATAAGTGTGTCAAATGCCTGATTGAAATCTACTGGAAACCTGACTCGAATCCAGGGACTCCCGAATCATGTTTCGAGTCCAGGGTGCTTAACTAATGTACCTATTACCTCACATTGTTTTACACAGACCTTCGTTGTCGTTCGTGATAAAACAAACGTTGGATAATGAAGTTTTTTTTTTAGAGCAAACCTCTAACTACGATTACGAACCCCTATCGATCAAAAATAATGTTACTTTGTCACTTTTGTTAGATAAATACAATCTACCTGACGTCTATGTGATATTATTCCATGCCACTAGCATAAATAGCACAGTGTCGTATCAAAGCCAATCCGTCTACAATTTCTTTTACTTTTTACTAACTATTTCATTGATTATCTTTTCTGCAATCAGAAAAATAACAGTCGATAAAGAACTAAACAGGAAATGCTTAGAGATGTATGATCAGGAAACGACAACTTTTTATATAGAGAAAGTGAAATATCACGCAGTTGGCACTGTTCCCTTCCTCAATAGAACAGAAGCATTTATCTAAGTTATCTGTTATTGTTACTAAGATAAGTTTTAATTTACAATCTGTTATAGAGTAGAAGTTAATTATGAGGAATTAATTAGCACAGTCATACTTTACTACTGGTATAGTTTACAGAAAGTACGAGTAATAGATTTATTTCAAATAGACAAATAGAGATTTCCCGAAAATATATTATATGTTTCGTTTTCGTGATTTTGCTTTGGTTACATAGTCGTCTTGTCAAAGTCGTTGTAAAATCTAACGTTCACATTATAGATATTTCCCTATGGAATAATAAATAAATTTTACTATCAAATTAGGTACGTCAGAGCTAAAAAAATACTTGCCTATTACAGTTTAATCAGGAACTAATTTCACTTTCATAATTTTATTAAAATGTATTACGTAGGACATGTTGTTGTAAGGACGTTTCTGTGCGTCACTAAATAAATAGATACATACTTGTATTGTATATATCTTATAAAGCTCGTTATACTTATTTGTTACTACCGGTCTATAGGAAGCCGTCTCATTAGAACACCTTGTTAAACATTGATAGTGCAACAAAGTACTTACGTGCTTATAAATGTATACGTAGCTATATAAAGTGCTTAATTAACCGTTACCGTCAAAAGGAGTCTATTAAGCGAAATTTTATTTTTTCGATAAGTTTGAAAATTCTAAGGAGAAATTACAAAGTATAGTTTTTAACTTGAACATATTTTTTAAATTGAGTCGAGGGCTTCACTTTGATATCCTAGTGAGAACGTCTGAATGTGTCACCCACGTTATATATTTTACAAGCTCAATCAAAACAATAGAGTGTAATGCATATTTTAATAATAAGTGTTACTTAATCAAAGGTTTTATACGCCTGATCATGTTACTGTTTATTATAATGTTGCAGTCAATGTTGTAGTTAAGAAATTAAATATCATTATGGAAACGGATGATTATAGAAGAAGACCCATGGAAATACCTAAGAAGTGTGAGATAGGATATGCGTGTACTGGGAGTGAGTACGAGATCACGGATGGGATGAATGGAAGAAGAGTACCATATTATCATAATGTAGTGAACACACTGAAGTACAGATCTTTTATTTTGAAGAATCTCACTCTGTACAGTTTATTTCAAGACTACCTTAGTTAAAAACGATGATTTACGATCTTTCAGGAGATAGCTAGTAGGTACCATATCCAAAAAGCTCTTCACAAGTTTCTTTATAGTCTGTTGCATAAAAAACTTTAAATTCTGCTTTTGAGGTAACACAATTATTATTATCCTACCATCAATATCTCTAGCAACTGGTTTTATATCTCTGTAAGTATGTGTATGTCACATTAAAAAGCTGTAGTTTATCAACAACATGTCAGACTTCTGAGAGATATGAAATTACACGCGTTTTGTTACTTCACCGTATTGTTCCTAATGCAGATCAAGGTTTTTATGCAGATTTACTCGACATTTTGCTTTGCGTTTTGTTCGAAACATGCCTTATAATGGTAATGGATGTCACAAAGTTACGAATTACCAATCCTAGTATAATAGTTAATTAAAACGTTATAGTAGCTACTTATTCTTTACATATGGATGTGTTAGTTTATGTTGTACCTGTATTATATTATAACCTAATTCTACCTATTAAATCAATAATGCATAGAAAATGGTCCCAATAAAACAAATTCAGCATTTAACTTTGTATTTTTTGAAAATAGATTTATTTCCTTTGTTTCAGATGCCATAGGAGATCTTAATGCAGAATCGTCAGAGATAATTGCAGAAGCTGTTGCAGCACCGACTGGTATTATAAACAAATACCACGATCCTGAGCCAGCAGCATCAGACCACGCTGAGCAGACAGAGGGACCCGTCGGCGATTCCCAAAATTTCTTCCCCTCATTCGCAAGCCTCTTTGAACCACGACAAAATAACTTCAGAGCGGGCTTCGGAAGCCAAGAAACCGCGTACAGTCAACGACCCAATTCATACCGATCTCTCCTCAACTACCCCCTCTTTGGTGGAGGGTACAGAAACCTAGATAACTTCGGAAAAGCAGCGCAATCCGCACCCTTAGTAGATGCGAGCTCCAGCGTCCTAGGTTCAGGAAACTTTGGCATTATCAGAGGCGGAACTTTCTTCGCTCAAAACGACGAAGATGGCGGTGATTTCAGTAACGAATTTAGTTCGTTCTACAATAATGGACATGGTAGACCTTCACTAGGTGGCGGGTACATCGCTAATCCCAGGCCGAACTACAACCAGGATCAATTCGCTAACTTCAGGGATTTCGCTGATATAAACACGCCATCCAATTCCGCCTTTTCGCACTACGTCGTCGTTTACGCCAACAAGAATGCGACAATGGATGAGGTCAGCGAGGAGACCAGAAGAGTGGTGTCCAAACCCAAAAACATAATAGAAACATTGGAACGATTGGATAATGTTAAAAGCGCACCGAAAGTATCCAAAACGAAGGCAAAATTAGACGCGACCCAGAAAAAATACCAACACAAAAAAGAGCAATGGAAGAAAACCACCCCGAAATATCACAGCATAGCTAAACACGATCCTGAAGAACCTCTGTTGGCTTTAAGTTAAGACTACTTAGTGTAATTTTTGAAAGACTTGAGTTGCGTAAGCAAAGTACCGATAGGAAAAGTGGTACATACCTATGTGACGTTACGTTTTAAAATTGTGATTGTGAAAAGCTCACTGTCTAAATAATTTTAAGCAGCTTTTATGTATTCTGTGGTCGGATTGTGTAATTGATCTGAATGTGTGTGACGAATGGGTTTAGATTAAGTCTGAGACTGTATAGAAAGTGCTGTCAGATGAAATAAATAAATTATAGAAGTACTTACATACATGTGTTTGTTTTGTCACGTCTGAACTACTTATCCGAATTTATAAGTATTTAAGACTAATATCTTAAAGGAAGAACTTCGAGGAATACCGAATATTCGAATGCAGCCCGTAACCGTAGCCATAACCGTAGCATAATTAATTAGATACAAACTGATATTTTAAGGATACACTGTCAGACCCTGGATAAAATCACTTGGGTGGGGAGCGACCATGTGGCTACTTAACTGATCTTGGGTCACGTTAATGAAATTGACGAAATTTCAGTGTTGGTTTTTCAGCAACTAATCTCCGAAAAGGCCGAGTTCACATACCTACCTACCACCAATGACAAAAATCAACCAACTTGTATGCCCAGCTGCATTTTATTTATGAGAGTCGTCTATGTACTTGCTATGTGTAGGTATTACTACATTTTTGTGTCACTGCATACAAAAATGATAGTTTTGAGAAATCAGGCAATGAAGTTATTTTATGAACCTCTAACGACTCTATAGTAATAATTTCGTAGTAGTTTTTAGTGCGACATCTAGTAGCAAGTAGAAGTACTTTTGGTTGCGCCATCTAGTGGCAGCAAGCAGCAGTATTTTGTAGCGACATCTAGTGAGTAACATAGCAAACATTTTTTCCCGACATCTAGTAACAAGTAGAAATACTTTTGGTTGCTCCATCTAGTGGCAGCAAGCAGCAGTAATTTGTAGCGACATCTGGTGGGTACAGGAGTAAACATTTGGTTGCGTCATCTAGTGGCTGGTAGAAATAATATAATCATTACCCTGCGCTATGAACGTATAAGCTATAGTTTCATTTCTATCTCCTAGATGGCGCTCAAAACCATAGACAATCAGCTGTTTCTTTTCATGAGATGGATTGCCATAATTTACATAACATCCTAATATATTGTAGTTGTAATTTATTGTGATCTCTGCTATAGTTTAATCACAGATTTACAAATACAGGTTAGTCCGGCCCCCTGATTACGTAAAATTTGTGATCAACAAAATTCGCGCGGTGGTCGCGCCGAAGATGCGCGATCTGTCAAAAAAATTCATATTACCTTAGCCTATCGTTTGCTAAATTTTTGCTAGCACACTAGCGCCAATGACGATAAAGCAGCAAAAAAAATAAAGTAATACAGTGAAACCTGGTTAAGTGAGACCTCAAGGGACCTGCAATATTGTTTCACTTATTGAGGTATTCTATTTACCTAGTGTCTCAGATATCCAGGTATAAATAAATATCTGACTCATTTACAGAGGGTTCCACTAATAAAGGTTACAATACAGGATATTTCAGTTATAGAGGTGCGATCATTAAATAAAATGGCAATAAAAAAATATAAATGAATTTTAATTAAAACAAAATTAATAGAGGTAATCATACAAATGAAATAAACAAAAATATTCAAGCGTATTAGAAATATGGAAACAAAATGTATCAATTATAAAAATCTGTCATTTTAGTTTGTCTTTTAGAAGTATCAGCCATAATTTTATCAAATATGCTTTGGTCACTAATTGATGACATTTCAAAATAACTGTGCAAAGTTTCTAATGCTTTTACTGCTTCGCGTTGAGAATTTTTTACTACATTTACTACCGCGCCCATTTCATCGTCATCTTCTTCATTTTCCAACGAAAAAGACGAGAAGGCATGAACAATCTCGCTATCATTAAGTTTTATTTATTTATTTATTTGACATATTTACAGGACATAAATATTACATCTTATTATATTTTTTTTACTGTAACCTTACTTATCTACATCCAAATTACAAATATGCATCATCATTCAAACTAAATTAAATCAAGTCCAATAAATCAAATTAAAAGTTCTCCTGAAACTATTAAATTGTCGTCGACGTTAATAAAATCTTTGGATGTTGGCTGTTGATTATTGTCGTTGCTGATGGCTAGGTTCCGGATCAGTTTCTAAATTATCGTCTTCCTCTTGTAAGAACACACAAACTTCATTGCGTGTCTTCCCACTTTCATAAAAGGATATTAACTTCAGTTTTTCACATAATAATAAAGATAGTAGCTTTCGTTTTGACATTTTACAAATGAACATCCATATGACAGTAGAGTAAAACTAAAACTGAAGGTCGTGATGACTCAAAATTACTTACGTAGTTTAGTGCGGAATTTGCGGGTAGAATAAGAATAAGTAAGTAAACAAATAAAACGTTGTTATCTCAGTTACAGAGGTTTATGCATATAAAATTCACTCGCTGTCTCAATTATAGAGGTAACTAATGATGATAAATCGAAAGAATGAATCCCAGATATAAGGGTTTGCTTCATCCCACTAATAGGGGTAATTCAGTGCCAACGTGTTGGGACCTCAGCATGAGTTCCAGTTATGGAGGTTTCTCACTTATCCAGGTCCCACTTAACCAAGTTTCACTGTATAATGTAAAATGGCGACTGAGGAAACAGCTGAACTTACTTTATAAAACATTCTAAAGGAATGGCAAAGGAATTTTTTAATCACGTAGAGTTGGCTACGTGATTAAAATGCTGATGTTTGAATTACTATTTGTTTGAAAGTTTTTTTAGAAAAACACATTGTTACTTCTTAGAAAATAATAAAAAATGTGTTTCGTGCAAAATTATAAAGACATACTCGGCGTGCAAAGCTAAAGAGATATAAATGGAATACAATATAAATTATTTTACTACAGAATTGGCTGTATGGTAGTTCATTTCTGCCAACCTAATATTTATTGCAGTTTGACAGTTCGTTTGCTGGCTGATCATTTTGCGAACTTTACATACCTAATACGAAAAAATGACAAATGTATGAGGCAAAGACGATTTTATCGCTTTGCTTCTGCTTGATTGCTTTGGCTCTGCTATTGCTCTTAGCTAATACGAATTTAACATTTAAATGCGAAAATTGTGCAAAATTCGCTCAATGGTGAAGGACTTGCGAACGGTCGTTTATATACATTCATATTTAACCCCATAACTGCATGATGTATTAGCTAAGTAAAAAAATATATTTTTTTTATAAAAGCTATTAGGTACCTAATTTACAAATAGCAAATCCAAATAATATAAGAATAAAAGAAAAAAACCAAAGTATCACAAAACAGCGATAATGAGAGTATGACTTCCTAAAATATAGCCTACCAAGAAATCTACTTTTTGAATTTCAATCATAATTTGTAAGAGATTTATTTTCAGGAACCATATTATAATTATTATGATTTCGGTCCATAAGCACCAAAGGTTTTAAACCTGTGCGTATTCCGAGGTAAGTAGGTACTTAAATGATCAGTGAGATTAGCTAACTCATCACCTGTTCTCTCAGGTCCTTAGTCGGCAATAACGACATACGAAGAAGAACGTACATAGTTCATGTAATTAAATTTGTAATAGCCACGTTATACCTTTTCAATTTTCTAAGGAACTGTAGTGAAGGGACTGACAACACTGAACTTTGTAAAAAGAAAAAACAATTGTCTATGGTTTGACAATACGGAAAGATTTGCAAAATGTGCAACGATTGAAATCACCATGATATTACTGATTATAATAGTTTAATCTAAGTGATTTTAACAATATTGACTGAAAACAAAGTGCTAATGTCGTTTTTTATTGCTAGCTGCAGTGTGAACTTAAATATATTGTTTAAATTGTGTAAATAATCGGCATCCGTACCACCATGTTCTCTGGAAAAGATGCGACACATCCTTCGTATCCCACGCAATGGGCTTTAAATCCAAATGCGTATCAAAATATAGACTCTAGCCAAGTAGATTGGGCAGCATTAGCGCAACAATGGATTGCTATGAAAGAAGCAGCTGCTATCGTAGCGGCGCCTCCACCGCCGTCTATGAAGCCCGACGCGGAAGAAGGGGAAGCTCCCATGGAAGTGGAAAACACCGACAATAACTCGGATGGACTAATCCCAGGGGCTAATAATGCAGATTGGAACAATGACTCTAATTCCTGGGGTGCAAATTGGAACCAATGGGGTGAGAATTATATTTTTTTTAATTGAGCTTCAGAGCAAAATTTTTTACAGAAGCAATCCTGTTAAGTTTGTAATTTATGTAGTTTTAATTTGTAAGTCATTAGACCTCTATTTACATTAACTATTTAATATCATGGGCATTTTCTTTATATTTCCTTCAATTTAGGATCATTTTCATTAATTAATGAACAAATGAGTAAATAACATGGGGCTGGAAGATGCTAATTCATAAAGTTTTATTTTACGTAATTATACATGCTAGTTAATCATGTATACTGCTTTTCTTTTCAGGTTGGGGTTGGCCAGGGGGAGCAGACTCTAAAATGGGAGCTGACCCCTCCATGGCACCCTTGATGGAAGGTTACAGTGTACCTACAGATGGAACACAGATGCCGGGGTAACTTCAAATGATTGTTATACTTTGAAATTATCTCAATATTCTCAAACTATTTAGTCTCAGAATTTACCCAATGAGAAAGAAAAGAAAAACTGTTTTGTTTGCAACTGATCACTCTGTTGTGATCAGTGACAATAGCTTTCAGATCAGAGCTTCGAGTTAAATCAGTTCCATATTTGACATGTTAATTGGTACAAATGGAGATGGATGGAAACTAGCAACTCACTTATTAGTAAATCTAGATTAAGATTTCGGCGGGAAAAGCTGGAAGGGTGCAGGTGTAATTTTCTTGTGAAAATAAAAAAATATTTGTAAATGGCTTGCATGTGTCCGTAAAGTGATGTTTTCTGGCAGATAAGTTATATTTTGATTACTTGTGATGTGAATCTAGTGTGTGCATGGTTTTTTATATGCAGGTAAGCCGAGTAAAACTTTAGCCGGAATATGATGTCTTCATGGGCCCATGTAATTTTTTACTTCAATAATTTTTTATTTTGACTAACTTTACACTTGTTCTTGAGGATTTTCCCGATGTTTTAATTCATGGTCATCATTATTATCCATCATAAATTCAGAAATCATTTACCAAAGACAATGGCTTAGTTCCCCTTGCCTTTCCTTCAGGATAAACTAAACAAAACAAAAAAAAAACTAGATTACTCCAGATCTCCACTCTAAGACTTTTTACAGAACAAAGTTTATTTTGTTTGTTTAAAGTGCTTATACTTAATATTATATCTTACCAACTTATTCTGATAGTAATAGTTCAGTATCTCAAAAATATTTCAAATGTCTAATTCTACTAATATCTACAATTTATTCTTCATCAGCTACAACACAGGTGCGGGCCCCACATTTCAGCATGGCTACTGGACAGCACCACAAGAGCAGACTAACACCAGTCGAAGCAGCAGCCGCACCAGCCACGGCCGCAGGTCTAAGAGCAAGAACAGAGACAAATCCAGCAGGAGCAGACCCTCTAGGTAAGGAACTGTGGAATCATAGCTAAAACCTACTTTTATTACAAGACATAAATTAGTTCAGGCAGAAGATTTAGCTGATTTTAACCACTGGTATCAAAACAAATAAAAGGGACAATAAAGAACCATGTGGAGGTCATTATTTAGCTGTGGACTTAGAAATGTTGGTTATTTCAATGCTGTGTTGTGCTCCTATCTGCATCACCACTCTTCTCTGTAACAAATTTACAGTGAGGTTTAATGGATTTCAGTGATATACAATATTCTTATATGCTGTCCTATACTGAGGCTGGACTTTACTTGAAAACATGAGCTGCATCTCCTTCCACGCATGTTGTAAGTGTTGGCTAGGGTATTTAGGGGCATTCTCTCAAGTGATGAGCTAGCAACTTGTGACTTATATTTTACATCTGACCACATTATGCCTAAATGGATGTAACATCCCCTTCATTAGTTCACTGACTAAGGACCTAGCAGCTATAAATTAAATCTGTTTTGTACATATGTATACATCTGTACACTTTAGGAACACATTTATCATATCTTCCAAAACTTAAGATCTTACAGGGACAAAGCACCGATAGCCCCTGTGATTGACCCGATAGCTTCAACTCCTGATATGGCTTCATCCACAATTGATGCGGCCAAGAGGAGACAGCTGCCATTATGGATTAGAGAAGGTACATGATCATTATTTATATAATGTAAACTGTTAATCTCATACCATTTGAGTTAGATTCAATAAAATGAATGTACCTAATTGAGTTATTTAAATCTTTCTAGGTCTTGAAAAAATGGAACGCGAGAAACAGAGGGCAATAGAACGTGAACAGGAAAAGAAGGCAAGAGAAGAAGCAGAAGCGGAGAAGAAGAAATTAGAAGAAGAAGAGTTAGAGAGACTCAGAGCAGCCGCAGCAGCTGGAGGCCAGCCTATGTTACCGGCCAAGAGTAAATTTGTAAGTTCATTTATTTTATTTTAACTATAAATATCAAGAAAATAACCTTAGGGCCGATTTTTACAAACGTCAGATAGCCTATCAGAGGAATTACACTGGCGCTGAAGCTCCGCCCCTATCATGACGTCATGGCTTCACAATTGCCACACAACTCACTTCATAGTCCCTCCTCCTCTTTTATACCTTCTTCGTGGATTATACATATAACAAGAGATTAAGCTCTACTTAGCTCTAAATCCATTGATCTTTAATAATAATAAGTCCTTTATTTCCAGTAGAAGAGTACAACATATTTTACATTAACAATTATACTTCAATTAGTTATAGAATGTCTCTTAAACTGGTGTGCCTCGTGGCATAGGCCTCTTCCAACGATTTCCACTGTTGCCTATCTCAGGCAACCCTTCTCCAGAGAGTTCCCACCGTTAGCTTCAAATCATCTGATGTGTTGTCTTCCACAACTTCTTTTCCCTTCTCTCGGGTACCAGTCTGTGACTGCCTTGCTCCACTTGATCTATAATAAGTATTGAGCAAATATTCTTCAGTATAAACTATTAATTATGCATGATAAACTGGGTTTCTACCTTAGAAACCTTATATAGAAAGTATAATGAAGACAGTGAAAAACATACAAAAGCGCCGTACACCCTATCTGTCAGCACGCCCTAGCCTGTCAGTTACATTAAGCGTATTAGCGGCCTGTTATTGTACGTTTCATTAAATAGTTCCAATGCCTGCTTTCGGAACTAACATTTTTTGTATGCTGTCAAGCAGAAAATGGGGTCATATACATAGTAACTAGCCATCATCCATCAGAACTGTTGAAACAGACATTAACCTACCCTTGCAGGATTCGGACTCCGAGCCAGAAGACGTTAGCGAGGACAAAGAGGACGTCCCCCCCCTCCGCCCGCGCTGTCCGCCGAGCCTGCGCCGCCGCCCTCCCCGCCGCGACGCTCGCGGGAGGAAATCATGCAGGAAGTGGTAACTATATTCACTGTTTATATCTACAGCGCTGATAGCCCAGTGGTTAAGACGTGCCCCTTTCAAGCGGTGGGCGTAAGTTCGATCCCAGTCACGGACCCCTGTACTTTTAACAATGAATTCATTTCACGTTGTAAAATTAGCTCATGCCTCGGAAAGCACGTTTTAAGATATGTACATAACAGGGTTCGAAGTTGATAATTATCATTGACTAGCAGCCGCCCACGACTTCGTCCGCGTGAGGGGGCGTTGTACCCGTGCGAAGCCGGGCAGGTTGTTGTATAGACTGTAGCCTTCCTTGGTAAATGGGCTATCTAACACTGAAAGAATTTTTCAAATCAGACCAGTAGTTCCTGAGATTAGCGCGTTCAAACAAACAAACAAACAAACTCTTCAGCTTTATAATATTAGTATAGATAATGCTAAATATACCTTGATAAATTATCTTTGATAATTATAAAAATCAAACACTAAAATATTCTTAGTTTATTTACGTATCCAATGGCGTAAAACATGAAAAAAAAAATGTTTGATGAGATAAGTGCAAAATACCTTTTCTTCACATACATTCTTAATTTTATTTGACGCCATAAAAACAAACTCTGAATTAAATTGTATATTTCTCACATTATTCTTTGCTGTTTATTTAATAATGTCGAAAAATTGAGACCCTCTTTGGGATAAATATATTATCTTTTAAATAAATCAAATTTCAAGAAGAAATGAAAAATCAACTAGGTTAATTATCGGATAATTATCAGATAATTATCGGATTTCGAACCCTGGTAAGTAGTAATAATAATTTGACGACGAACGATTTGAATTTGACGAATAATTTGAATAGGTGTAGTTTGTAGTGACCCTGCCTGCGACGCCATAGGTCCTGGGTTCGAATCCCGGTAGGTGCATACATTGATATAATGAATATTGATGTTTGTTTCCGAGTCATGCGTTTTTCTATACTTATCTATGTATTTATATACCGTTGCTTAGTACCTACGACACAAGACCTTAGGGATCTTACCGTGGGACCAGGTTAATGTGTTGTAAAGTGTGTGAATATTTATTTATTTACACAGATGCAGTCAGTGCGTCGCTCGCTCACAGAAATCCTGCTTGAGGTTACCGACAGAGAGATACAAACGGTGAGCCAAGAAGAGTTGGCCCGGTATAACGCAGCACAAGGTATTACCCCACACCTTTCACACGCGGACCTCTCAAGAATATACCTCGCGACCAAAACTGTGACAGATAGTGTTTTTCCACGAATAACTGTGTTATGTGCATACTGTGTATTATTTACGTTGTTCTTTCATCTAACAGAGTCTTTTTCAGATACATTGTGGTTGAGATTAATGTTGGTTTTATTTATATGGTAAAAGCTTCGCGACTCAACGCTATGAAGGCAAGCAAATCGAAGGCTCTCGCGTCTATCGCAAGCGGACTAGGTAAGGACCATTCTTTTAGACTCGTACACGGAAATGTCTCGCAAACTTGTCATTTTGTTGGACAGTTTTCTTCGACATTTTTCAAGGCAGATAGTTCTAAACGATGAATTAATTTGACGCTATCTTTATCTTAAAACTTGACCAAGATAGAGACAGCATCAAGTTTATTATTCAAATAGTCCTATCTGACCAGAAAATTGGTCCTAAGACAAAAAGATTTCTTTCGTCAGTCGTACAAATTTGCGATTCGTTTTCTTTTGAACGCATCTGGTGGAGATTTTAAAGTATGCCTATTACGTTACTTTTGGTTCTGTAAAGGTACTTACATACATAGCCACCACATACGTCGCGATCGCTCCTTTTTATTTCAGCTGTGCTTCGTTAAATTATGATTATTGACATTCTTGTACGATACTCTCAAGCCTAAAATTTGTATTGCACAAAATATAAGGAACGAATTGGTAAGAATGCGTATTATTATTTTTAGATGTCTTGTAATGCGATTTTAGATTTAAGTGTTTTTTTTTATGAAGGTACCTTTGACATGAATATTACTTATATTCCGGTACAATTTTTAGATATAAACTTGGAACTCGAAATTGACAAAATATCATACATTTTTTTTATCTTTATATCGTTGAGGCAGGACTTTTGTCACATCGGCGTCTTCATCGCCCCACACAATTTTTAAAATGATTTAGTTATCATTCCATTCTATATCAAAATTCAATGTTCGTTCATCAACATCAGGTCAGGAAATTAAGTCAATCAGAATTTATTTTGACTTATTTGAGGTCAGGATCACATATAAATGCCAAATATACAAAGTTGGCAATATTTGCATACCTCGTACATAGTCAAAAGTGCCTTCAACTATACAATATACAAACCGCAGTAATCCCGTCACGCAGCGCTCTGTCCCTCAGGACTGGGAGCCTACGAGAGCAGCAGCGAGGACTCAGCGACCGAGGACGATCCGAGACGTGTCCGACCAACAGTTACAGGTTTACTGCTTTTACTAGGGGCCACGTGCGACCACTTGTGTGCCTGTTATATTCTGATGTACAAGCTGTTTGCCTGGCAAGTATCATCGAAATCAGTTCAGTAGTTTTTGCGTGAAAGAGTAACAAACACACACACACACACGTATTGTGTCCATAGATCCATCCTCACAAACTTTCGCATTTATAATTTTACTAGCGGACTTCCACGACTCCGTTTCATCAAAATCCATTCAGTAGTTTTGGCGTGAAAGAGCAACAAAAATTCTTACAGTCATTCATCCTCACAAACTTTAGCATTAATAATTTAATATTTAGTAGGATTTCATGGCCTTGTCTTATCCTTCAACTGGAACCTTGGTTTAAACTCGAAGTATAACTCGGACTATTACCATATCTACATGCACTCACATGTGGTCCAGGACTGTGTTCCCAAAATAGGTTAGCGAGCCTGTTGGATCAAGAAGGAGAAACAGCCACGTATAGCATATGGAAACAAAATTAAAAAGATCAGTCACTGTTGCTAGGTCATTGCTAGAGAGAACATCCCTTATTTTCTTAGTCATCTCTTACGACATGTACGAAAGGTGATGCAGCTGATGTATTCTAGTAAAACCTGATATGTTTCGTCAATTTAAAACTTAAGCTACTGCACTCCATTGGCCATTTACAGGATTGTTGGCATCTCACAATGTGAAGTCATATTCGAGGCTTTTTCATGTTGTACCTACTGATTTTGCATTTTACATTGGTAACTCGTGGACATTTTTAACTATACCTTGGTAACAATGTCCTGAAAAGAAGTTAAGAATCATTATTGGAAAGCACTTCTTTCACGGTAATGGCGTCACAACCAAACATTTGTTCTATACAACTCCGACTAATCCATCAGGACATAATAAAACGCAAGCGCTCGGACTTCGAGCGGACATCCCGCGAGATCGAGGCCGAGGTGCGACGCGCCGAGCTGCGGGAGGAGGGCGAGTCGGCGCGGGACATACGGGATGCGGCGCGGGACATGCGGGACGCGGCGCGGGACACGGCCGGCGCGACGCGGGACACGCCCGAGCCCGCGCGGGACACGCCTGACGGGCCGCGGGTCTTATCCAGTGAGTATCGATCTTTGGGCATGTTCCCATACAACTTCGTCTGACGCCCCGCCCCCTGACTACTTAATTTTGCAGTAGCAAAGCCGAAGCAGCGCGATAATCGAGTGTATGTGTGTGCTTGAGCGAGGTGCGGGGCGCGGGAGGATGCCGAACGCTCGTTGCGCGCACGCACACACACTCAATTATCGCGATCGCGCTGCTTCGGCTTTGCTATTGCAAGTTACGTAATCAAGGGGCCCTTTGACAATCAATGATCTTATAACGCTCCCATTTTGGAGGTTCCCAAACTTATTCGTCTCAGTTCCAGTCTTTGAAAATCTGTTATTTTTGTAGTCCCCCATTATGTTCGCCTTAAAAACCTCGATAACAAATTAATAAGGCCCGACACTTTACCCTCCCCCACTTAGGTCTCCACAAGTGGCTTTATTACCTAACTATTAGTGTAAAGATTTTTTAAATAATTTTTGCACTTATTTTATATTCAACATCTTTTTTATTTTCAGGATCATCAGCGACTCCCCCACCCATAGAAAGCGATACTCCGGAAAAACCTCCCGATCGTCGCAACTCAAGGGACCAAAAGAACCATAAGTCAGGCGACCGAGACGTGGCTAGAAAGCTCGATATCATCCTAGAAGAGAGAACGAGGCGGCTTAGCAAGCGCGACCTCACTCCAAGTCCACAACACAAACCCAACCACAAAGCGGAATCCTCTTCCACCAGCGATTCGGAGGAAGACTCGTCTTCCTCCATCAGCAAATCCTCGGACAGCGAAAAGGAAAAGCGGGCGAAGAAGCGAAAACGCAGAGACTCCAGCGAGGACTCGCGCAAAAAGTCCAAAAAGGATAAATCGAAAAAGGAAAAGTCGCACAGGTCCGACGAGAGGAAATCCAAGCACCGCGACGAAGAGCGATCAAAGTCAAAGAGGGACAAGCGCGACGATCACTACGACAGGCGCAAGACGTCCAGAAGCCGGGATCATAAGGACAAGTATAGGGAGGAGTCCGAAGACAGGTCACGGAAACGTTCCAGAAGGTCTCGGTCCGCGAGCTACGAGTCGCGCGGCCGACGCCGGGAACACAAGTACGATAGGTATGAGCGGGCTAGGGACAGCGAGCGCCGCCGCTCCCGCAGCTCAAGCCGCCACAGGCATCGCCGGTGATCCACAGGTTACCATTGCAAAAGGTTGTATATTCTATTCCATTCTTTTTTCTTTTTAAAATTAGTTACGCTAATTTTTGTAATAGTTAACTTTGATTTTGCAGGACCTAACGTATTTTTAAATTTTAATTAGGTTAATTTTAGATGTTTTGGAAAGCAAACTACATATTAACGTAATAAACATATTGTTTGCAATATTTCTGTATGTAGTACCTAGATATGAGAATGTCAGAAACAATTTTTTAGTATTAACCTAAATAGAGCTAAAATCATACGAAATAAGAACTTTATACATATAGGTCTCTAAGAGCTAGGACCGTCAGGAAAATACTAAAATGATCAAAATGATAACTGGAAATTTCAGTGTCAGTGACATAGTGTAATTTCTGGACAACACAATAAAATTGTTGATGGCATTCTCTAAGATTCGGAGGCTGTGATATATTATGTTTATTTTTCTCTTGCAGGTGGTAGAAGCAGTAGTTCGCGATTGAAGTGTACATATTTTAGCGTTTGTGTATAATAGAGTAAAATATACACTATAGCATCATGCATTATTCCAATAAATTCCCTTAACGTCAATCATTGTATTATTTTATTTTGCACATTATGTTCAAAATGTCCAGCCAGCGCAACATGTCTGTTCTCACTATGTCCAATATGCAAATTATCCAATTGCGAAATGAGTGTAATGAGACAAAACATTTCAGTTGATGTTTATAAATTTTGGCCTGATGGTACATTTTGATAGTATTTTCCTTACATTATATACTCTTTCCTTATATCTTCTTTATCTATCCATATTTCTCCTGCCTATCATTTACTACTTAAAGTAGGTACACCTGGAAGTTTTGTTCAGTTCAGGCTAACAGCCTAACAGCAAATAAATGCACCATATATGCATTCCCTTTTCTTATCTATGAACTTTGACCCCACAAACCATAGTTCATTGCAGACTCAAAATAAAATTTCATAGTTATATAGAGTTTATCTTATATTTAATTTGTATTAGATATAGTAAATCAACATTTGGAAGAAATTATGTTAGGTAACTCATGAGGAAATTTTGATTTTCATATGATAGAGTCAACATATTTTCTCATTTTTCATCTAACTGTTGATAAAAATAAATTAAGCTTGGAACGGATTTGCATAAATTCTAAAATAACCAATGCACAATACATGGCAATAAATAATAACATTACAAAATATGTACATACAAGAACATAATGGATGTAAATAAAGAATCAATACATCTGTACTAACAAACATACAAGTACACAACTTCATTCTATTAAGAGTAAAGAGTTTGCCTTTTCATGAGGTAGGTATACAGCACACTTATCCTTTAGGCGCAAATTGTCAAGCATGTATTTAAAACAAGCCTTAATATTAGCATTAATGGACCGTACAGATATATTACACCTATATCATGCCGATTTTTTATAAATATTATTATGTCGTTGTTTTTAAATAAAAAAAAAAATAATTTGTCATTAATTTAAGGTATTAGCTTATATGATAGTCTTATGAATATTTTTTATTCATCCTGCAATATTAAAACACAATTTATACCTGTGTTGGTCCAGTCATGCTTATATTAAGGCTTGCATTAAAATAGATAACCGCTTGACAAATTGTCAATTTGTGAATCTTGACAATTTGCCAGTTTGCGAAATTGATTGATTGCGACCGCTTGACAATTTGCGCCTAAAGGACACTTATTACTATGTATGATTGATAAATTATCTAACATAATAGACTAACTTTAAAACTTTCCTAGACAATCCTGCTACCCATCGAAACTTTGAATATTGTCTCTAGTACTCAATTAAAATAATCGTGTACACAATAAAAACATTGTAATAACCATATTACAGATTAAAATAATAGGTACTTTAGGCTGACATTGAAATGCATCAAAGGCACCTTGTATTAGGCAGCTACTTCCAGTGATATGATTTCAATCAATGAATGTAGTGACATGATTATAGGTAGACGTAGTCTCATAATGAAATCTTTTTAAAAAGTGACACAAGTGAATCTACATAAACATAATAACTGCATGAGACCAGATTTTTAAACTTGAATCTTATGAAGATTCGACTTTGCTTTATAACAATAGATGCCCAGCCATACATAAGGGCAGCTATTTGCCGTGCCATTTTTTGAGTGCTGTCACACTGAATCTAGTAATAATAAATCATCTAAGAATAAGTGGGATGTAATTAGTTTACTGTGCTGCATAATCTGCCCCATTTCAAATTTTATCATAAATGACCCTAATGCTTGTCCATGACTAAGAATTAAGATAAAACTAAATAAATACAATAATATTCAACAACCTACAGTAAAATTATTCACTTCACTTAAGCCTATAAATTATTTTGGATTCATTTACCATACCTTTGATCACATTTGCTATACTTATACAGAGCACCTATAAAATTGTGAATATTTACACTATAGTCTAAGGACAATTGTATGAATTCTGTAAGTCTTATATGCCAAGGTAATAGTCCATATGTACAACATGAAGATCCTGAGTATAACACTAGTTCAGGATCAGGAAATGAAGGATACATTGAATAAAATACTTTATCTAACTCCTGTGTTGTGTACTCATTGGATGCTCTTACACACTTAATTTTATCTTCAGCTATACTTTGAATACATTGTGCTATAGTAGGCCGGCCATCGTCGGGAGTAAAAATATTGACTATCACAGTATGCGCTTGAATACCATTAGTATAGCCATTCAAGTCCGGTTTGTTTGACCATTTAACACATCCTGGAATGCCTTTTTTATTTTTTTCAACTTCATAAAATAATGAGTCCTCTTCTTGTTTCAACTTACCTGTAAACATAATTATTAATTTATGAAATTAATACTGTTTTAATGACCTTTTATCGATGTTCATAAGATAAGGTTATTGCATTGTGTACCCAAGATGATGCAATCTTGATACATAGTGTATGTCGGATTACTTACCTGTAATATCGTGGAAGCTGACGTAGGATATTCCAGCGACCAGGCTCCAAATTATCAAACGGGCCAAATCGCTGTACGTGTGTCTTTCTGTGTCGACCAGCACTACTAAATGTTGTAGCTTCTTGTTCATTTTTGGCACATGCGTTAATAGCAACTGCAAATCGGCTTTGGTCACCTCTCTACTTGATAATTTAGCTTCTTGCACCCAAATTTTATGGTAAACATTTTGAATGGCAACAAGTACGTTTATAAGTAAATGTACAAGTGTAAATAATACCTGACGAAGGAAACGGGACAACATATTCAAACAATCTGCTTAACAACATTGAACAACATTTAATTATTTGATCATTTTACGATTTTTCTATCATCACTAGCAGTAAAATCTTTGAGTAAAATGGACAGATCACACGGCCGTCAGCCGCTTTTTTCAGAAACCAAATTCAACCAATCACAAGTTCAATGGTGTAAAAGCAGAATACCAACCTAACAAACAAAACTAATGCGTTAATGTTCGTGGACTTTCTTTAGTAATGCCCTAGCCACACACTATGGGGAAGATGGGTACCAAAGTACCAAATTACTCTGATGGGTTCGACTCAACCTTCAAGCACATAAAATCTGTGGTGGCTATGAGTCTCTGTGACTCATACCGCTCCTTCCACATGAAATTACTAGTCATATGTACAATAGGTACAATTTGAAACGATTGCAATCATGCTAAAAAACGGCTAAAGAAACTACTGTCAAATTAGATTGTATCGTGTGTAAGCAGTATGTATACCTTTATTCCAGATTGGCAATCGAGTCAGTCATGAATGAACGCAGCCGAAATAGCTTCCGGTCGGAACATGCAGACCGGATACGCGGCCCGGCCATATTTGTTTCTTTCGTCTGTCAGACTTGGCTGATAAGGTTGGGGTTTCATGGTTTTAATTAAATTTATCAATATTAGAGAATAAAGATAGTATATTTTGATTAGTATATAGTGCCCATTTATGACATCATGAAGTGATATTTAGTCAGTTGTGTAATATGTTGAAAATTGCCAGTTATCGAGTAAACGAGTTGTGACACTGGTGACCACGCCGTGCTTATTGCGTTTTTCCTTGCAGAACCCACAAAATGCAGTTGCACATCAGAGGACAGTCTACGCACGTGCTAGACGTCAATGGCGATGAATCCATTGGCCAAATCAAGGTATGGAACGTACTTCGAAAAGGTCTTTTCGATCATGTAAGGTTATATTTGAGATTGTGTGCTCAATCTTTTACCTTTACTTTGATTGCAGGATCGCGTTCGTGAGCTCGCCGGAGTTGGTGCTGAGAATTTGACCTTGTCGTTATCCGGAGCTCCTCTTGAAGACTCCTGCCTGGTATCAGAGCTCTCATCTGTTGAGTTGGACCTTACAGTACCACTGCTTGGTGGTAAAGTCCACGGTTCCCTAGCTCGTGCTGGTGAGTTTTATCATGGGATATTAAAAATTTGTAATGACTAAAATATAATTGTAATAAGTAACATGATTGGGATCCCCAAGAAAATATTCAAAAGAAGTGAAAATATGCTTTGTAACATTGTGTTATGGCCTCTCAGTACCTAAAAAACAATTATGAAATTGGGTATGTAGTGTTGACTAATTGTTATTTTATTTCAGGTAAGGTAAAGGGACAGACCCCAAAAGTAGAAAAACAACAAAAGAAGAAGAAGAAGACTGGTCGTGCCAAGCGTAGGATCCAATACAACAGACGGTAAGAACATTTAAACATAATTTTAATAAAAATTCAAACATATTTTAAACATAATTTAATTTATTTTTCCATTGTAAATATTAATTAGTTTATTTCTCGTAGTTACATGATCACTATTTAATATGTATGATCAGTAATCACATCAGTAAATTGGTGATTTTTCTAACAATAAAATAATAAAGTATTCAAACATTATGGTCGATTCCAGCAGTCACACTTAAACCTAAAAATTAGTCCTACCTGTCCTTTACTCTCATGTTATGGACGGAGATAGATAAACCTGACTCAGATTAGGTTTAAGTGTGACTGCCGGAATCGACCCTACTACATAATTAATTTGTATTTTATTTTGTTCTAGATTTGTCAATGTTGTCCAGACCTTCGGCCGCAGACGTGGGCCTAATTCCAACTCTTAGGTTTAATATTTAAGTAAAATGCAAATATAACATCTTTTTTGCCATATGTGTGTTTAATCATTTGCTTCCTAAAGTAGTTTATAGATAGAAGCAATAGTGTAGTATTACAAAGTACATAGTATGTACCTAATAAGAGATGTATGACCACAAATGACATTATTATTATAGAGGTGAGTACATAGTTACAAAGCCTTGTAGCATATTATGCATAAATTTAATTTTAATTATCTTTTCCTTTGTGGGTACTTCGGTGAGAATATATTATTATACTTTGTTATGGAGAGATTGTGAAGACATTCTTTATTCACATTAATCCTCTTATACAACTCCTGTGAGCCAGGATCAACAGAGGCGACCAGAAAAATACATAGCAAAACATAGAAAATCCCGGGGGACCTAACTAGCGACTATAAGGCGATTATCACACTGCCACGCACCATGCAGCGTAGCGCGTGAATGCGTTTTCTAACGTTGCTTGTAAGTATCTCCGTTTGTATAGAAAACACGCACAGTCCAACACACAGAAAATGCATCCACGCGCGTTCTTGCAGATCAAGATCACGCGCCTACATGCGGAGAAACAAGCATCCCCGCGCGTGGTACGGGGCGAGACGCAAAGTATGGCATACCAGAGTCCCGCAGTGCCGTGCGTGAACAAATTACCCATTCAACGATCTTGTTTATCTATACATATAATAAAAATGTAACGGATCACTGTCTGTACATGGAAGATATACGAGAAAAAATATTAAAGAGATAATATGAGGCCACCAGAACCAGAGTGGCCCAAATACAAAATACGAATATGTGGATATATGCCAAAATACTATGCTCTATTAATATTTTAATAAGAATCAAGATGCCACAACATATTTTTTTTATGTCATCTATGATTGTGTACTGAAATTACCTTTGAGCCACTCTGGCTTTGAGCTTGGGGGTTTGAAAGGGGCATTGTCGTGCTTAACTAATATTTTCACAAATTGTGGTTTGGGCAACTCTGGTTCTGGTGGCCTCATATATAATAGAGACTTTATCAAAGCAATAGAACCCAAAACTATGATTTTTAAAATAATTTCAAATTTGGAATTTAAAAAATCCGAGATCTTTATGATCTCTATTATTGAAATTGGCCGCAAATGAATTTACAGTGAAATAATTCTCCGTTTGCAGGCGCATGATCTTGATCTGCATGAACGCGCGTGGATGCATTTTCTATACAAATGGAGATACTTACAAGCAACGTTAGAAAAAGCATTCACGCGCTACGCTGCATGGTGCGTGGCAGTCTGATAATCGCCTTATAGTCGCTAGTTAGGTCCCCCGGGATTTTCTATGCTTTGCTATGTATTTTTCTGGTCGCTCTGTTGATCCTGGCTCACAGGAGTTGCAGAAGCGGAAAATAGTGGTGGGCCTCCATCCCGGTTATCTTGGTATTTAGTGAGTTGATTCTAACGGAAAAATCTCGATTCCTGCGGAAGCGGCTAATAACATCTCTTGAATGGTACCTTTGAGTTATTATTTCTAAAATTATTTTATTTCCTGCACATGTTACTACTTACATCTCTTCTATCCTCTTTATCCTGTTTGAGACACTGCGCGGTGCTTGTGTGAATCCCTCACGGATCTGCCTAAACACGGGACTACAGTTACCATATCTTGCTATCCTGATACGTAGTGTGCGAGTTACTACTACTTAATTAAACCTATGCTATTCTGGTTTTTTTTGAGTCGCTGCTTGTGAAAGATAATAATAATAAGGACTCCGACCGTATTTCGGTCAAGGCGATCAATCTCTACGGAGATTAGCCAGGTACGCAGGAGATATTATAGTGCACAAGTGTGTGCGCAAACACAGATGCACTTCTCTATTCCGTCACTCTCCTAGTCCGATGGGACGGAAAGCCGACACGACCGGAGAGAGATCAGGCGCAGGACCAACGGTTTTACGTGCTTTCTGAGGCACGTGCTAAGTGATAATTTACAATATTAAAATCTGTACATTAAATAAATTCATTGGTACAGGCCCGTGACTGTACTGACTGGGATCGAACTCATAGATCACGGAGCCAAAAATCGAACTTACGCCTCCCGCTTGGAAGGCGCACGTCTTAACCAATGGGCTATCACCGCTTGTGAAAGATAGGAATGTCACAAACCATGAAAGGAGCGCGAGCGAAGGGAGCGTGAATCTTTTAGCACATACCTAATCATCTAGAAGTTTTTTATGATACTGTATGTTATTTTTCACACAAAAAATTACCTTATGACTCGCATTGAACCGTGTCCATCATTAGCATAGAGAAGGCTCTATGATCAATAGCCAATTCTGAGTGAGCGCACTATAGGTTCAGTATAATCATAGAGGAATAAGATTAGTATAATATAAAAATACGCTTTCCACTCGAAATAGTCACGTAATATCATACAATGATTTTTAAAAATAGGAATGTGGATGATAATATAAAGTATAAGAATGGAGCTATTTTCAAAAAAATAAATAAAAATTACTTCCTATATGAAGATGTAAGGTAGGTAACGTAGGTAAGGTTTGTGATAGAAATACCTACACATTTCTCGAGATAAAATTTATTTTTTTATACGTTAAACTATGATTTCTTATTTACAGTCTTTAGAAGTACATTAATATACCACAGCCACAGTTTTGTTTATTTTCTTGGAAGACCAAGAAAGAAAGGACCATTTAGAAAGTATTATTTTCCAATATTTCCAAGTAAAATAGTAACTGTAAATACTTGTTATTATGAATAGGTAATAAGACATAGCTACAATATAAAATATATTTTGCAAGTAGTTAGGTACTTATCCTAAAAAATTGCTTTAAATTACAATGCTGCATTCCTTTGTCTAGATGTCAAAAAAATATACAGGGTGTTTCTGGATATACCCAAAACAGAAAATAATAGTGGTCTAAAAATGTGCAGCTTAGAAAATGCTCTGTGATTTTTATAATAACTATAAAGGTAATATTTCTATTCTATAAAGTCTTCGATTAATTAGGTATAACTCTTGTCATAGTTGTGAATTCCGTCAGATTTTGGGTTAATCCGGAAACACTTTTATTTTACGGGCGGTATATGTATTACTGTTATAGGTATATCTAGTATATAATTAAGTTCACTGGTCGAGAAATATAACATTTTTCTATAAAAATTACTATAAGTAAGTAAGTACCTAAGTTAACCAATGCTCTTTTACATTAATAAATTCTAACATAATAAAAATATGTTAATAATTAGCTACCTGTAATTGAGTAATTGAATTGAGTACAAGGCACTCGATTTAGTTGTACATCTTATAAAGGAAGTCACACTGTACAATAATTATTAATTGTAAAAACATATTAACAGAATATCTAAAGATTATCTATAATGTAAGGCAGTTATTTCACACAATAAGGCACAAGCTTCAGTATACATATATTTACAATAAATAAGTATAAATTAAAAAATTACACACACAAACACACTGATATGTAATAATAATAATAATAAGCCCACAGGGCAGCTTGTGGCGAGCTGTTCCCACGGACCTGAAGTGCTCCCGGGGGAAGACCCTGTTCCTCATCTCCGGCGCCGGAGTGAGGTCTGACGAGGAACAGTTCCCCCACCTCTGCCTTGCCTTCATCGGCCGGGAAGAGTGGAGTCGCGAGAGCTATGACAGCTCGAAGGTGGACGTGCCCGTCCGTAAGTGGCTAGTTGGCCTCAGTTTAAAGTCCAGGGGCACCCCTCCACCCTAGCCGCTCACCAAATGTTGTCTCCTTTGTCGCTCCGTGCGTGCGGCCGTTTCAGGGGGCCCATGAAATAAGTCGGCGAGTCACCGCCTACCACCAAACAATTATGAGACTTGGTTGTAATGGCAATCGTCCGTTAGTCTCCTTCAATAGCCCAGTTACCCAACCCCACCCAAAATTCAGCCCCATAGGCCATGACATAGATCTGCACTCCAATAGTCTTGCACATGGCGGGGACTATCATATTGTGCGGTCGGCGATGGTATCCGCCATGTGTATCCCACACCATATTAAAGTTCTCTAAAAAGGGCCTCTACATCTTGGCCACGGCCCGATGCACACCTCTCAAAGGACCGGGACTCTGTAGTCCCGAGAATTTAAACAGAGATAATATAATAATTAAAAATGTACATAACAATAACCTTAACACTATGCACCACTTCGAAAATAAAGTTAGGTACATACATACCTACTAAATCTAATGCTAATTTAAAGTACATTTTGGCTTCAGATCATGTCTAAACTAATTGACAAAACTGACTCAAGATATTGTTCGCACCATCTTCCTACCTATATAATAATAATAATATGGTAGTAGGTAAGTACTATATTCATTTTACATAAACTTGCAAATAATAATGAACAAAAGTGCTATGTTTATTGATAAATATAAATATATTAAGGTAGGTATGTTATTTTTACCGCGAGTTAGTGATGCTGACTCTAAAAGATTTTGTACTTTTTAACCACTAAAACTATATTAAATGCTTTTTCTGATTTAAGCTAAGAACAATAACATCCTTGCCCTAAGGACTTAACCACAGCGGTTCCTGTTCCGATACTGACCGTATTATGTCAAATTATTTTAAAGGAATGTTTTCCAATATGTAAATCCTACAAATTCGAGTTTATTCGAGACTATTTAGTTAACGGTCACGACACGCTGTTAACGACGCGATAACACGCCGAAAATGTATGGCGCGTGTTATCGCGTGGGGTGTTAACAGTGTGTCAAGGACCATTATAAAATGTATGTGATTAATATGTACTGACACGCGTGTCGTCACGTCTAAAAGTGTTTAATTTACGGGATACTTTATATTTTGTACATTTTAGGACATGATACTTCATTCACGCTTGAGAGTCGAAGGCTGGCATTCAAAGCTTTTGCGAAAAACAACCCCACCCCCACAACATAAAAACAATTAAGTATTAACCCACTAACATTAATCCCATTGGGTAGTAAAATATTATTTTTCGAATACCAGCCTAAGAAAGTTAATTAAATATAATAACAAATTACCTAAGTACCTAGGAAAAGTGATATCTGTCAAAAACTCCACGACAAAACCTAGGTTAGGTTAGGTTAGTCTGTATGTCCCCCCTATTGGTTGCCCGCCTTGTAGGGGCGGGGGGCTTAGTAACCGTGGACTGCTCACCCACGGTGAAGCTAAGAGGCAACCAGGGCCGGCCTATTTGGGCTGCCGGCTGACCCGAGGAGGGCGCTCCCAGCGGGCTGAACAAGTCCGCTGCGGACGCGTGTGGAGGTGGGACGGCAGAAGAAGAGGAGTGCCGGTATTACGGTGCGCCGTTCTCCCTATCTTCTGCGGCCGTGGAGGGATCGCAGGGGAGAGGCGTGTTGGTATTACGGTGCGCCACTCTCCCTACCCCCTGCGAGCTGGCGGGGCCGTTCCGTCGAAACGGCAGTGGTGGGGCCGCAGAGGAAGAGGCATGTCGGTATTGCGGTGCGCCGCTTGCCCTATCCTCTGCGGCCGAGGTGTGGTCAGTGGCAGAACCACAGACCTGATATGCCACCGGGTAACAGTTATCTGGTATCCATGGCCTCCCAGTAATAGACTCGGGGGGAGTCTGCTACAGTACTAGTGGAGGCCGAGGAGGGAAGCGCACCTTACCATTTGGTGCGCCCATCGTGGAGGGCCTTCGGGCTTTCGCGATGGAGCCGATTGCGGGCGGCTGCCGCCGGCGGGGTCGCGGATGTGTGCGAAAACGTTCCCGTAACACCGTCACAAGACGGCGAGGAGGAAGATGGGGGGTTTATAGTGAGTATACCGTGGGTCTCACTAGCCTATACGGGAGTCCCACATAACCACTCGGGTACCCCCTGCGCCCGGGTGGTATGCGTAATGCATTTTCCCCCCCGAAAAAAAAAAGGTTAGTCTGTATGTCGTGGAGCCAGCAAAGGGAGAAGCTCTTCTATGGATACTTTATAAGATGTACCTGTACTCAGGCAATTTATTTTGCTGTCTTTCTCTCTTCCATAGGTACATCTACGTTCCTATTACGTGTTTAATTAATATCTACGATTAAGTTAGCTGACACAAGGGTAGCATGAACAATGAACACCTTTGACTATGGCTATCATTTAAAAAAAGACGATGACGTCACTTTCTCATTACAGATGGTGAACTCCGTACCACTGTAGAGTCTTTCATTGAGAGAGTACGCAAGTAATAAGGGACGAGTCTATACGTTTAGTCTAATTTATCATGCTACCCATTCAGCTAGAGTCCGTTTCATAGAATAACTCCTATGCCTGATTTCGAAACCAACATTTTTGTATGCAGTGACACAGATAATGTAGCTATACACATAGCAACTAGCGCCATCATTCAAAGGAATTATTTGGTGAAACGCACTCTACATAAGCACATGTGCTACTGTCATGTCTTTCTATATCTCCCTGGTCTGGAGCAGATCCTCCGACTATACTTAGGCTTTCGGCTTTGACTAGAGAGCACTGGTTACACTTTAGGCGATGTATTGAGCTTGATGCGAGCTTTCTCCCACCTACTGATGCGGTCAACCGGGTAACACATCACAGCAGAGAACAGAAGGAACCCTCCGGACACGTAGAACGGGATGTCGTAGCTTTTTGTCAGGTCCAGAAGAGCGCCTGAAAGATACATTTAAAATTTAATTATGGTAGAAAATACTTCGCTTAGAATAATATTCTCAGAGAAAATAATCGCGTGTATTGAATTAGGTATCCTTTGTCGTGCCTAGTTTCATTGACATGATAATGCTTATTATTATCATATACCTAATGTGAGTGTTCCAGCACGTAACCATGTGTCCAGCCCCGAAATGCCAAGGCCTAGCACCGCATTCAAAACAAAAACTTTACTAAGGTATGGAGATTATTTCATATAGGTAGTACCATAATACCTTAGACTGTAGATCAAGCTAGGTATAGCTGAATATACTGGAAGGTAGGTAGGTAGCTAATTCTATTTATAGCAAAACAAATCATTACCTACCTAGTTAGGTACCATTAATAAACATAAAACCTCGACATCGACATTGTCAATGTAACTCTATCTATAATGACTGGACATAAACAAACACAATACTGTGTCCAATACTCTATTCTAACCTGATTTGTACAAGATCTCAACAATCACGGTTTGGTGGTTTGTCCATTAATATCATACACACAACATATCATCACATCAACATAATAATATTGCAAATTGCAATAATAAATATGGACTAGATTTAGCTGAAAATTCATTTGCTGGTTACACTACCTATTACACTTTCAATTTTAACTCATGGTTATTCTATGTAGGTACGTATTAGGTGAATGTTAAGTAATAATCACGATAAAATGGTGTTGGCAACTTGAACAAATGACTTTGGAATAGGCTATAAGCTCCTAGGTTTAATTATCTAAGCCTAGGTCATTGAATGATGCGGGTATTATTGTACAAAAGTGTTGTCATCTGGCGTACTGCCCGCGCATAAAGTTAAAAATAACTGCGCCAACGTAAGAACGTTACAACATGATAAGATTAACGACCTGCTCCAGTCGGTCCGGAGAGCCATTCTGTACTGAATACTTGTCTGTTTTTACCCCTTGAAGGCTCACTCGAAGAAACAGTCAGACAGTCTCGCGCCCTTAGAGGTTAAGGTATTTTTTTGGTTAAGGAATTGTAGTTTGAGTAGGTAAACGACTAATGATCGGTCAATGACTTAATTTTGTGTTTTCCCAGATGCATTTTATCATAGCTGCTTTAAGCACGGCGTCATTTTCCTTGAGGCAAAGTATGGACTTGGTGGCATACGTTTAGGTACCTGGTTAAATTCGTCATCGGTAGATACTCACCGGCAATAGGAGCGCCCAGCAATGCGCCGAATCCTTGGAACAAGAGGAAGAGGCCGAAGCAGTTCGTGAGCTGTTCCAGCCCAATGTATTCCACCACCAAAATTGATCTCATCGACGCAAAGGACGCTGCAAAAAATTAATAGTGGTCATTAGTTTCGCCAAGTCATTAGGTACCTATAATTTAGCTCATAATATTGTTATTCTCGGTTTTCCCGGTTTTTTATATAGAACTCACCGCAAGCTAATCCGAATATAATGCAGAATCCGAACTGGTAAGCTTCGTGGTAGTACAGTCCACTCATCATGGACGCTATACCTCCAAGAGTTAAGGCGATATTGTTCACCCACAGCGGAGACACTTTCGGCATAGACGACACCATACCACAAATAATACGACCAACAATATTTGCTATGCCAATCGCTGGCACCAGCCAGGAGCTGATGTCTTTTGAGACGCCATTTTTATCAGCCCTGCTGGCCAAATACACGTAAGGCACAAAGAATCCGAGCATAGTGAAGAATCCGCTGACGGCCAGGATCATAAATGTCGGTGATCTGATAAGGCTGATGTCCAACATCGTCGCCAGTGTCCTTCTCACGGCTTCAGGGCAAAAACGGCATTTGCCTGATTCCTCTTCTTGAGCGTCTTCCTTGGTAGGGACGTGCGTGACCGCCAAATGGTATCCTAATGAGGTGCGCGACGTATACTGCGGCAGTCTTGCTAAACTTGCGCCAAAGAAGATGTCGTCACGGTACATAGGTCGAGCTACCAGGTCAGCGTGCGACCTACGGTGACGCGTTTCTCTTTGTACTACCTTCATTGGTGTACCAATAAGTGGTTCTGTGTTGTCTATGTTGCCGTTTGAATCTTCTTGTTCGTCTTTTTCAGCTACGACCGGGACGTCTATGTACAGAGGTTTATTTCCTAAGGCGTTCTTTATTGTGCCAGCGTTGGCTGATGATCGCCTACTGAGGTGGGAGTTGCTGCCTTTGAAGACTTCTTCCGCGGTAGGATAGCGAGTGTTATTTGCGACTCCCATCCACGTGTGTGGGCTGATTTTGTTGGTAAATCTCATTTCTGGTGCCATTGAGATACCAGAGTCTAATTTTCCGTGTAGTTTGAGCATAGAGTTGAGCTTTTCTACAGCTTCTTCGTGGCGTCTGGCGGTGTCCTCCTCCTCTTGTTGGTCGGCAAGAGTTACTCGCACAGGTTTGATTGGTCTGAACATCGCTCCACAGATTGTGCATATAAGCAGAAGAGCTGAAAGAAAAACAATGAATTAACTAATTACTTGAAAACTGTCAAGTTAGCCAGCACACCAAAAATATGAAATGTGCGCGCAAGGATTAATTATGTTTTCAATTATCGACCTCCTTAGAACATTATGAATTGAAAAAAAATATACAAATGAGATTAAACATGCTTAGGTAAATAACACACATACCTGCATGCACAAGGATAGCTTCTCTCCAGCCCATGGTCTTATTAAGCTCGTCGGTGACACGAGCCATTATGAACATGCCGACACCAGAGCCGCAGAGGGCGATTCCGGTGGCCAGAGCTCGCCACTTCTCGAAGTAGAAGCCTACTGTCAACACCGCTGGCATGTAGATCATACACAATCCAGTACCTGAAATAAGGAGCCATTTATAACCCTGCTATATGCTTCACTTGATGAAAATATCAGCCCCAGTGTGTTGTCTAAAGAGTAGACTGGAGAACTTGGTTTTAAGCGAGAGGAAATAAAATTTTCGTAATGACATTAGCTGGTTCTGTGGGTGGGGGATCTCTTCATGTTCTTGCAGTTCCGACTACCCCTTTTTGGGATTATAGCAATGAGTTTTTTTTATAACCTATTGTTATAATTATGCCATGGCTATCTAAGACAGTGTGTCAGTTGGTATATGTGTATCGGAATCCATAATAATATTGTAATTAGTTGCTTTTAATGTCAAGGGAGATTGAGTAATAAACGTACCTACGTAGACCAGCAAAGCTCTGACGTTGATGACAGCGTAAGATAAAACAACCGTGTTTAACGCGATAAATGAAGGTGTAGGTATGTAGTGAGTCAGGGGGAAATCCATTGCTCCTACTTACGCATACCCCTATGGAAATATTAAGTGAGGGAATGAACTTACAAAACTATCAGTGGGGCAGACACACAAGTACCTACGTAATAGCTTAATGATGGTCTTTATTTTCTTTGGAATGAAATTATTGAATAGGTAAAACGACTTCTTGACCTTACTTAATTTGAATCTTATCCAATATAGTAAGTATGGGTACAAAGTCTAGTCCAGTCGATTTTCAGGGAATCTTCCACCAAACAAAGTTCAATGAATAGTCTAGTTAGTCTAGTCTAATGTAGGCATAACTTATACTTATTCCCTAAAAATATAGCTAGAAGCGTAGGGCACAAAATCGGAAATTCCTGGCTCACCTAAAAGAACGACCTTAAATTCCTTCTACAATTACAACTTACAGGAAAGATTGATTCTAAAAGGTGGTAGTTTTAACTTACCTCCCATAACACCATAAATTAGGTAGAGGTATTCCACACTGGTAGCGAAGTAGGACAAGGCGAATGCAGCACTCGATAATACACTGCCCACTATTGTAACAATGCGGAATCCGTATCTGCAAGGAAATATATTTGTACACTTTATTAATTATACAGCCTTATAAGTTATAAGCACCTTGAATTAATGAAATAAAGAGCCATAGGAAAGAGTTGACACAGATCTGTTGGTAATCGATCTGTAGATCACGCATTACAATATCTACCATACCGTGTGATTATATTTTGCCATATGCCTAGGTTTGGAAATTCTGGTAAGAAATTCTACTTACTTGTTAGCCAGAGCCGACACTACAGGCCCGGCTAAGAGATAGAAGCCAGCCAGTAGCGAATTCACTGGAGCCACTTGCCCTTCGCTTGCCTGGAACCAAAGAAAACCAAGATTAAACTGTGGTCATTTGCTCGAATTAAATTTTAGGTACTTCATTATAGCTTGAGGTAAGACCATTGATAAAGTCCTTCTGTAACTTTTTTAAATGTGAAAGTTCTTAGCTGCCGAGTTAACGAGTTATGTTCACGTGAGGAAACCACCGAACTCTCGGGTCCGTGACGCTGTGTCGAATTTAGACGCTTTCAATTTTGGGAAATCAAAACTATTGACTAGTGAATATGGTCCTGGGAGCTCCCACAATGTGGCCAACAACTCTTGAAAACACACTGGTAAACATAGGTAGGCATGTAAAATTGTATTATAAGTATTCGTGTTCTCTGTTCATCTGTATCAGTACCTATTTAAAAAAAATGGAATATAATTTCTGGAACAATCTTAGGTCACCCTACGAAGGTATACCTACTTTATACTTTTCTTAAATAAATAATAAATATTCACACACTACACAACACATTAACCTAGTCCCACATTAAGATCCCTAAGGTCTTGTGTCGTGGGTACTAAGCAACGGTATATAAATACATAGATAAGTATAGAAACATCCATGACTCGGAAACAAACATCGATATTCATCATATCAATGTTTGCACCTACCGGGATTCGAACCCAGGACCTATGGCGTCGCAGGCAGGGTCACTACCTACTAGACCAATCGGCCGTTCTTAAAGCATTAATAATAATCTGTTATTATCATAATTCTCGATGGCGGATCAACCAGTTTCCGAGGTTCATGCAGCAACGTGGAAGTGATCTCAAAATGTCACCATTTCCGTCTGTGGCCATCTGGCCGACTGGCCTCGTTCATATAACGTAAATACAATTGAAATTTTTAATTAAAATCTCACACCATTACAGGATGTGTCTACTTTCACCGAAACTGTTCTTGGTAGAGTGCAGCTGCGAAATTTACTCTGAGATCTTAAGGAAAGATTACTTAACAAGTTTGAATGTACTAATACACTGAAGAGTAGATTATAACCCTAAGTTATTGTTAAGAACTGTTTCTCATCACGACTGGTAGTTGTCTGTGATCAAGATGTCAGGCGAGTCAGCGGAAGGCCCGCTGCTGGTGGGTGGGCAAAGGGGCAAAGGGGCAAAGCCAGTTAGTTATTGAAAGCGTAGGTAACTTATGTTTGACATCAATTTTCATACTCTTTGGATGACTCTACGTAGATATTATAAGTCGTTTTCTATTCTTATTCTAGGGGTAGGTAAACCATTAAGTTAAACGTCGTATTAAATCTATTTCGATACGGAATAGGTAAGAATGTGAACAAACCACGAAGTAGGAGTAAACAAACTGTACTGTTATTAGCTCTACCTAGTTAGTCATACATAGAACAGAACCGTAATGGAATTGCAACGTCTAGACACGTCTTGTAGTCTCGTTAGGGTAACTTCACACATTGTTAGCACAATTTTATTGGTCATTTTCGTCGATATCTAACTTTGATAGAGTGTAAGAGAAGTGATTAACTGAGTTGTAAGCTTATGAGATAGATTATATACTATTCTAGTACCTACTAGCTTGTAAAAATAAAAATGTCAAGATATAGAAATAGCCCGTGCAATGAAAAGAAAGAGAAACGTGTTGTTTCAAAACCACGCGATTAATGGACACCATAAAAATACGTTTTCCTAAAATATTTAGGGCAAAGGAATTTAGAGCAGTATATTTTTAACAACATATTTTATGTGATAACAATTCCATGTCCATATCTACTATCGCCTGTCGATATACCACTAACTATGTAAGTAGGCCTCGTACGTATTTTTCCTCGACCCAATTTTATTCTGCTATGCGTTTTATGTCTAGTTACTATTAGTTATGCACTGATAGGTATAATTTGTATTTCTATGAAAAGTTTGCTATATATTTTCTACTTTTACAGATATATTTAGATTGGGTGCATTCATTAAAGTCTTAAATTCTAATATGAACATAATATTACCTAAAAACTCACCTAAAAAAACGCATCGCGCAGGTTGTCAATAAATTTGGATACTGTAGGTTAATGTGAAGGCGGCTTAACAAACGTCTCGCTGACATTGTACGTATCCAGTACAGCAGTATTTACCTTGCCATGATGCATTTAGGTGCGGTGCAGCTTAGGCCGTTCACTTACTATTGACCTAACGGTCCCCCCTTCTTAGGTAATAGCTACTATGGGCACTCGGAAACAGGTTGTGGGAAAGGGTCAAGCTGCTCCTGATATAAAAATAAATCCCTGCATCAGAATTCCTGTAGGTACTATTTTTATTAAGTTACTTTACACTGCCTATACTAAGCCTAACCTATATTTAGAAAATTTAACTCTAGCCGTAAAACAGACAACGATATTTACGGTGCCGACATGTCAAATATTCCTTTACGACCGTTATATAACCGCACCGTCATCTAGTTAGGAAAACATATCTTTAAAATAATTACAAAACAACCTCATAAACGGGAAATTTCTCTTGATGTCAACTACGAATCAAAGAGGGGCATACATAAATACTTAAATGCAACATGCTCTGATGAGTAGATATTGTATTATATGTAAAATTCATGAAATGCTTTTCGTCGCGTTATGACCATGCGGCCGCGATCAGGAACCTTCAACTAACCCTTATAATCCGGTTCTAAGGTTTAAACTGTCTAGCTAGATACTATGTCTAGATTGGTACCTATGCTAAGTTAAGCTATGTTAGAGAATAAATTTATAAAATTCTTTAATGTACTACACATTTTTGTACATACATGCAAGCTTAATGCCTTCCATGGCATTCTCCATCAGCTAATCTAGTTACTTGAGAACAATTTCTGGGTAGCACAAACAGATTATTCATAACAAAAGGAAAAGCAGAAAAAGGCAGTAAAGGAATTCGAATATTGCAGCATTGCGTTCAGAGCGAAGAGTTTTGTTGCGACTAGACTGAAGAATAGTGATTTATAATGCGATTAATAGAGTCGTTATCACTTTATCAACCCAGTTTAAATAAACATCCAGCAGAGTTCAAACACATACCTAATACCTACCTAGTCCTCATATTTATTTTCCATTACATCAGTATTACTTTGACCTATTTAGAAATGTTTAAAAAACATCGCATTGCATTGGTACCTAATAAATAAAATGTAGATATCAATTACCTAATAAATAGATTAATACTACAAAATAGCACCTTAAAGTAAATAAAAATCAGGTAATTAAAATCCTAAGGTCAAAACCTAGATAGGACCGAGGTAGAATGTATTCGAATAGAAATTTTGATACAATTTTTTACCAAGATCTGAGCATTTCCAAGTACTCAGTTATAAGTATTTCTTATGATATAAATGTAGCAAGTAAATTACATTTAAATTCTTAAGTAATGTGACTGTGACGAAATAATCTTACCATGTATTTATTTGTGTACGGTTTATAAATATTGGACAGTAGAGTAAGTTAATTATGTACGTAAAACCTAGACTGGAGTGATTTAGAGGTCATATAACCGTAAACATGTTGCAGCATAAGATTATTTGGTACTTAATTATTTCATTTTATTCAGAATAGTATTGACATCGAAAATGGACGTAATTATTACGTAACGTTGGATAAGTAATTAGCTTTTGTGGTTAATACTTAATGATGCGGAGTTTTACTTGAATAAATCAGCTACATCTCCTTCCGTGCATGTCGTAAGAGTCGACTAAGAAACTCAGGAACTCAGGAGTGTCCCCTCAGGCGATGAGCTAGCAACTTGTCACTGATCAATAACATCTGACCGCGCTATGCTAAACGTGCAACACAGCCGTGTCAATATGTATGTAAATCTATACATATAATAAAAATGTAACGGATCGCTGTATATACATAAAAGATATATGAGAAAAAATATTATAGTAGACCTTTATCAACGCAATAGTACCCAAAAGAATGATTTTTGGAATTTGTGTCTGTTTGTCTGTGCACGCTAATCTCAGAAACGGCTGAACCAATTTCGATGTAGTTTTCAGGAATATATTGTTGACAAGTCCCGCATAACATATAGGCTACTTTTTATCCCGGATAATTTCGACATTTTGTTTTTTCAGTAGTCCACGCGGACGGAGTCGCGGGCGTCCACTAGTATTTAATAAATACTCTGATTTCTAACTCGAGATATTTCGATGACATTTTCAAAGGGACAATAACCTGGCCCATTTCACCAGTTTCTTTGGCACGGTTAACATTATTTTAACTAATGGTTGCCGACTAAATACGTTCAGTTACGAAACTATGCTGTGCTGTGACAGACACGCAGACAAAATAAGAGAAGCTAGGCGTTGTTTACATTCCCCTGGCATGGGCCCAGAGGTTGCGTATAATATGTCGGCGCTAGGTGTCTCTATAAATACACCTTTAACGTTTATTGATTTGTATTTTTATTGATTAAATGATTGCAATCTACTCGTAGTCGACAGTGAACCTGTGCAAATAATGTTGATGTCGGGAAAGTATACCTAAACATACCTACATTCGCAGTTGCCAAAATGGAGAAGACAGAACTGTTAAATTACAAAAGAGTCGCCACATCTGTAGCCATATTTTAAAAGGCGCTTGTTTTATAATAATAGAAGCTGCCTTACTAAGTTTCAGCGTTTTACGAGTATTTAACAAGTAAGTATAGTCAATTAAATGTATGACCTTTAGTAGACATTAAGTACATATAGTTTTTCAATAAAATTATAATTCCTACATCCATTGAAGTACGGCATTGCATACTAAATATAATTTTATAGGTAGGTAAATAATGTAAATAAAATTTATTTTTATACTTTATTGCACAAAAAACATTAAGTGAGTACAAAAAAACGGTAAGTAATAAAATAAACAAAATGTGCAAAGAGCTATGCATGTTTTGTGTCTACTTTAATTATGTAGTGATCGAGATTATCTCAAAAAGAATCCATTAAACTATTATCGTATCGTATTATCGTATCTGGGCGTTATCCTACCCCATGTAGAAGGTCCTCCCCCAATTTTGCTTTCTGTTTTATTGGAAACGGATCAGTAGATACAACTTAGAGGGATCAGTTTCTTCCGGGATCCATAGACACAAACCCACTTGAAGTTTTGTTTTTCCCAGTTTGTCCATTTTTAGTACACAGATTACATCATTCCCGAACATACTCAGGCTAGGTCGAGTGTATTGACATAATATCGTAATTAATTGATTACACCTACTCCGAGGGCTGTAGCTGATGTGTTTTTCTGTCCTATAAATAGAAGAGATCGCATTTGATTGTTTCGATAACTATGGTTATAATTTGTACCTACAAAAGAGCGATACTTAACTAAGAGTATTTCAACCCCGTATTTTAAACATGCCTTTTTGTTGATGCGTTTCAGTATGAAGGCGTAAGTAACATTAACATAAATAACTATAAATAGTTGGTTGATTTTAAATTAATTTTACCAAATAATAATAATTTATTCTTGTTTATTTGCGAGCAAACAAATCTATCAAATCCGGTCTCGGGTAAATTTCCGTTGACTTATCAAACAAGTTGTACCTACCAGTGTGATAATAGTGTTACCCAGTTTTATACCTACCCAAAATGTTTAAAGCCCTTTTTTGAGCAAATAATAGGTAACACACATAAACACACTGCTGTGTGGCATGCAATGTGGCAACTAGAACTGTAAGATCCCGAAGGAGATACTACAGCCACTAGCATAGCGGGGCCAGATGTAAAAGATCTGTGATACGTTGCTCATATTAGCTGGCTTAGTACGAATGTCATACTCGTACACTAAGTCAGCATTGATAGAGTTGCCAACTTACTGAGCGATACAAAGGAATTTAAACATTGTTTAGATTAAAAATTGCCTAACTTTGACAAATATTCCATACAATTTAGACACCGTTTTTAAATAACACCGGTAGAGTCACTAACTCTTCAACTTTAGAAATGTCTTTATTCCGGAAGTTGCGGTATCATTTATTGACCTTCCTACATTAGGACGGCGATGTTCTAATTACATTCCCAATCGGTAACGCTGATTAGTGCGATTGGTTTGTACAATCGATGAAGGAATGCATATAGTATCAACAAATACGCAATGCAATTTGATGAGTTCTGTACATTTATTTCGATAAGACTTTTCGCAATGCTATTCCTGTGCAAATTTTATCAGAAATAATAGAATAAATACCCGCATTTCATGGCACAGTTTGTTTTATTTTGACTTACCTGTTGACTAACTAGATTTATATGTTAGTTTGGTATGATGTGTAGGTACCTACATTATGCGGACGTTGCCGTATTGTTAACTTTATTATACGTTTGTATGATATTATGTTAGTGCCCTTTATGTGTGTCAACAATGAAGTTAACGATGTTTTGTATGCACTAATAATTTATCGGTGTAATTTATTCACTATACATATAAGCAGTTCATAAAAAAATCATATATTACGGTATAAAAGCTCTCGTGGACAAACTATTTCTAGGCATAGTGTGTAAAAATATTACCTATTATATTAACATCATATCATCGTGAAGATAATAAAATAATAACCCATTTCACAGTAAATTGAAGCTTGCGATAAAAATAACTGATTCGAAATTGGACATACCTAGCAATACGAAAATGTTACACAAAATATAATATAATATTACATCAGAAACTGACATGGTCAATAAATAAATAGTGACATATTCACGAATGATTGTAGTTCATAATTCACTCATAATTCTCGCGCGGAGGCAAGGCTGTGACGTTGTGCTGCGTGTGCGCACCTCCGAGGGTGTGTCTCAATGGAATCAAATGAGCTAACGAGCTAGCCTACGCAACAGTGTTGAGTTATTTGCTATTTAAAATATATCTACGAAAATAACAAGTTCTAGAAACATCGCCATCGGTTGATTTTTAATAAGTCAACAAGTTATTTGCAAAACCGGTCCTAGTAATTTATATACCTAACCAGTCTTTAAATAATTTATAAACGTATACCTAAATATTTCAAAAATATCATTATATGAATTTAGACTATCGAATTCATTGTATTTTGTTTATGAAAGTATATTGATGCCTTGGGGATTTTCCATCTCCATCTGAGCTCGTTGGCAATGCATTATGGAAAATCTACGCGAGCAGTTCTCATGACAGCCGACTCGAGCTTTGCAATGAAACCCACATGAAATAATAAGTTCCTACTCCAAAGCTGGCGTCAGTAGTGTTTTGGAGAGGTAAGTCTGGACAGCCTTCTTAGGACGGCCATCCTATTTGTGGAGCAATAAAGCAGCAGACTATAAACTTATGGTTTAGGTTAGTCTGGGAAAGCTTAATAGCTAACACTTACATTGAACTCTTTCTTGATATGCTCATTTAAGGATCCACCAGAGAAGATGATGCCATCCACCAGTACATTGCAGAGGAAGGATGCGGCAACCACGACCCATCCCCAACCACCGTCTGGCGGCACCACCTGGGGAAAAGATAGATAAATTAATAACTATAGTTACCTACTTCGAAGAGCTAGTGCGTTTCGCCAAATACATAGTTCCTTTGATTGAATTATCGTGCTAGTTACTGTATGTATGAATATCGCATTATATGTGGTACTGCATACTTATATAATAAAATAAGGCATAGGAGTTATTCTTTGAAATGGACTCTAACTAGTACCTACCTTTGTAAGTTGAGTTTTCGGGATAATTACATATTAGAATTTCTGGATAAACAATTTGGCCTCGGCCGCCGTCAACCTTTCTATATGTTTCTTAGGGCTTTCCTGTTTGATATAGTACTTACTAAAGTGTCTTAACATACTTGGACTCCTTGAAAGAATTTGTAAGATGGACACGGAGGAGAAACAGTTAGTTAAACTAGAAGAAGTGATGAATGTGCCAAGTGCCTGTTTTTTATTTACATACATAATGATAAGTGCTCTGGCATAAAATTCCAATAATTGAAGCATTGAAATAAAGCAGAACAATAAATTGCAGTTCGGCTGTATTTAAAAGATATTGTTGCCTATAAACAAATTTTTAAAAATGATTATTTAAATTAATAAACTACATAATACATATGTACTCGTATGCCAGATGGGCTACCCTATATCGAGCCCCCCTGTGGCAGTAGCCTTGCGGCGTGCCCTAGGGAAGGCCTACGTCCACCAGTGGACTGCAATAGGCTGAAGACAAGGGTAGCCAGAACTGCAGGATCATTGAGGATATCCCACAGCCATGTTTAGCATAGCGGAGATAGATGATCAGTAATAAGTTATCGCTTATCGCTTGAGAAAATGCCCCAGTTCGAGTTATTTGTTACAAAAACCGAATTTGTACATCTCAACTATACCCTAAAAATTGGTCAGAAGTGGCACCATGTGGTTCTATCGGCCCTTAGTGCTCTGCCTACCCGTAAGGGATAAAGGCGTGATTATATGTATGTATGTATGTAATTATTAATAAAGAAATGGAAAAAATCCCTCACCCGAGTGGGAATCGAACCCACGATCTCTGCATACCGTGCAAGCGCTCTAACCACTGAGCTACCGGGTACCAAGCAATTACTCGGATGACGAAGTTTACCATCTCTTTTCTAAATTACATATTGGCAACGTTATTTGTTACAGTAAAATCAAGGTTATTTACACAATCTTCTTGAACTTCAGAATACGTCTCATCTCCTTCCCCATGACTGGTATTTTCAGTTGGATAAACTGTAAGAATTACCAACTCTTCCATTATAATTAAGTTATTTTATGCAACTACATTTTAATTCAAAGTTTTGGTAAAGTAAATCACAAACAACACAAACAAATAAAGTACTCCATTTAACTTAAATTGCCCTTTTAAATTTAGTACAAATATGGTACAAAGTACAAATACGTAAATATTTGGCTTGTCAATGTGATGTTTTGAGTTTTTTAGCTAGAGCATAGAAGAAAAGCTAAGAAGCATAAGAAGAGCGTTTATAAAGTTTAAGAAAATCATAGATTTATTATACTAGTTAGATCGAAGAGTTATATATAGAAAATAGAGTTCTAAGGGCGAGACCAAAAAACAAATACACTAGTGTGCGTCTATCGTGCATGTGTGCAAGACAAATAGGGCTGTGTAATGGATCAAACTGAAATTATCGATAAAAAATGTCGTGCATCTTGTGTATACTTGCGGCATACAAAAAATTCATCAAAATCTTTTCGGTGGTTCTTGTGTGAAAGAGTAATAAATATTCAAACTGAGATTCAAACCTGAGATTCGAACATTCTCCCTCACTTTCTCTCGAACATTAGGTAGGTACTTTAAAATATTATAGATGTAACAGTAGATAAGTAATATTCAGAGGTAGGTTAGTAACTATACCAACCCTAAAGCTAGAAGGTCACGTCTGCGAAGGGTGACCTTCATGCCCACACGTCTTGAACAATACCAATATCTTGATGCGAAATCAACACCTAATGATATCATTAGATAATTGATTGTTTCCCCTAGAAACTGTGAAGGAGGCGTCGTTTTCCAATGAATGAATGGTAGGTCCAAGGTTAGATTAGAAGTTGAATTTGAGGAACCTATGAGAAACCTAATTAAACGTGGTAATGTAATGCATGATTTGTTGACAATTAAATCTTACTTAAACTGTAGAAAGTGATTACCTAATCTAAGCACTAACTTTTACAACCAACCAGCGAGCAAATTGCGGCTGTAAAACCGTTGATGTAGTATTAAAAGAACTTTCAGAAAGCACCTTCACTATGAGCAATGTTATAAATTCACTGTAAAATACAACAAATAAAAATCTTATGGGAGTTGTAACATTATTATAATTTGTTAAATACAGTTTGAATTAGTTTGCTTAATGTTTAGGGACACATTTATCTTATTTTCAATAATATCCACAAAATGTAAAAGGGCTGGGCGGCGGTACCAAGAACATCATTCGGATTATTTAAAGCTTGTTTTCTTCCCATGCTTTTTTTTAACTTTTTTTTGAGTTTTATTTTACATGTCGAACGTTAGAAAGAAAATGCCATTATAGCAGACACAGCTAGAAGGCTGACTGTAACTACTAACTGTAAATTAATAGTAAACATATTTAATTTTTTTTTAAGCTCGTCTCTTATGAAACTCGGAGTATACATTGCGGGGTTATTCATTGTGACGGTTGGGATTTTTCAGTTACGTGTTTACTGACTGCAACGTAAATGCTTCTGTTCGGAGCTGTTCATGACCATACCACATACGATGCCAATAGAAGAGTAGCCCAGGTTACAAGTTCAAACACTACCTCAGCAGCTTTTTCCAAAATATCCCTGCGATTGCGCCACGCTCTTGCGAGAGCCATGTTTATGTATTGCTAAATGAGTAATAAAGCTATGGTCAGTGCGATTTCGACAAAAGCTACAGATGCTGTTACCATAACACATCCGGTCACCAACCTCTCGGTCAACTTGCGATAAAATGCTATCCTTTTTGATTTTCTTTCTATTGACATATTTGTCTATTGGGCAATGAATTGCTTAATAAGTACCATGTTTGCCGAGTTTATGCTGAAGATGCTATACTGTCGGACTGTAGTTCAGTGGATGAGTCGCCAGGGTCACAGCTGCATGTTAGTGAACATTGTGGTGGTTGCTGTTTCGGGTCAGATTCTACGAATTTATCACGTTCTTCATTTTCGCTAAAGCTGGATTGCTTGAGTTCAACTTTAGTGGAGTATGTAGGATATGATGTATTTGTTTTGTCTGGCATTAATTTTAAACCGTCGAAGAATCCATAAATGACTTTGCCGATGTGAATGCTGAATATTAAAAGAATTGATGCTTTAATATAGTCGAGAAATGACATTACCAATTTTGAATGTGATCGGGGACATCGCGACTTGATGCCCCATTATTTAGATACCAGATTTTCTAAAAATATCAAATTGCAAAAAATTACGCGTTCATGTTTTTGGACGACAGATTTGTCGATTTGTCGTTTGCATAATGTCAACATTTATGTTTTATTTGTGGCCAAACTTTTTTACCAAACAAGTCGGTACTCTGTTACCTACGAATACGAGACTTTTTGGTCCAATAAAAAATTCAAAGTATTATTGATGGAAGAATCAACTCCTCGGTCGAGTTAGGGAGGAAATACAACTGGAAACACAAGCTTAAGTGAGAGATAAGAGCTTACCAAAGCTGCTTCCACTTCGGAGTTTTCGCTGGAGGAGTCGCTGCGGCCGAGCCCGCTCTCGTCCGACGACGGCGTCTCCAGCGGCCGCTCGTCAGTCGCCACTCGCTGCACCATCTTCAACACCTAAGAATGAACAGGAACGTTCTTATTCTGTACCCATCTTTGCGTTTATCGTTTAGCTATATTAGTTCGTTTGCAATGCTGTCTTCATTTGAAATCGAAAAATTTTCATGCGAAAGTAACTTAATATGTCTAGGTATTCTTTTATACCTAATGTTATAGGTTGGAGTAGAGTTTTAGTGGAATTTGTGTTTTTTACGTGTCAACAACAAAACAACAGATAAAAATATGTAAGTACAGGGTGCATTGCCTTTAAACATACCACTGTGCCTAAATATAATTAATTATCTTTGACTTTGCATGGCTTCAACACATCCCACGCAATGTCTACATACATAGGTAAGGAGGGAGTTTTGATAAATGTATTCTACTCTACAGGATGTAACAAAAAGGGTATGTTAAGCGAAAAGCTATGTAAATGGCTGACTATAAAGAACCTATCCATGAAATTTGAGACTCTAAATCACAAGTTTATTTTTCAAAATTGTGTGAAAAATCCTGACATGTTTAACAATTCTCCATACTATATAGAAAAATAAACATGTGATTTCGAGTCTCAAACTTTGTGAGTAGGTTCTCTATAGTGGGTTATTTAAATATCTTTTCGCTTAACATACCCTTTTTTAAGAACTTTAACGCATCCTGTATTTGTGTATTCGTTTGTTCGTAATTATTATGATCAACTTTTCAATTATTTACTTCGTATTACTCGTAGTCGTAGAGTACATTTATGTACCTACCTACATCCAGTTGATATAAGTATTTCAGCTTCTCAATATTTTTAACTGTTATATACAAAAGATCTACATAACACACAGGTACCTTACATACAATATACAATGTTAGCCAGCTGTTCAAACTAGTTGACAATGTCTTCGTTAGCAATGTGACGCAATTCAGTAAATTATCCCGTTGTTTACCATGTTTTCAATGAATTAATAAACGCATTACTTGTTACGCAAATACGCACATCTTGGACAAAACAATAATATTATGGTCAGCCTGATGATTATGTACTATATTAATTATAGGAAATGGAATACTATAAATAATTAAACCAATAAGTAAATATATAATTATACATCTATAATATAACTCATTATAGACGAGACGACAATAACAGGTAAAGTCAAGTAAGTAAATGGTATTGCTCCAAAACTTGGTAGATCTAATACTCGTAATAAGTAGGTTTTAGAACTTGAAATGTTAAAAAGGAAATGTGATTAAATTTTTACAGATTTGTAAAGTACATATGATTGTTAATTATAATTTTATCAAACTCTCTATGTACTATAGCTACCACAATGTTTAGCGTTTTTTTTTAAACATTTTAAGGTCATAATAGTAGTAATACTAGTAGTAATATTAATACTCTTATGGCTATATGGAGTAGTAATATTAGTAGGAACCTAACAGTAATGGTCAACATTATCTGGCCAAGTCCTGTTATTCACTCTGAATATAGTGATGATTTGTCACCTCTTCATTTGGATAGAATTATAAGCTATGACGACATAAACTAATAAGGATTCAAATTGTTTAACATAAAAATTAGTAGCAGTTGAAAAGATACTTAGAATATTTACGAAGATTACCTTATTATCGAGTCGATGTCTGCTAGATGGTTTTGTATAGCAAATACTATTCTTTGTAGTTTAAACAAACTCTAGCCTTTTTGGGAACTTTGAAAAAGCCGTCAATTTGCATGAGTTATTAAGTACTTACGTTTATACTTATACTATTTCTTCACTTAAGTAAGTTAAGTACAACTACGAAAGGTCCAGAATCAACAGTGGCGACCAGAAAAATGCAAATAAAGCACCCCGGATGGACCCAACAATTGTAAAGACGGAATATAAAGAAAGGTATACAGGGTGTAACAGAAAGGGTATGTTAAGCGAAAAGCTATGTAAATAGCCCACTATAGAGAACCTATTTCCAAAATTTCAGACTCAAATTCACATTTATATTTTTCCAGATCGTAAGAAGAATTCCGAAACAACTCAGGAATGTTCATACAATCTTGAAAAATAAAAATGTGATTTCGAGTCTCAAATTTTGGAAATAGGTTCTCTATAGTGGGCTATTTATATAGCTTTTCGATTAACATACCCTTTCTGTTACACCCTGTATAAGGAATAAGATCAAACAAATATTGATGTCTCTAATTTTACTTATGTAAGAGTAAAGATTTAAATTAATAAAATTGATTTTAAAAATCACTTGGAAAAGTACTTGTAATTGTCGATGATAAGACTACTTACTGCAGGAATAAACATATGGATCGACGACCGGCTGACGTGCACGCATACTTCGTTCCAGCTATGAAGTCATCTGATATAAGAGCTAGTTTGTATGTAACTCTAAGATTGCTCCATTTATTTTATATAGTTTAATAAAAGTCCGTGGGACTTCGTTATTGAAACAGATAAAAACAGCTTCATAAGAATAATAACGAAGTATCTGGCTAGTGTAAATCACGAGAATCATTACATGAATGATGATAATAGGTATTGGTTGATAATGTGTGATTATTTTTTAACCTTTGACATTGTACCTAAACTTTAAGTTTTAATTCGAGAATATTTTGTTGTAAGTACCTAAATAAAATTGTCGCGGATATAGACTAAGTTTATTTATCTATCTATCTATACATATAATAAAAATGTAACGGATCGCTGTCTGTACATGGAAGATATATGAGAAAAAATATTATAGGAGACCTTTATCAACCCAAAACAATGATTTTTTGAATTTTTGTCTGTTTGTCGGTTTGTCTGTTTGTCTGTGCGTTTGTGCACGCTAATCTCAGAAACGGCTGAACCGATTTCGATGCAGTTTTCAGGAATATATTGTGACAGGTCCCACTTAACATATAGGCTACTTTTTATCCCGGGAAAATGTTTTTATCCCAGATAATTTCGACATTTTGTTTTCTCTGTAGTCCACGCGGACTGAGTCGCGGGAGTCCACTAGTTTATAAATAATTATAGAAATACAATGCAGTAGGTATGCACCACACAAAGCTCCTTGTTGTTTACGTGATTTCATTTATAATAATGAACTTAGAACCACCAACCGATGAATTAAGTATGTAAGTATGTTGTATTTCGTACACTATAAATCTATATCTGAACCCTATCCCTGTATCGAATTTATTTTGATTTTGGTCGAGCTTCCATATTTATTTGCATTATTATACAAGCTAGATAAGATAACCACTATGTAAATTTTTTCACGCTGGTGAAGTGGTGACTAAACTTGCGTAATCGATACATATATTTAATTTTTTATCCAAGAATTATCACGAAAGGTACGAGACATAGATTACTGATATAAATTAATCCGAAGAATTAGGACTTGGCGTAAGAGGAACTTATTCTTCAGTCTACAGACTGTTGTTTGAAACTACTTAAATATAGGTAGATGCAATAATAATCTTTCAGTATTTTCATCAGGTTTCAAATGTCAATAATAATAAAGATTGTTGTTTTAATACTCTATTATCTATAGTTATGGGTCATGTGTGACATCTTATGAAAGCGAGTTAAATAGTGATAGTGTTTGCGGGGGTGTTTACTGCCAATTTTAGGGTATGGTGCCACTGCTAGCGGGTTATTTGCTATAGATATGCGTTTTTTTTTACTTTTTGCTACCTTTTCCATCGTAATACGATTTCATTTGGAGAAAGCAACTTCTCGGGCTTTTATATGCCGAGAAACCTAGTCAGACTTGTTGCAGTTAAACTAATAGATAATAATTAGGTATATACTTAAAAGGGAATATAATAGATGGTGTATGTTGCTCTGAGCGAGAGCTAGAGAGACACGTTTGAGCATAGACCAAAGAAATCTGCGATATAATTACTACTTATTGGTAACTTAGACATAAAGCTTGAAATAATTTTTTACGATAATATTGAATAATTCTTAATAAGAACACTCTCTACTGATATACCTTTCAAACAAAAAAAACCGCATTAAAATCGGATCATCCGTTTGGGAGCTACGATGCCACAGACAGACACATACACATTTACACACAGAGACACGTCAAACTTATAACACCCCGTCGTTTTTGCGTTGGGGGTTAAAAATGAGAGTGAAAGCTCTCATCTATTGCATTAACTACCTACAGTCAGGGAATCTAGTATTTTAAACAATGGAATAAAAATATTGGTATAATTATCTATATTATGTTTGAAGGGTAGGTATATAAAAATACAGTTTATTTTTAATTGTACCAACTTAGTCTAAATGTAAACCTGAATGAAACCTAATGGCTGATAGTTGGAAAACTTGCAGATTTCCGCATTTATTTATAAGTAACAAGTGGAAGCCCGCGACTTCAGGCCGTGGACTGCAGAAAAAACAAAATGTCGAAATTATCCGGTATAAAAATATTTTCCCGGGATAAAAAGTAGCCTATGTGTTAATCCAGGGTGTCAGCTAACTGCATACCAAATTTTATTAAAATCGCTCTAGCCGCTTTTACGTGAAAGAGTAACAAACATCCATCCATCCATCCATACTCACAAACTTTCGTGTTTATAATATTAGTAGGATATTTGTTGAGATAACTTGCTTTAAGTGAGACCCTTGCAGTTAAATCATACGATAGAGCGTGAACCCAGGCTATCTCGCTTGTTAACGTCACCGTGATATTGCTTTTCTTCCATACTAAGTTATAATCTGTTAGTAAATTTTATAAATATATTAAGTAAAATATTTTACAAGTAATAAGTTATAACGAATACAGTCGCCGGGAAAATATTTTTTCTTTCCAGAAAATATAGATGAGTAACGTAATTAATTAGTAATTTGTAGTCGAAGTCTTGGGCGTTTCTCTGACGTTCAATATTTATGATGTAAGCAAGGGCGGGAACTAAGGGCAGATTTGATTATAATATAGAAATACGCGCTTAGGTAAAATCTCCTCCTAAAGTAGGTACAAAAAATCCTTGAGGGGGTGGGATGTATCCTTAAAGGTAGATAGGCAAAGAAAGTAAGATGTATAAAGTATGTTATATACTCACTTGAGGAAAGTCTAGTATTCTTTCACTTTATTATCTCTTATTGTTATTTGTTGTCTGATTTATCATACAGCACTTTATACTGTTTACTCTTCACGTATTTTGCTACACAGTAGAATGAGAACTAAATTAATGATGTAAAGAAGTGTATGTATATAGCGATAAATATATGTAAATTTTCAAGTTCTATGTCATTCAAAACACAAAGCTGTAAGGCAGGTTTTTGTATAAGCCAGGAGCTAGTAGCTCTAATTCACTGGGACTCGAGACAAAATTGTGTACCCACCTACGTTCAAAATTGTACCAAATCACAAAATTTGGTACAATTTTGAACGTAGGTGGGTACACAATTTTGAACGTAGGTGGGTACACAATTTTGTCTCGAGTCCCAGTGAATTAGATCGCCTACAACCACGATTAACATAGCGGGTATAGATGGTAATAATTAGTGACAAATGGCTAGCTTATCCCCAGAGAGGATGCCGAGTTCCTTAGTCGACATTTGATGATGATGATGATGATGTCCGAACGTATTTCGGCCAAGGCGACCAATCTCTACGGAGATTGGCCAGGTACGCAGGATATATTATCACTCTCTATTCCGTTACTCTCATAGTCACATTTAGGACATGCTAAATATGCTAATGTGTTCGACTTACATCATACAATAAAATAATAGGTATAAGGTTTATGAGGTGATAATTATCTGATTTTAATAATGTTTCAAATACGAATACTAGCCATGTGTGATTGCTTTGCATATTGTAACGAGGTTTCCGGCGGCGACTGGGCCCGCAATTAACTCGACCCGCGGATCCAGTTGCCGGATCTATTTATTTTAAATATGTATTTTTTCTTTAGGTGACTCGATCCCACACATAAAAGAAAAAAACTATTGTTCAAGCCTAACAGTATAGCCAAGCGAAATAGTGTTTAATATAAAATTTAAACCTGGAAGAAACCTCTTGCAACAATGAAGATATTAGACAAGTTTTTCAAAGTAGTTTTCTTGTAGTACCTACGTACTATCGATTTTTTGTATGTTTCCTACTGCTATCTCATGCACATGATAGAACCTCAGGAGGATGTATTTATTTGACTGCCAACGGACGGACGAGCAACATTGCAACGTTAGATGTTATAAACTATCTATAGTACATGCCAATTATAACATGATTTTCCGTAATAAATCATAGGTAACATGAATATCTACACGATGTAGGACATGTTTAATGAAACTTTATCAATCATAAGCCTTGGCTAAAAGTAGGTCGTTATTTAAATATCTCTATGGAAAAGTCAGATACGTCAATGCACTACAAGATATTTACTTGAGACATGTTTAATCATGTAAAGAAGTCTGCAAGACTTTTTCTTTAAGTTTTTTTGTAGTAACTACCTAAGCTGAATAAGAAAATACGAATTATTTACTCTTGCTAGAGTCAGGTCAATGTGTAAACATTACCTATTATGTACCGTTGTTTCGGGTAGGTAACTTTAATACAAAGAAGAAGGAATACAAATTTGGAATATAGGAAAAAGACCTAAATAAATAAGCGAAAAAGAAGTGAATTACATACAAGTTTCAAAACGGTTATTGGCTCCGTGACTATAAGCGAGCATATATGCCCATAAAACACAGGTATTATATATATGGGTGGAATTCTTTCGGGTTTTAAATGTATATAACATTTCTAAGTTGCACAACATGGTGAAATCTTAACTTACATAACATTTAATTTAAAATATTGGGCAAAAATTGAATACCTAGGTCTTAGAATAATGATTCGCGGAGCGAAGACCAATCATTGATCTAAGACCTAGGTCATATAAACAAGTTAAGAAGTAAAAAAATACTAGGTTTAGGTTTTATTATTGTAATAATTAAAATGTCTTTAAAAAAATACTTAACTAGATTTATTTAAAACTATTAAAGTGTAGGTTCCGTACTGACAACATAGTCCGAAAATCATACTGCGGTCACCAACCCGCCTACCCAGCGCGGTGACTATGGGCAAAACCCCCCTGTGGCATTAGCCTTGTGGCGTGCTTTGGGGGAGGCCTACGTCCAGCGGTGGACTGCAATAGGCTGAAGAAGAAGAAGAAGAAAGTGTAGGTGGCCGTATAAAAACATTTTAAATTCTATAATGTGCAATAGCGATTGTTTACCAATACCTTAAATATTGCAAAATACAATCAGTCATTGTATCTTTATGTACTGTAGGTTCAACATCTATCTAATAAAATCAATCAACCTTCCTGCAAAAACTATAAAAGTGCAACTTCATCCTTTATATTAAAACTGAGACTACATTCCTTAGTCCATCCATTAGCCTTAGAACAAAGTAATATTATTTTCTCGAGCAAATCGATATAGGTCCGTCACTGACACGTTTGCTTCGATAGTAAAAGCCTTTATTTTTGCGCGTCCGTCAAGTCACGTGTCGAATTTTCCCACCGCTATTGGAGTGTTACGACAATGAACGTTAATGCTAAACGATGTTACATTGTCTAAACACCCTGGATGACAGACCGGGGCGAGGGTACTTAATCTCTCGGTAATAGATTTATAAGAAAGATCGTCCATATTACTTAGATACCTAAGTGGAATGGTTTCGCAAGGAATGCTGTCACGACCGCTTTTCTCGCATAAATCGAGAATCTTAGATTAGATTAGATTTAGGGCCGATTTTTCCAATGGTCAGATAGCCTATCTGAAAGATAAGGTTGATCTTGTTTTAGAGAAAGACGGCTTTAACTTTATCCTAACTTATATACGAGTAGGCTGTCAGACCACTGGAAAAATTCTTAATGAATACAGGACCTTAGTATAAAACTTCGCACGCTTCGAACGAAGCCGTTCGTTCCCGTTATCGAAATTAAATTGCTATGTAGATGTCGCAATTATTTCTCTATTCCTATCATTGATTCTTACGATTTATGGCAGAATTTTCCACCAGACTTCACATTCATGTTATAAATTTACACAGCTGCTAAAATGTGCGATTATGAATGTGAATTACACATGTAACCTAAATACAAATGAACAATTCGAATCTAATAAACTCCATGCATATATAAAATTAGACGGTCAATTATTTCAGTTACTGTAAAATAACTATAGGTATGTACCTATTTGGAAAAATAAATAAAAAAACTCATGTATGCAATGCACAAGTCCCTACTGTAGGAAAGAAAGTTAATTATCAATGATTAATTCTAAATTCATAAAATTTTCCACGTACCTAGTACGTCCAATTTTTTTTCGCCCTAGATTAGTTTTTATCCTTTTATCACATAAAACACCTAGAAAAATTGTCAATAAGTCGAATTTATGTCTACTCAATAAGGAATAACTGTTGACGTTACACATAACGAGTTCGTATCAAAAGACACCGATTTTTTTTACTCCCTAGGGTCGTACTTCTTGGAAGGTCTATTTCTACCCTATGAATGGAAGCGGCGCGGGTTTAAGTTTTTTTGGTATAATATTTATGGATATGAATGGCCCTTTTTTTAGGCTGGCGCTTGGTTATTTTCCACTGTACAGTATACATACAGGATGCTTGGAAATATTGTTAGAAAATGTTTTATTTTTTCTCAATCCTTTGAAAGGCTAAGTTTCACGGATGATAAAACACTTGTCTGTTACAAAAAAAAAATGAATAATCGAATTGACTCTTATACAGCTTTGATTGGTTCCATTTTTCAGGCCATAGAAGACAGGATAACATAGCAACTTTAAACGTTATGTGATTTTTCGAGATATCACCGACTTGTTAGTTTCTTCGGTGTTCAGACGTGAAAGCTTTGGCGAGCTTAATATTGCCCCAATCTTTTTATACGCCTTTATGCCTTATGGGGTAGGCAATCCTTTATCCTTCTTACATTTCAAGGCTTTTCAATATTTAACTTTCTAATAGATACATGGGGTAGCCGTAATATGAGTAGGATAAGTAAATTATAATAATACCTACCTAACATACCTATAGGTAGGTAAAGCTCTGTTTGCGCTTTATGCTGCCTGACACAAGAGTCTGCTCCCAATGAAATCCCATCGAAAGCAATATTATATCGAGGAACAGCGACGTAAAGGGAATGAAATGTCTGAGTGACTATGTAAAGATTTAAATGCAAACTGTTATTATGAATGTTGACACCCGATCTAAGAATAACAAAAGCGTGATAAAAGCTAACATCACTTATAAATGTGCATAGTCTTAAGTTTTTGACTCTTGGATATAAATCTATAAATACTTAAATAACGCTCTGATAATAACTGCAACGAAGCAAGTTACGATCCTTATAATACCTGTACACATAATAAAATACAATTAACATGGACAATGAAATCTGAGTTTATCTCTAAACAGACCTTTCCCCCAGCAAGACATCATATACACTGTAGCTATAACATAAGGGTAACATTTATATTGAATGAACTGAATGATACCTAAGTAACTAACCTCGGTATTTTTATGGTACGTAAGTGATCTATACCTTCTAAGTAGATTTTCCCTAACTTAAAAACAATTTACTTTTACTTCTATGCTGCTCTGGGACTGAAAAAAAACGTATAATACTACAGCTGCTTCTCTTCTCGGCCATACTGTCCTACAAGTACCTACAAGTCAGTAGAGAGACAAGAGGGTTTTGGTGTTTTGTAGGCGATGGGCTGACCACCTGTCACTACTAACCGAACTTGTACATCTTAACTATACCTTCAAAATTGGTCAGAAGGGGCACCATGTGGTTCTATCGGTGCTCTGCCTCTCATAAGGGATAAAGGCGTGATTATATGTATGTATGTATGTTTAAAACAATTTATCTTAAAGACAAATATGACGATGATTTCATGGTCTTAAGTTAACTAACTAAACATATTATCTTTGAAATACATAGTCTTAAAATATTTGTAAACAGAGTGAACAAACACGTGCTTCGTCTTTGTAGCTCTATTTAGATCGATTAAGTTTTCCGAGTGAATCGTATTCATCCGCACATTGTTCCTCGGTGGTCGTCATCGGTCCGAGTATAACAATTGACACTGGAACTGATTTGTTTACAAATGTCTTTATTTATAGGGCTCATTCATGAATCTTAAAGACTTTCAGTAGCTGTCTAAGTAATAAAATAAAGAACTACTTATAAAAGTGGGACCTATTTTTATGCTTCAGGGGCATATAAATCGATGGCTTTAGACTATCTATATCCTTTTCTTATTTATTTGTTTACTCTATGTTATCCTCTGAGTTTTCTTTCCTAGATTAATTTAGACAGAGGACAGTAGAATAGAAAAGAGGAGGCCTTTACTCAGCAGTGAGTGCTAAAGGCTGTACGGCCAGATTAATTTGGAAAGCCCCTTTGGCAAAGTATTTACGACAGAGCGGTGAAATATGTTTAATTATTTTTTCATAAATGTATAATTATTACTAAGTAATAATTATTCAGATCAATAAGTATCATTCTTACTTGACTCATATAAAATTGTGTAACAATATAAAATATGATACGGTACCACTAACAATATGCGGTTACCCGGTACCTACAATTTAAGTATAACCTACTAAATTGACCAATAAATTTAGTACATGTAAGATACATGCATTAATGTAATACAAGTTGTATCCACATACTTATTACAATTTAACCTTTCTTCAGTCGTCTAGTAAAAAATAGTTTAACTTCGAAATTGAACTATTCATAACTTTTTAGGATCTTACGGAGTATTTTAATTTTATTTTATTTTTAACACATTGAAAAACTCTTTAACCAATCTAAATAACTATAAGCTATTATCTTTAGTGTGACTAATCTAATAAAAAAGATAAACAAAAATATCTAGTAAGTAGGTAACAAGTATTACAAAATGTTAATATTTCTCAATATAATCCTAGCCTACATTTTATTAACTGAACTGGATTTACAAATTCATATTATGATATTTTTTATTATTTGTCTGCCTTAAGAGAAACTTTTTAGATACTCGTACTTACCTACCTAACTTATGAATAAACTTATAAATTATGAAAAGTTTAGTAGAGACGCACAGTGCTCATGGATAGTCTTAGCATGATATCTCATCTCTGAGACGAAAATAATAATTTTAGTTATAGTTAAATTAAATATTAAAAACAAACAACTCACTAATAACGGATAAACTATTATTTTTATTAATGTTTATTAATTACCAATTTACTTTTAAATTACTGTACTTAGTTATGAAAAATGGTGTGCATATACAAAAGTTATGTTCGCCTATTATAATAATCTGCGGAATTACTTATATAAAAAAACATACTTAATTTTAAAAATCCCAAAACCAGACTGCGTAAAAAAGAACCAAACTATGTACATAATAAAAAATCTGAAAAGAAAAAACAAGCACTACATGATGTCAGGTGGTCTAGAATAATATTATTATGGAATTAATACTATTGAAGAAAATAAAATATTTCCTAATGATGTAACATAACAACTGAACAATCGGGATCCATTATCCGACAGCCAAGCTCGCCAAGCTAATATTTCAATAGATCCTGCGTCCAGTAGTCGCCCTATTGGAGTGCTTCAAAGGAACATACATACATACATAGGTTGTTAAACACATTACCACTCCTATGTGTGGGTAGTCGTGAATACATGTGTGGGTTATTTACATAAATATAGATACGTGATCATGATATTCTAATTACTACTTTATCGCATACATCATTAATTTTAATAAGGTCTAAAAGTCAATGAATAAGAATATGGACTTATATCAACCATAGATAATGTTTTTCATGAAGTCTTTAATGAAGACGTGACAATTCTGAGAATATTTTAGGGATATATGAATTAAAATGTATTTTATTCGTTGTACTCGTAGTGATCACCTCTGTTTTGGATTTTGACCGTTTCTTATTTTGCAGCCTCATAGGAATGACATTTGACTCTATCGTCCGCGCCATTTTTTTTTAAGAGGAATGCTGTTTTGTTTCTTCATAAAAATAATGATAATGTAAAGTTGTTATTTGTTGTTAAGTACAATATACCTATATAGGTAGACATAAATATGTACGAGTATAATTTGTAACAATAATATGTAGTACAAACAAATGATTTGGTTTACGTTTGCTTGAAACTAGTTTTTTTGCTTCAAGGTCTATAATATTCAACAGGTGGGAACTTTAACGTCGCAGTGACAATCAACTGATACCTATATTATTATATTACCTATACTACTAATTACTCTTTAACTGTTAAGTTTTATCAAAATCCTTTATGTAGTTTTTGTAAACTAAACTACTTATTAGAGTACATAATATCATGCAAAAACTGAAACATCCGAACAGCACACTTTGACATTTGTTATGTCAAATCGCAGGATAAATATTTTTTTTAATAATTTTATTAACATTATAACTAAATTCTAAACTTCTCAACATTGTAATAAAAGATAAAAATACATTAAGTATGCCTATAATAGGAGAGGCTAGGCTCTACGTACGTCTATACTTACCTACTACTATTTACGCTACACCTCTATATGACATAAACAAACAATGCGTATGATGTGGTCTCAACCAACTTCCAATTTCCTACGTAGAGATTAATTTTAATTTTATAGAAGGTTTTCAGGGGTAAGGGTGAATATTTTTTCATATGAAGTTAAACCTATTTTAAAAAGCTTTAAAATGTAATCATGGTGTAGAAGTTCTTTTAAGTTAATATATGATTTACAGATTAACCGTGAGAGTTTTAAGACAGTAAGTAGGTCGGTATATGAGTACTGCATTATCAAATAATGTTCCTATTTTGTCACAACAAAAGATCGAGACAATTATTTGCCATTTAATAAATTGACTCACAAAGATTTATTGTACGAAATCGCTACATCGACTAACCCAATATGTTTGAAAATGTCAAATGTATCGCAAGCGAGATAACACCAAGGGTTCAAATATGGTCCGTTAATTATGACTTATTTATAGAATGTTTCTGCATTACTCAGTCGAGATATTAGCTTGGGCTAAGCGTGTTTTAGTTTAGTTAGAGTAGGTACTCGGACACGTCCTTATCGTTAAATGCATTGGCATCAATTGATTTTACGGCATTCTTAACCGTTTCTTGAATGTGAATGAACTCATTAGATGCGTAAATTTATTGAAATTCATACAAATAATTTTACAGAAGTTTTATGTTAATTCTATATTTAGGGCACGGTTGTGAGCATACTCAGAAAATATAATGTGTCGTGTCCCTTGGTCGTTTGACTTGTGAATTAAATTTTACTTATTTAATGTGCCCATAAAATATTCATAATCATACTTTCTAAACATCGGAATATTAACCTGATGAATACCTATTAGTTATTTGGTAATACGAGACTGCAAGTTTTAGAACGCACATAGGTGTGAACTGTGAACGTATCCTCAACCAAAAATAGTTTGGATGCATCTGAGCATCTCGTCCCGCGCTGTAACAGACCAATATAAAACTAGGTTTCCTAATGTCACTCACCCGTATACGCCTGAAAGTGCAAAATGGTCACGAAGTGTGTAAAACCTTGACCAATTCGGAATCCTGCCGGCTTATGAATTATGAAACAGGTGAACGCATCTAAAACACTTGGCGCCTTTTTCACGGCACGTTCAAAATCGAAACTCACGCTATAATGTTGTCACTTTAGTTTGAGCACAAGTTTTATTTATTGTAATGTAAATATTTGTAGTAAATATTGTAGTGAGTGAGACGTTAATCGGCGCGTGTCTCCGTCAGAGGTTGCGGGTGTACTGAGCGAACGCGGCCGCGGTCAGCCATGTTTAAAAGCACGCCGAAGTTAGACTGATAAAAAAGTATTTTTGTTATATTTTCAGCGCAACCGCGTATTTAGTGTTTACGAGATACCATAGCAGAACGTTTAATTATTATTTTATATCTGCCTACATAATGTTTGTAATAAATTGTTACAAATTCAAGCATTGAGTTTTTTGTATTGAAAATCTTGAACTTTATCTCTCCAGTTTTTTCTTTGAATATGCTAATTTAAACCTCATTACAAAAATAATAGTACATAAATAATACTAATTTATAATTAAGGTTAAAAGATTTTTGGTCACACGTTATCAGTAAGTGTAACAGGAAATATTCGGTTCATTATCTTCAGTAGTGCACTCCGTACGGAAATAACTACCTACTGTTTAGAAATACTGACACGGAAATTAAAGTCAATCGATTAAAAAACACATATGTATATCTTAATAATATAGCTTACATACTTTCATCTAAGTTAAAAGAATTTTCAACTTGGCGGATGCACTGCCATGTCCCCAAACAATAGCGTTTAAATATGGTAACTATTTTAGCTAATTGACACAAAACTATTAAGTCTGTCTCGATCTAGTTGTATTTTTTCATTGAAGCCACTCTTGCTCCACATTGAGCACGGGAATTAGGTACAATGTCCTTCGATTTTTTATAAATTTGAATGAAATATTGGACCGATGCATACGTATTACGTAGCTACTTAATTAAATGGGGTAGATAGGTACAAAGTTTTTCAGCAGGTAGCCATTCATTTAGTATTCATCATCATCATCATTCTCAGCCCTGGGAAGTACACTACTGAACATTGGTCTCCCCCGACAACCTCCATTCCGACCGGTAATCATTTAGTATTAATTATGTTCAAAGAAAGATTTATTTAATTTTTCAATTTCGCTCATCAGTAGGTAATCAGACCATGAGTGACATTTTCGTAGAACTAACGAGGACATACAGTGAGTTGCTACCTAACAAGTTATTGCAAGTCTCGTGATCTCTCATAAACGATTAGATAAATATAATCATATTTAGAACACTTTCATCATAATTGTGCAACTTTCTAAATGGTTGCAAATATAAAAGTTTTTTTCATGTTCAATTTTAAAGTCAAAGCGGACGCCTGCCTGATGTCAACACCTTTTGGGAATTGATTGATTTTGTGGGCGTTTAAAGCTTCAACCACTTATTCCTTAACCATACAAGTTAAATAATAGGTATATATTAATTATATTTAAACAAAATAACTCCAAATAATTTTAAAACTCGTTGATGTCTTTTGCATAGCTGCTCATAATTCTCTAAAAATATACATATTTTTCAATTTAACTGAAAATTAATTAAGTTATTGTCTAAGTCAGCTATGAATTTCCCGACAGCGTTTTCATTGCATTTCTCTACATATCGAACTGAACAGTAAAGTTGAATGGCATCTGGTCGCGTAGATTAGGTAGTATGTAGTTATCAAGTACGAAATCGATTGATACTTTCTTGGTATTCCATTCACCAGAATACCGTACCTGGTATTCCGGTGTCCTCATCACAAATGCGAAAAGGTCCTCCAATCTCGTGACTTGTCGATCAGTATTCTATATGGGCATTTTCAGAAAACAGCACGTTATGTCCGGTGACATTGGCGCCAGTTGTCTATGCATTTTAAAGATTTTCCATATATTTTCATTTAGTTCCAATAATTTGCGTTGGTCATATTTTGTGAGTCTACTTTAAGGTTTCGCAAGACATTGTTTTGTTTTGAAGTGTTTAAAATGATATAATACTTAAAACTTCTGACTTCATTGATATCCGGCTCGTATCGTCGAAATGCAAAAAAGAAATAATGCAATTAAACTTATAACTCTTTTGAGGTCGGTTTAAAATAAGGACCTACCTACCGAGCAAGCGAGCCTAAGTTTATTTTAAATTTTATAAGAGTTTGGTGGGTATATAAGAAACAATCAGTACCTAAGCAAGGAAAAGCAAATTCTAGTGTTAAAAATAAAATCTGGACGTTGCTGAGTGATATTCTGGTATTCCCAATACCAAGCTGTTAGATAAACATATGTACCTACTTAGGTAACTTGAGTAATTTGTGACCTATAATAACAGGACATTACTGTAAAACAAAAATAACTAAACCGCCGGAAAAGTCCAAATTACTGATGCCTCTACAGAATGTATCAAAATTAACGCACTAGGTACAGATGACAAAAATATAAATATTTCAACATTTTATTTTTATCTAGATCTAGAGTCAAGTAGAGTCTGTACATTCCCTAAAAGTTAGGGTACCTTTGATACGACTTAGTGTCTTATTCTTCTTCTTCTTCAGTCTATTGCAGTCCACTGCTGGACGTAGGCCTCCCCCAGGGCCACGCCAGAAGGCTACTGCCACAGGGGGTTTTGCTCATAGTCACCACGATTTTCGGTCTATGTTGTCAGTGCGGGAGGCGCTGCTGCCCACCTCCCGGAAACCCATAATCGCCTCGTACGATACCCACGGCCGGCAGGGATGGTACAAACTCTACTCTGCCGGCACCACGCGGCTAGTGTACTTAGTACAAATAGATATTCTGGAAATCAAATGAGGCTATAAAAGTTGTGTACCTAAGCCACATTTTAATAGTACACATGCACGCACATGCACATATTTCACAACACATTAACCTAGTCCCACACTAAGATCCCTGAGGTCTTGTGTCGTGGGTACTAGGTAACGGTAAATATAAATACCTACATAGATAAGTATAGAAACAACCAAGACTCGGAAACAAACATCGATATTCATTATATCAATGTTTGCACCTACCGGGATTCGAATCCTGGACCTATGGCGTTGCAGACAGGGTCATTACCAACTACACCAATCGGCCGTCTAATTAGACATGGGTCTTACTTGACGATTAGCGTACCAGAGCTTCAAAGTACATCAATTCGTACCAGGGCTATAAACCAAGTTTCCAGATACTTTGAAGTATTTTTAACTACATAGGAAATTAATCCTTATCGTGACTGTGATAAGGAACATTATAGTATTTGGATAGCGAAATACTTTAAATACTTTATTCTCTTGTGTACTATACTATACCTCTTCTATACCTACTTCTAGTACATATATTTTTTTATAAATTACTAGTGAAACATTTGTAATTTTTGTAACTAACAAAAATGGGTCTTAGTTACCTCAATAAATGAATTTATTATTATTATTATATTATTATTTGACGCCTTGGTGGTACTTACATGTAGGTATATATAATGGATATGACTCTTTGTAAATACTATGACAATTTTGTTGTGAATCTCCGTTAATAGCCATAGAATGACAGTATTAGCTTAAACTAAGATAACTTGGCCTACAAACCAATTGACGGCAGTTTGGGTTATTCCCAAAATACCTACATGATAGATAATTAGGAATAATAAGAAGTACGAGTAGATAATTAGCAAAATTTACTGAATTTTACTTTTAGGCTAAGCATATAAATAAAAAGTTACTTCACAAGAATATTTACTGCTTCATACTTGACCTATGAGCAGCTACGTGCCGCGTGGTGCCGGCAGAGTAGAATTCGTACCACCCCATGTCTGCCCGGGGTATCGTACGAGGCGATTAAGGGTTCCCGGGAGGTGGGCAGCAGCGCCTCCCGTGTTGACAACATAGTCCAAAATACAAACTGCGGTCACCAACCCGCCTGCCCAGCGTGGTGACTATGGGCAAATACGCCCCATGGCAGTCTTGTGGCGTGCTCTGGGGGAGGCCTACATCCAGCAGTGGACTGCAATAGGCTGATGATGATACCAAATTATAAGTAGGTTACAAAGTTAAATTATTTGGATTTTCCATAAGTATTTATTTAATTCATACTACATACTCGTATCTATCTTCTATCTATTCTATACATACAGGGTGTCCCAAGAAATAGTGTCAAGCGGAAGTCCAAGGACAGAATACCCCTAGGGGTACCCGAATTACCCCCATGTATGTTCCGCGACTTTATGTAGTTTTCGAGATATGATTTTTTTTCATATTTTTTTGTTAAACCTTGGCTTATTTAACATTATTAGTCACAGAGACATCAATTGTTGAGATACAAGCTTGATTTTTTTTTCTGAAATAGGTGAACAGTAGCACTTGCAAAAACAAAAGCAATTGTGAGCCGATATGCTACTATTAAGCCATTAAAAAAATGTTGAATCCTAAGTTTGTTAAAATGTTTAAATTAAAGATCTCTTTTGAAACGATTTAAAAAAAAAACTTATCCCAAAAATGTCTCCAAAATTATTTTTAAAAACTTGCCAATTTCGTCAGCTATTTGCCATGTAAATTTGATTGAGCTATCTCCACGACTTCATACTTGAAAAAATGTTTGAAACACAGTAAGTCGAAAAAACTTAATTAAAAGATTGGGCCGAATAAAACTAAAAAAATGTTATTATTGATTGTTTATTATTAAATCACAAAAAGTTTTCGAAATGTCGCCCTTCCTGCTCGATACAAATTCTACATCGCCTTAAAAAAATTCTTTTAGTCGTAAGAACGCTACCCTGTTGCTTTTTATTGTTTCTTCTGCTTGTCTTAGTTTTGTTCGTAGTTCCGCTATGTTTCTGATATCCTTGGCGTAAACTAATTCTTTATAATACCCCTAAATGAAGAAATCGATGGGGTTTTAAGTCGGGAGACCGTGGCGGCCAGGCAATGGGCCCCCCACGGCCGATTTGTCTCCAAACCTTTCGGTTAAATGTTGTCTGACAATCCTCGCGAAGTGACATGGAGCGCCGTCGTTTTGAAATATCATATTTCTACGCGTTAATAGGTCTACATTTTCTAAAAGACCGTCGAGATCTTGCCGTAAAAATTCCAAGTAGGACTCGCCATTTAATCGGTCAGGCAGTTGAAAGGGGCCAATCAGCTGTCCATTTAAGACGCCTGACCACAAGTTCACACTAAATTGTTCTTGAAAATTGGAGGCACGTGTCATGTGTGGATTTTCAATGCTCCAAGAATGATAATTGTGAATGTTGAAAATTCCACATCGTTTAAAATGAGATTCGTCGGTCCACAAAATCGTATTAAAAAAATTTGCGTCTTCAGCTTGACGCCGCAACATTTCTTGACAAAACGCCACCCTTCTCGGATAATCTTCGGGCTTAAGCTGCTGAACTTTTTGAATATGATATGGGTGAAATCCCTATTTTTGTAGTATCCGATGTGCTTCTGATTTTGGAATTCCGGTGCGGCGTTCTATGGTTCTGACACTAACTGATGGGTCTCTTGCCACTTCTTCGACCACTGAATCGACCACATCTGGGTCATGCATTTGTGATGGACGCCCGGGTCTTCTACCTGGTAGGCGACCTTCCATGTAACTATTATGGACTCGCAAAATTGTACGATGATCAGGCCAAGTCTCAGGCTGAGGTTCACCACTGTTTTGTACCTACTGTCTGTACAATCTAGCCGCTTCCGAAGCATTTCCTTTTGCATAGCCATAAAAGTAATGCATAAGCGCATAATCTCTTGACGAGAAAGACATAGCTCACCAATTTATTGCGCTTAGAAATCCCAATTGATGTGCACTCCGAAGTCCGTTGAGAAAGCCAAAGTCGTCTAAGAAAGTTCGTAACACCACACAAAAGCCAATCGATATGCAACCAAAGTCCGTAAAGAAAGCAAAGTTCGTCAAATAATCACAAAGGAGCTAGTAAAGAAGTAACGTCGGGCGCAAATGCAAGCAAATGGTCAACTGACCGGTAGCCGCCGAACACAATGGACCAACGCTAACCCGCTCCCTCACCTCACGCTTCCCCTTGCCTTGCCGCAACTCAGGTAGTAAATTCCGAGAATTGCACTCATAATCACCCTTACAGCTCAACTGCCCCGTGTATTGAGTGACGTCACGCAATAGACCTGTTAACATGGTCTTGTAGACTACAAGAATGTTTTTTAAGGCGATGTAGAATTTGTATCGAGCAGGAAGGGCGACATTTCGAAAACTTTTTGTGATTTAATAATAAACAATCAATAATAACATTTTTTTAGTTTTATTCGGCCCAATCTTTTAATTAAGTTTTTTCGACTTACTGTGTTTCAAACATTTTTTCAAGTATGAAGTCGTGGAGATAGCTCAATCAAATTTACATGACAAATAGCTGACGAAATTGGCAAGTTTTTAAAAATAATTTTGGAGACATTTTTGGGATAAGGTTTCAAAAGAGATCTTTAATTTAAACATTTTAACAAACTTAGGATTCAACATTTTTTTAATGGCTTAATAGTAGCATATCGGCTCACAATTGCTTTTGTTTTTGCAAGTGCTACTGTTCACCTATTTCAGAAAAAAAAATCAAGCTTGTATCTCAACAATTGATGTCTCTGTGACCAATAATGTTAAATAAGCCAAGGTTTAACAAAAAAATCATATCTCGAAAACTACAAAAAGTAACATACATGGGGGTAATTCGGGTACCCCTAGGGGTATTCTGTCCTTGGACTTCCGCTTGACACTATTTCCATCCTGTATAATAAACTTGTAACGGATCGCTGTCTGCACATTGAAGATATAATATGAGAAAAAATATTATAAGAGACCTTTATCAACGCAATAGTACCCAAAAGAATGATTTTTGTTATTTTTGTCTGTTTGCCTGTGCGTTTGTGCACACTAATCTCAAAAACGGCTGAACCGATTTCATTGCAGTTTTCAGGGATATATTTTGACAGGTCCCACTTAACATATAGGCTACTTTTTATCCGGGAAAATGTGATGACATTTTGTTTGTTTTCTGTAGTCCAACGGAGTCGCGGGCATCCACTAGTATAAATACATAGGTAGGTACTTTATTACCACAGACTATGATAGTAGGCCTAATGACTAACAAATGAATTGTTCATCTTTGGAAAAGCATATGAGTACAATTTGAGGGATTTGTATATCACCGAATATATGTAAATATATGACTACAAAAACCACATAACAGGTATGTGTATGGTAACTACATATCTAGGCAGAGTATTTATGAAAAATAAGTGATTCAGACCTACTGCTACCTAATGGCAATCCAGGATTAGGTATGTGTATCACCAATTTTGCACTCATGTTTGGTTGTTCTCTAAAAGAATACCTATCTTTCCGATAGAGGTCACAAAATTCTGTAGGTAGTGAACGATATACTGAATACTTTACCTAAATGTTATGTCCCATTTGAAATAGACTTTAGCACATCTTCAATACTTAACAAAAAATCTTAAGAAAAATTAAGCTCATTTTAAAAAAAGCCGACAAGTGCGAGTTGAACTCGCGTGAAGAGGGTTCCATACGATGTTACCTAAAACATTGGTTAAAAAATATGTTCTCCCACACATTCCACCTGCAAATGTAAGTTGGTACGCACAATATTGAGTGATTTACCATATTATTTTAATATCATGGACTTCTTATAGGTTTTCCTATAATCTATAAGGAGAAAACTAATTTCTGTATTTTTTTCAAAATTTTAGGTTCAGTAGTTTCGGAGATAAGGGGGGGGGGGGAATGGTCTTTTCGTCTATTTTCTTGAAAACTTGAAACATTTATTTTAAAATTACAAAAAAATACATTTAAGATCTTCTCAACAAGACCTTTCATTTGATATGCCACACGATGCACAGATTTTTTTTTTTAATTTTCCCCTTCCCCCCAAAAATGACCCCCCCATATACAGTATTTCATCTGCTCACGTCACATTGTGTTTGGGTCACAGGAATTGATATGTGTACCAAATTTCAACTTAATCGGTCTAATAGATTCGGTTAGATAATTGACTGTAAGCACGGACGGACAGACACACGAGTTCCTATAAGGGTTCCGTTTTTGTATGACGTCGGAACCCTAAAAAGTTATAAAAATGCAAAAGGTGTGTATTAAAATTTCGCTGTCACCTAGGTAGGGTTCCTTCTACAAAGACAAACTAAATTATCACCTACATGGTAATTAAATTAAACATATCTAGGTTATGTACAACAGTTTACCATGTCAACACGTGTTATCTCAGTACTTCCCTAAGGCGTATATTTCTACCCGCATTGCTGGGAAATGATAGTTTATTAGATCAGGTACTATTACAGTCAAGTTGTATTTCCTCGTTTAATAAGTAAGTAAATCAAGTTATTGATCATGTGCTATAAATATTATAAATAAACTATAATGATCTACCTACCCAGTAATTCGCTGTAATAAAAATGTGAGCTGATCACAATGCTATTAAAAGGTACTTAGGTATTTAATTTATATTTTTTTAAACTGTCCTAAGTCGTCTTGCAGGCATTCCTAGTTTCAGGGTAGGAACTCTGTTGGACGAAGGGCGCAATGGGTAAAAAAGGAGATATGCTTTTTTTTAAAATTTTATTTAAGTACATACTTTAGACTTTTATAAACCGAGGAAAGTAGGGCGCTGTCTAGATCAAACAGAAACAGAGGTCCCTATGACTTACGAGCACGGGTACCCTTGAAATAAACTATAGAAAACAATTTATTAATCTGTCATTGGTTTCCGGGTGTCGCTTCAATTTTACGTTTCCCGAGTCCTGTGCGTTGCGGACATGCCACCATACATAGCTTCCGGCATTACATAGATCTCAGCAATTTTATACTGAGAATTTTTATTTAATTATCTCTCCTATTATCTCGAAGCGACCTCGGAGAGCGCCACCGCCCAGGCGCCTTGGCCGCATTATCCGGTCTATGGAAAATCTTCTGATTAATAAGAGTAAGAATCCAGATCAGACCGATTGTATAGCTTTATTAGATAAATTTCAATTAAAAACGTTGCGTGTTTCAAACGTTTGAGGACGGAGGCATCTATTACGGGAATCGCCATTAAAATTTTGTGTGAATTGTAGGGTGGCAATAAATTTTTGGAATCGAGAATGATTAAAAGTTTGATTTTGACAAATTATTATTGTTTTAATTTTCGAATATAGGTAGGTACTTTCTGTTCTTTCTGTACTTTCAAGGGTAATTCAATTCATTGTAGGTTTTGCTGCAAATTATTCACTCCCTTTTATGAAATACCTCCTATCTCTTCGATCACTGTACACGATTGTTTGAACCTTTGGCCTTCAGTTTTACAGTTGGATCTTATTACAACTTTACTGTTCAAACGTTTTATTTCAAGAATTCGCCTCTTGTAAGTTTGCAAAATGTTACATCACCCACATACGCGAAATTGAGAGCTGGTTCATTCTGCAATATATTTCCCGTGAAATTCATTGCGGTTCGCTTAGCGTGTGTTGTATGCAAATTAACTTCAACCGGTCAATGGAAGGTGTGTCTTGTTGATACGATCGTTTGAAATCACTGCAATAAAAACTGATGAAAACATAATGTTTGTAATTTTGATACTGTACGCTGTATACCTATGATGCTTTGTTATTGAGTTATCTACTTAGGTTGTATATCATTTTATTACAGGTTATTTGCACGTTTTATTTTATTGGAAGCTGTAGAGATAAAAATATTTATATATATTAATACTCATATTTAGAATCTACCAGCATAGCATTCTTATAGAGGTGGAAAAACATTCTTTCATCGTCCATGATCCTCAAATAATTACTATCTAATTCCTCCACGACTAGGTACATAGTACTTACCAATATCTTGCTTAACATGAGCTCAACGATTGACGATTTCTAATAACTTTCATTTCTGTTACTCTTACCTACTTTAATATACCTAATTACAATCTGCTAATATACAGGGTGTAAAAAGACAACGGTGTTTTTTTAATACCTCGTATTCTTTGTGAGGTTACGATCATTTTCTTCTATGGAACCAACCCTGGCAAAATTATGAAAAAATACTGTCATTTTATTGCAAGCAATGTATTCGTTTGATGGCTCAAAGTACAAATGTAACTAACATTATAACATTTTGACATGGTATCTTTGAAAAAAATGTTTGTTAACCGATTTCAGATGAATTAATGTAAAAAAATATAATATTAATGTAACTTTGGACCTCAATATCTTGGAAACCCGTGGTTTCCCAGGGGTGCTTCCATAGAAAAAAATTATCTTAATGTTACAAAGTTGTCTTTTTACATCCAGTATTTAGGTGCTGAAATAAGTTAATTTTGCGAATGATACGTTGGTAAGTACTTCCAACAGTTCCAAATAATACGCATATTCACAGTTCGTATAACAAAATATTCTTATTCTTATTCTTTATTGTACACATACAATTACATACAGACACAAATTATGAAAGAAAATGTACAAAGGCGTGCTTATCTCTGAAAGAGATTTCTTCCAGCAAACCATCTGGGAAAGTGATATTAAATATAAAAGGTAGATATGCGTGTACACAGAATATATGTATAACAAAATTTGAATTTAACAAATAGATACCCTAATGTAATCAATATAATAAATAAAATATACCTACATAAACATACATAAATATCTATTAATTAAATATATAATAGACAGATCATTTCTATTGAAGCAAGGTAGTGGTTCTTTAACCTTTTCTTAAATCAGCAACGTTTGGCAATCCTCAGGTTGAGGCAGAGAGTTCCACAATTTGACTGAACACGGTAATGAGTAATTTAGCGATAGAATTATGTGAGGAGTTTTAAGTAGAGTAGCAGTTGATGAGCGCAAGGGGCGGTCTCGTGGAAAGAGATAGTGAAACGTCTCGCAGATATACTGGAGAGGATGTGTTATATAAAATTATATAAAATATACGACAGAACCAAAGTAATTTAAATTAAGAATTGCGTTATATTCTTGTGAACACAGGATTTTGGCAAAAAATCCCGACCAGTTGTTATCTGAACAAAAAATTTAGTTGTCCATATTGCGTCACCTACATACCGATACAGGAAGTAATAAAATTATAGCAGTTCGCCAGGTTTTAGTAAACTGTATGTAATTAATAAAAGCGTAGAATTGTTAATAGCACTCTTCTATTCTATTCTATCTATCTATACATATAGAGGATGTTTTTTCGTTGCCACCCTTAACGAAGGGTATGTACTCTATACATCAAATAAAGTAAGTTCTTGCCAAAAAAAATGCTAGGAAACAATGTAATTTTTTTTTTAATTTGTTGATTGTGCGAAATTTATAGTGTGCAGTGTTTATGCTAGTTTTTTCATAGACAGATATTAATTATTTCTCATGAAAAAATCTTGCAACACGCATCAATGTGCATTTATGCAGAAAAACGCAGTCTATTTACTCAACTTTGGACCCTAATATTTTGGAAACCAGACACTTCCCAGGCATGCTTCCATGAAAGAAATGATCGTGATGATGATTCCGTAGTTTTCGGGAACGTTGATGACCAAAAATCACCCTGTATGTAACAAAATTGTAACGGATCGATGTTTGTGCACGCTAATCTCCGAAACGACTGGACCGATTTTGATGCAGTTTTCAGGAACATATTGTGACAGGTTCCGCTTAATATATACGTAGGCTTCTTTTTATCCCGGGAAAATGTTTTTATCCCGGATAATTTCGACATTTTGTTTTTTATGCGGTCCACGCGAACGGAGTCGCGGGCGTCCATATCAAAAAGAATTTCTGCAAAAATATTATTTTAAAAACACTACAAATTAATAATAATTTAAATCAATATTTAGTATTATAAGATTTATTATAAGATCCTAGTAGACGCAGTACTTAAACAAACATTTCATATTTAAGTACCTACAACAATTCTAAATTACATTTACGTTACCTTGCTTCTACGTTAATTTCAACATATTATGTAATATAGAAAAGTAATATTGGTACCTAAAATATGAGGATATTTTATATAAATGTGTAGGTGTACCTAAATATAACCTACCCACTCAAGTAATACGTATAAATAGGTAAAAAAGTTAAAGTGAAATTATAGAAAAATTGCATCTATATCCGTGTCTATCGATCGACCAATGAAAAACATCGGCAAAAAAGATGTAGCAAAAAAAGCGATATTTGAAAACAAGTTGTATTATGTCTGGCCGCGTGGTGCCGGCAGAGTAGAATTCGTACCACCCCATGTCTGCCCGTGGGTATCGTACGAGGCGATTAAGGGTTCCCGGGAGGCGGGCAGCAGTGCCTCCCGTGTAGACAACATAGTCAAAAATACAAACTGCGGTCACCGACCCGTCTGCCCAGCGTGGTGACTATGGGCAAATACCCCCTATGGCAGTCTTGTGGCGAGCCCTGGGGGAGGTCTACGTCCAGCAGTGGACTGCAATAGGCCGATGATGATGATGATGATGTATTATGTCAAGTTCAATGTGAATGCGGCCTTGAGTAGGGTGTCCATGATAAATAAGCGTACCTGGATGGTGCAATTTTCCGGTTAACTTGCAGCTCAACTGGCTATGGGATTTCCTTAAATCGTAAATAACATAGTATTAGAGGGAATAATCATATTTTTTTCCCTATAACATTTTTAGACCAGATACTTTTATAAAACTACAGGAAAAACCAATAAAGAACTCACGTCCTCACTTTTTCCAAATGTTTCAAATAAACGACCGGAATAGTAATTATTTAGCCTTTTCGAGAATTTTTATTTAGATTTTCCGAGGTATTCCGAGTGGCAGTGTTCCGTGTCGACGGGCAAGGTTGGCTGACGTAAGTCCTGCGCAGCTTGCAGCAGCCGGTCAAAGACCTTCAGTCCGTCCAGACAGGGAAATTATGGTGCACATCGTTGTCTGGTCCACTTTCTTGATTGGTTTTTAATATTTAGTTTAGGTACCTACTAATGTATGATGGTTGAAAATGGTAGCTTGTAGTTATTTCACACTTAAAACAGGTTTGGCCTTTTTAGGATTTGCACCAAAATGGTAAAATGGAACCCTTTTCGTATAATATATTGGGATTTGGTGTGGCTTAATGTATAACTTTATTATAATTTTAGTCCACTTAGGGGTTTTTCCCTGATATATGCCTACAGTTATCTAAAATATACTATTACAAATATATTAAACGAACAAAAATTCTGCTAAATTAATGGTAGTAGCATAGTAGTATGTTTTTGTTGTTATTAGTCATAAGATATAAACTTACTACTAGAACTTTTTGCGTGGCTAAATCAGAGGAACTTATCTAGTACCTAGCTGACTCACATATATGTATTATCGAAATTCTTAGAGTATTCGTTCATCCCACTTACCTACCTACATACTATGTTTGATTACTAATCTTCAGGTAGGTCAGGCACTATGTAGTAGATAGGTCAAAGTATAATAAGTACTAGTTATATGTATATGTATGTATGTATACGTAACGAACGTTGCCTTGTATGTAACGTAGAATTTCCTCTTACCTAACTCTTAAATTAACCTCTGCTTGTCAGATAGATGTTTTATGTTTCCGGAAAATATATCCAGCGAATAAGCAAAATCCCGAAGAATATGCAAACCGCGTGATAATACTTACTAAAGAGAACAATTAGGCCTACAAGTGGATGGAGTTCTATAGGGTCGTAATGAAAGGGTCTAATGGCATGTACTTACAATACAATGTACCTACCTTGTGTTATGGGCATGTGTCCCATACCTATGTAACAGAGGGCTTCCACAATACGCTGCCATCTGGTTCGGTCTTGAACTTCAACTTTTCGCCAGGTTTTTCACCCCTGCGATGATCGTCCATCATAAGTTTACGCTTTCCTTGGCGATTCCAGTCTAACCAAAAAGGATTAAGATTATCAATTTAGTTCGAAGACTTCGTTCTAACTCAAACAACACAACACGTACGTCAGTGACATCAAAACCATAGCATATTTATCTACTCTAAATTCCCAATAGATATTAGTACCTACTTTCTATAAGGAAGTCTGCAGATTTTCCAATGACGCAGTCTGCTACAAAAAAACCATTCACTCAAGACAGTACGTTAGGCCTTACACACACGGCGCGACAAGCCACTCACTAGTACCTAAGAGAAGAACAATAGGCACAAAGCAGAGCTACCCAAACCTACAGATTTTCGCACTGCACCGAATCCGAGTTGCATCCGAAAATCAGTTAAAGATAACTTTTGATAGCCTCTCACTCACGGATTCAGTGTTGCAGTGCGAAAAGATCTACAAATGTGCCATTTACTCGTATCTATTGAATGAAGGTACCTTTGATCTGTCTGAAACCTATAATCAAAACCAATGTAGGAACTGCAGTGCTAAATTTCATCAAGGATGGAGTAAGGTCGATCACGACACGGAACCAAGGAATAAATAAATACAATACCTACAAATGATTTTAAAAAAATCCCGCGACCGTTTACTCAGAGGTTTTATTCTAATTATATTGAACTTCTGATGTAACTGCACAACCTGTTACAGCAGGCGTTACCAATTTGTAAGGTCAATTGACAAATCATTTTGCTCGAACCATAGTAATAACCGTATGGAGAGTAAACATTTCACGCTCAAAGTTTTGTCTATTCAATTCTATCGAATGCCAAAAGAATTAATAGTACAGCTAAATATGTAACTTTTTTGTTTGTCATTAACCTCATTAATACAAATTAGATTATCCAACTAATCTTTTGCGCAAAAACGAAAAAAGCGCTCTTCATTTTTCAGTCCACTGTGAGTCCAAGAACGATACCTACTTAGGAATATATGTAGGTACCTACTACTATATGCAAGAAAAAAGATGATACTTTTTAAGACCTAGGAACACCTAGGAAGGATACTGTATCATACCAACTACCTATGTGTTTTCTTCGTTCGTGTAGACTAGTGTACCTACGTTTAAAACATAGGTAAATGATTAAAAAAAAACAACATTGATATATAAGTACTTGCAAAAACAAAAACAATTCTGCGGCGCAGACTAAAGTACATAGATCGGCTAATTACGAGGAATTCAGAATTCGCGCGTTACTCTACTAGGCACGTGAATTGCCAACTTAATTGCAGACTTGACCGTGGTTATGAATGAACAGTCCACGGAACACAATGTTGTCGCTCATTCAATGTCCTCCTTGAACTCTTAAGTGATATGCCCGACTTCAATCTTAATAACATACCTACTTACGTAAATCGCTATAGGGTCGGTTCATATCTGACGGAAGATGCGTCGCGTATTATCGGTCGCGTAACGCCAGAATCATAGACCACTCAGAACGTTTTCTGTGGCCAGAACAGACAAAATGTATAGGAATAATTTTAAAAATCCAAAAACCCGACTGCTTAAAAAATAACCAAATAATGTACATATTAAAAAAAACTGAAAAGAAAATAACAAGCACTTAGATGTCCGGTGGTCTAGAATTCTATCATATTATTAGATATGGAATGAATACTATTGAAGAACAAAAAATATTTTCTAATGATCGTAATATAACAACTGAACAGCCAGGATCCATTTAAATATTAGCTTGGCTGTCGAATAATAATGTCGGACAATGGATGTTAACTGATACGCTCGACGCATCATCCGTCAGATATGAACCGACCCTTTAGTAAACGTATACGAACATAGTAAACGAACGTTAACGCTGATTTTTATTCGGGGGTTAGATATTATGTATATGGCCGTTGATATTTGAAAAAGATTGAAGTGCGTGTAATCACTTTCATGAAATGACGCAGATGTTGTATGTAAAGCCAAACTGATATACTTACTTAGTTGAAAAAAAAATCTAATATACCTACTTAGGAATTTATAACAGAAATAAATTTACCTCTAAGCGTCTTTAAAAAGTTTAATAAAACAATAGGTACCCTCAACTCATAAGAACATAGATTTAGCCACATTTTAGGGGAAAAAGTAAACATACCTATACACACGACTGTGTTCCCACTATGTGGTAGCTGCAGGATGATAAAGGAGATCCTACAGTCACGTTTAGCGTAGCCGAGACAGATGTCAATTATAATGACAAATAGCTAGGTAATCGCCTGAAAGAATGCCCGAGTTCCTTAGTCTCTTACGATTTGTTTCGTATTTACTCGTGAGTGCCAAGATATTTTTTTTATACAATTCTGTAGGTATTTCTCGAAGGTAGAGGTTCCCATTTCAAATAACCTACTACGCAATTTTAAGCGAGGCGCTCACAGAACACATTTACTCCTAGGAGGCGCTAGTGTCCAAGGAGTCTGTCAGTCTCAATTCCAGGCCCGGGTATGATGAACACATGAATTCGATAAGAGACTGCAGGACGGTTGAGACATTCAAAAATAAGTTAAAGGATCACTTTCATGCACTGGCTGACTGATCGGTCTCAATTATCTGTTGAATTGTTGTCCTATTGTTTTATATATTTTTTTCCTATTATGTCTATATGTTATTATGTCTAACATTACTTTTATTATTTGATTGTTTGTATGTATCTATTTATGTATGAATATTTTATTTTTGTTTATTATAGTTACTTAGTTTAATTCTGTACACATCGTTACCTCTATAACTTTTGGTCTCACTTTGCTTTCTGGTATGCTGGAAGAAATCTCTTGAGATAAGCACGCCTTTGTATGCATTACTTTTGTAAATTTCTTTCTATTAATTGTTATGTTTTGTGTACAATAAAGAATAAGAATGAACACGTTGTAAAGTACTTTGCTTTCTGGTACTTTCATTATTTCCAAATTTCTTTCTATTGATTGTTATGTTTTGTGTACTAAAGAATAAGAATGAACCATAAAGAAGAGACGATGACATCGGTTTCCCGACATACAATTTTAGACATATTACATTGTACAAAAATATCTGTCTATACACTCAATGGTATCTACATTGTCATACAAATACAACTATTTAATATTCTGTGGTCTGTGTAATATGCTACCGGGGAATGGGTTACTTACTAGTACGAGTAGCGTCTATTGGACAGGACCAGATTTAGGGAGAGGACAACCCGCCCCCTGATTACGTAAAAGGAATAGCAAAGCCGAATCCGCACGAATCGCGATAATTGAGTGTGTGTGCGCGGGGCGAGGTGAGGGAGGACGCCGAGCGCTCGTTGCACGCACGCACACACTCAATTATCGCGATCGCGCTGCCCCCTTATTACCTAATTTGAAATAGCAAAGGCGAAGCAAAGCGATAGCGAAAATTGTACAATATTCGCCTTGAAATGTCAAAGTTCCTTTGAAATTCATTTTACATAATACAATTTTCGCGATTTTTGTATCGCTATCGCTTTGCTTTTGCTAGTTAGATAATAAAGGGGCAGCTTCGGCTTTGCTATTGCTTTTACGTAATCAGGGGGCGGGGCTACATCCCCGGGACCACCGCAAAAGAGCTGTCCCCACAATAGACTGGGGCCTCACTTCTTTGTTGCCCCGAGACCTCCAGACCTCTAAATCCGGCACTGCCTATTGAATGAAAAATAAAACAAGATTTTGTCAGTCATCATTACTATTTAATGAATCCAGTTATTTACAAAATTTCTCGGTGGACATAGTAGGTAATTGAAAGCTTTATTCAGTTCCGCAAGCAATGCACTCTCACACGTAGGTAAATAGGTATGCCTCGGACCGCGCTGTTCGCACACACATACCTACTTTAATATATTTGGTAAAAATCACTTAACTATTATCATGTCGAACTTGATAACCTTAGTATAATGTTGCTAATATACAACATATCACATGCAGCGTCAAACATATATCACAGTTTACAAATGTTACACTTTCAAGTTACGAATGTTTTATATCCAACTTGAATCAGTATTTTCTCTTCAGTATGTATGTGCAAACAGCTAATAAAACGCCCAAAAATAAAATACTTTGAGCCAATACTGAGTAAAATACATAAAAATAAGCATATTGAGCCGTTTTCAAGTTCAGTGTTTTCGCAATGCAAGCTCATACAAACAAACCGATAACTTTATTGATATACAGATCGTGATAATGATATAGTAGGTATGTAATAAATAAATATATGTAACTGATTTACAAAAGTATTATAAAACTAGTGGCCCGCCCTCGCTTCGCTTCGGTACATATCAGTATATAACTACAACTTCATATGTAGGTACAGCGGTTTTCGTAAAAATTTGGAACTCCCGTTGGTCCCCTTCCCGTGGGAATTTCGGGAAATCCGTTCTTAGAGCTTCCTTGTAGCCCTAATCCGATTTCAGCTTCGTATAAATAGAGGTTTTCGTAAAAATTTGAAATTCCCCGTTTGTCCCCTTCCCGTGGGAATTTCGGGAAATCCGTTTTTTTAGTCCTTCCTCGTTGTCCCCAATGAACATATACGCCCGATTTCAGCTCCATATGTATAGCGGTTTTCGTAAAAAATATTAAATTCCCGTTGGTCGCCTTCCCGTGGGAATATCGGGAAATTCTTATAACCTGTAACACTCAGCAATAATGTGGCTTTCTATTGGTGAAAGAATTTTTTAAATCAGTTCAGTAGATCCCGAGATTACCCCTTACAATTTAACAAATATACAAACACACATACTTTACCTCTTTATAATATTAGTATACCTATAGATGTAAATTGTAAGTATCTATAAATAGACCACAATATGCATATTTTATAGAATTATTATATTGAACTTCAGTTCACAATCACATTGTATAACTATTTCCCCTTATCTCATGTTTATGTGTAGCAAGAAATTTTTCATACAAAATACCCAATAAAATCTTTTTAAACTATAAAATACGTATCTCCTAAAACGTTTGTTTGGTTAATGTTATATATAACATAGCGCAGATAGATGTGACGTTTTATTTGAAGGTACTGATACCTTATGTAGTTTTACATGTTATACGCAATATTGAAATCATAAGTTTTTGTACAAAAAATTTACATTGCATCTTGCACCTTAACATACATTAACTGTTGTTCAGTTTTGAACAGGGTTTATAACTCTCAGTATATTATTTGAAGAATACATTAATATTTTACACCAATAAATGGCGTTCCATATACAAAGTAACTTTTATCATAATTTCATGAAACCTAATATTTCATTTTGTCATATATTCAAACAATATGCCGAAACTTATCTTCATTTCATTCAACGCCTAAATATTTCTTCCATTCTTAAAAACATAATAACACTTTTGGTTTTTACATAAAGCTATAACAACAATAACACGAATCAATAATTATTTCCATAATACAATTTTATACATTTTATAACCTATACATAATAATTATTACATCTTATAAACAAAATTAGTAACATGATCTAAGTTATATAATAATTACATAGTTCATGCCAAAATAGTTATAAAATAATTAATAATTATAAAAGAAATATTTAAAAGTACATTTTCGTATTATATTTATCACATAATACCGTTACCCATAACTTATTCTCTCTAATTACACTTTTCCTATACTTACACAAAATTATATACGATTTAAACTAAATTATGCTGACAGAAAAATATTTCATTTGATAAAAATATATTCTCTAGGCATACGAATACATATTACACTCTACTTGATTGGCAAGTGTATAGAGTAACTTCGGGTAAGTACCATTTACCACAGTCGATCGGGGCGAATTGTACCTACCCGTAAATTTTCTTCATTATCTAATAATAAATCAGGTTTTTTTGGTATTTATGCACTGTACAGTAAATTGACCGTGCTGATTCTAAGACAGGTATGTGACAGTCATTAATTTAGAAACAACGTGGACAGGTTAGTTTCAGGATATAGTCTTCACAAACGTGGTTAAAAAAGATTCACACTGTACTACCCACTATAAACGAATAAACCAGCTTCATACTTTATTGTTTTGTCTTTCTCTAACGTACCCTTTTCGACTTAATTTTTAAAGAGACAAATCAATCATAGAATCAGGGCCGGATTTAGAGGTCCCGAGGTCTCGGGACAACAAAGGAGCGGAGGCCCCCTGTCCCAAATTATTTTTCAAATAAAATTATCAATTTATTCAGTCGAAATTTTAAATAAATAATTTATTGTGAAACCAAGTAGATTCTCTTAGTATTTAACATACCTATGTAAATATAATCGGAAACAAGAATTATCTGAAAAGATGTTTACTATTGTTTACTAGTTGGAATTTGAAAGATTATTTTTTCCGAACTCTCTATTGTGGAGGCCCCCCGTTTGTGGAAGCCTCGGGCTTTTGCCCCGGTTGCACTCTCCTAAATCCGGCCCTGCATAGAATAATAAGTTCTACGAATCCAATACAGTTAGTGATTATGACATATCCGTCTCAGAATCATGGCGTTTAATCATAAACATAAATCCCTCATGCCTTAATGTTACATATATACAAGTTGTTCTTTATTAAAATGGCACACGGAATTTGAAAGTACATTACAATATATCTAAGGCAGATTCTTCCATTGGTCAGATAGCCTACATGTCTCTATCTTAACCTTGTTTTAGAGAATGACAATGGAAAAATCGGCCCTTAGTATTAAATAAACTATACAGAGTAAAGTGGGCTTTTTATGTTGTACTCTTTAGAATCTACCTACTTAGCACGTTTTAGGACAAACCTTTTACTATGGGATTTTTGCTTAGTCCAGCCTACAAATTGTGTAGGATAATCGAATAATAATATAAACATTTCGGTGCATTATTGACTCGTGTGAATTCCCGTACAAAATCTTAAGCAAATCAAGACATATTTTTAACAAAATATGTTGAGTATATTTGTTAAGATTATTATTAGTACAAAACATAATATTAAGATGTTTTTTTATGATTAAATACATTTTATTAAATTGAGAATAGTTTTTAAATTATAATAATATAATATTACACCAATACTGGTTGACTTTAAAAATATAATCCTTACCTAATACAGTTTTTGAATAGCAATACACACGAAACTATCGTTTCATCCCATATAGAAATATAATTAGAAAAATAGAAGATTAGCATAGATAGAAGGATCTTTGTTCAATAAAGTGTTTATTTTAAGACGTTTAATAAATAGATATGGAATAAAGTGCGTAATTTATAAAAAGGGTGATAAAATACAGAATGAGAACAATCGCAATGCCCGAAAGATATCCCAGATGCATATCGCTAGACCTACGAATAGCACGAAATAACATGTCTATTTAACGATTCTAAAATGTCAAAATGTCATTTTATAATTTTAACCATGTTTAACCATATACAGAATGTCATTGTCATTTTGTTAATTTAAAATGTAAATACATAATTTAACATTACCCGCCCGACCTAGGCGACGAGACCTAAACGATCTACTACTGGGATACGTTACTGTAGCTAATTGGTGACTTGAAGCTACGATAAAGCGCACCGAGGCCTTACAGGTCCAAGAGAAATTGAAACATCCTAACTATAACATCTTTACGGACAGTTTCACCAATTACTTGCTATTAAGTTCAGGATAACCTATCTGGCACTTTTTTGGCAGGTGATTGTATGAGTTATCTGTCAGAACAAGTGCCAGATATCTATATGGAACTAAATAAAAAGAGGTGAAACTGGCACTTAGTGCCATATTTACATCTGTGCAGTTATAATTCATTCTAAGTACTCTACATGAAAACTTACTTCTTTTGTGAATATGTGATATGATACCAATTCGATATCAACATAGATAGACCATATTATTAGTTTGTACCATTATATAAAAAGTTGCTATAGTCATATTGTTATCGAGTTGTCATTGCCTTGTCAAAGCAATTTAGTTTTGTTTATAGCCTTTACTTATATATTATTATTATAAGTTTAAAAATAGTTTTAATGTTGTTATAATTTTTTGCCACTTACATGTTACGTCCATATATTAAATCTAGTAGTATTAATCTATTTAACTAAACTGCAATTTATTTTTGCGATAAGTAAATATTAATTAATCTGTTTTAGGCATTTTTGGTGGTATACTTTTCGCTATTATTGTCTACTGTAATTGAAAATTTTAGAATGTGCAAAGAACGGAAATATCACTATATTTTGAGACTTGTGTGAAATTTTAATGTTTGTCTAACATTTTATGAAAAACCTTTGTAAGTACACACATTTTTAAACTTCCTATAATCATGGGATATCTACGTAAAGGGACTATGGGATTTAAGTTACACTCATTGGATACCATCTAAAAGTACTAAACAGCCCTATAAGTACCTGATAATATTATTGCTACTGATAATAAGTAATTTAGTGCAAAATAGTTTGAAATCATTAAAATATTCTGCGGTTTATGTCATGATATAACATGTCAACTCTAGCTCTGTTAACACATTTAGGTAGGTACCTAAATCTCATTAGCATGTGCCATGGAACGCATAAACCGCAAAATCGGATATTTTACATGATTCAAAATGCGAGCATTTAATAGACTTTGATAAAATGTTAGCACCACCAACTACATTATGGCACATATTCGTTTTCAAAATGCAAAATTAGTATACAATCATTTAACTTGTTATTGCTTGGTATCAAATTCCGTGTCAAAGTTATTCTATCTATATTAACCTTAAGTCTCTCTGTTTATAATAATAGCTATAATTTGTGGGGTTCGACAAAAGTTTATTGGTTTTATGGTAAGGCTACATAAGTACATGTATGTAATATATAATGGGCAAGCCAAAAGCGGATAGCCAATATATTATATAAGGAGTATCCGAATTTGAGGCAACATTCACCTATCTATTTAGTGAAAATACCTTTAATTTATATTTGAAGCGAACATCTTTTCATTCTATTACTTACTTTAAAAACAATGGCTGTACGTAACTTCAAATTCTGATCTAATTCTCTAAACAATTTTTTTTTAATTATATTAACTTTTGTGTAAGATTAATACTTCAAAACTTTTATAACCCAAAACAGCTGTATATAACTGGTAATACATATTATGTATATCAATTAGCATTTGGGTATGATATATTTTATAGACATCAAGTAATCTTTTTAACAATTAAAATTATGAGATCGTAACACTATACACATTTAATTTAAAAGGAGTCTTTGATGTCTATGAATCCTATTTTTTTAACCAAGACTGTTAAGATACAAATACTATGGTTTGTACATACATATTTCAATCTCGGGTAGGCGTGGCTGCCTCCTCAACCAATCCTCTTAGTATACAGGCCATCAATAAAAATAACGCCAAGTATAGGATATATCACATAACTCAATCATTTTGGCATATGTCTAGTAATCTTTCTTCTATGAGTCAGAATCCTGTTCAAGATAATTAGCTCAGCAGGTCTATAACGTAACTTAATAGTGTTAGGGAGCACTCGTCGTCCTCCCGCGCCCTGAGCCTCGCCCCGCGCCCCGCACCTCGCCCCGCACCTCGCCCCGCGCCCCGCACCTTGCCCCGCGCAGTCACACGCTCTCAATCTTTGCTATATTGCATTGCTTTGGCTTTGCTACTGCAAGTTACATAGTCAGAGGGCCGGCCTAATACTGTAAGAGCATGCAGAAATGTCTTTAAATACCCTCACGTAAAATATATCATCAAATTCCAGGGTAAAACTGTCCTTCATACATGACTACAAGGTATAATATCGTTTCGTTTTCTACAGCCCAACTATGTTAAAAGCTCTTGATGACGCGAAACCTGCCGTTTGTAAAACAATACGTTACGCTAGCCATAGACCTTTATACTTCTAACCCTCGAAAGTTTGACACTACCCGCAGTATAATTAACGCATTTAAATATAGACATTGGTACCAAAAAATATCTTCCAAATTAAATTTAGCACAGTTCAGAACAGAAATCTGCCTATTCCTTAAACACAAATACCTTAATTTTTATATCTAGGTACACGCTTTCCCTCGCTGGGCGAGGGCGCGATGCGGGTGATAGCGATTGCGTACCCAATGGTTATTGAACTGTCGTTTGTAAAACAATACGTTACGCTAGCCACAGACCCACTGTGTAAGAAGCCCTCGAAGACTTGGCGCAATCCGCAGTATTATTAATAGCGCTTTTAACGACAAGATATAGTATCAATCGGCCTGTAATAAAAAAATCTGCCTACAACTCTTTAACTCTTTGAACCCACATTCAGTGCCGGCGACTACGTATTTGCATCTTTTAGGCTTTCTAGAGGTGTCGCTGACGCTAATTTGCGTCATGGCGCTAGGCGTTGGCGTAATGTCGGCACCCTTAGAATATCTGCCGGCAGCGAATGTGTTAATAATACCTAGATTTTATAATTGTTATATCTACAGCACGCTCTCCCTCTGCGGTTCTCTCTCCGGCGAGGGCGGGTCGCTGGGCGAGGCGGCGGTGCGGGTGATGGCGGGCTGCTGGGTGAGCTGAGCGCCCATGGTGATGGGGGTGTCGTCCTCGTCCTCATCCTCAGCCTCCTCCAGATCCTCATCGATGGGAGTCAGCACGTCTGCCGCTTGCTGGAGAGGCTCTTGTTTTCTGTGTGAATGACGGTTTGTTAGTTACCGGTTTAGACTTTTAAAAATAAACTTTATAGGTAGGTACACTGTTTTTTATTGGATACCGTAAAGTTTTTCAGTTTTGGGGAATGTTTCTTAGTGAACCGGGAGGGTATTTAAAATTAAAACAAAAAAATGGTCAGTATTTTTCTTTTTCGAACTGAGAAGGTCAGTAAGATTTATCTACTCGTAACTTTATTTGCACTGTTTTCACAACTCAGCTGTAGCATTTAGAAAATTCAACAAATAAACTAAGGGCAAATTTTTTCAATAATTCTTCTTCACTAAAGGATACATTTGATGCCGTCTTTCTCTAGAACTGTCTCAACATCAACTTTCTATGCTATCTGACCATTGAATAAATCGGTCCTAAAACACACAAAACATACCTTCTAAAAAGCGGCGCGGCGAAAGAAGTAAGCGTGGATGCCAGGAAAAACGCCGCCGCCATATAAAACGAGGCGTCATAGTTCTTCGTAGCGTCATATACCGCACCCGCCAAGGGTGACCCTATCACCGCTGCCACGCCTCGGAATAATATGAGGAGACCAAACGCATTGGTTAACTTGTCCAGCCCTAGGAGGTCTACTAGGATTATCGATGTCAGGGATATGTAGCCCGCTGAAATGGAATAAAAGCCGGATAAGTAATAATAGGTGCCGTTTTTAGTATAAGGTGGGTCTGTGGCTGATTATTTTACGATCAATAGCAGTTTTAAAATAAACATACAGTCGATTCTGACCGTCACACTTAAACTTAGTCAAGTCTGCCCCTCTCCATTCTTAACATAAATGGCCGCAACAAAAACGTAAAATTAGTCCTACCTGTCTCTTTCCCTTTCACGAGGGAAAGCTATTACAATTATATTTGTATAACAATGGGATTGAGGACTTCTTAATGTGTGCTTCTAACGTTAGGCTAATAAATTAGAGCGGTCCCCCGACGCGACAAAATTTAATCAAAAATTTCATAAGTACGGTCAACAGCAGGCCAAGATAACCATTTGCAGTTCAAAATTAGCGGTTATGCCTCCGACATAAAGGTGGCACAAAGTCCCGAGTAGATAGTCTGACATGCTTTAGTTGGTACTTACGTAGTGTTAAGTTATTTTAGCTTTTTATAGGGTTTAGCATTTTAAATCTTTTGTCATAATAAATGCGTACTTTTTTTTGGGACGGGGGTTTTCTTAAATTTTTAATTTAATTCTTTATTTCATGCTTTTTGAAGTAGCTCCTTAATTTTTCATTCTTTCATTTAATTTCTTTTATTTTTCGCAGCGTAAAAAGTTTAGATGGGGTCGCTATATGCGATCTCGACCAAAGGAAGCTGTTTAACAATCCTCAGGACAAACTGGCTCTGGGAGTATTGCAGAAATTAAGAAACAATAAAGATTAAACCCTCCCTAGCTGCTCCCCCCTTCACCTCCCCCTGTACATGTACAATGACAAAACAGAACGAGGGATGGTGATGCGCTCACGCCATCTATCCAGGTTAATTGTACTATTTTTTTTAACTTTTAATAGTTGTCAGAAAATCCCTCATTGAAGTTACAAACGTAAACAAGTATAACGCACTTCGATGTGAAAAGATGAAAATTTACGTAAAATTGTACGCCTGGAACACTACTAACCAGCCGGGAAAATAAGCAACAATTTAATTATATTTAATTATACTTACAAATAGCAAGTCCAAATGCTATGGCTACTGCTACGTAAGCCGCATAAGAGGCGCAAAATGGAGTCACCCCTACGGATATCTGGAAATAAAATACATTAGAGTAAAAATCTATGTTGTGAGCAAATAGATAATCAATTTCATTTACCGGTACCATCGATATGTTTAAAACTAATTTTACGTATTAAAAATCCCTCAAATACATATATAGTTATATGTTGTCTCTGTCTAACTAAGGCACTTATAGAAGCTAACACAAGTTGTAATAGGCTTCAAATAGGTACTACGATTGTTCCTCGTTCTATCTGAAGCCTACAAATGGTTGCCCGCGCCTTCATCCGAGTGGACTACAGAAAAAAAAAATGTAGCCTATATCCTTTCTCAGGCTCTATACTACCTGTGTACCAAATTTCTATTAAATCGTTTCAATAGTTTTGGTGCCAAAGCCACATAGACATGCATATTAACAAAGGATGTAATGGTTTCCAAACTTACCGTAGCGACGACAAGGCATACATTATTGAGCAAAAGCGAGTCCATCCAGGGGAAGTCGGCAACCCATCCGCACAGGATACGACCGAATGTGTTCGTGATGCCGATTATAGATAGCAGGAACGAGGCTTGCGACGGCGCCACGCCCTATGGAAATATGTTATAATACAGTACAATATTATATTATAGTAGAATGAGCGAGATAGAAAATAAGAGAATAGACGTCGACACATTTTAAATGTATTTTGGTAGGTAATTATAGTTTGGTAACAAACATCGCGACACGAGAATAATATGTACCGTTATTGATGTACAGATCAATATCATAGTGCGGTGTGGTGTGATCAGCAGAATACCATGCTATCTGGTTCTAGCATAACACCAGCATTGAAGGTAAGCTGCAACACTACGCTGAGCTGGGACCATGTTGCTGATGGGGGTGGTGAAAGGAGGAAGCGCTTCCGGCCTTACCAGGCCACTAGTCGTTGTTTGGCCCATGTATATATTCCAATCATTGTGAGAAACTTCGATATCGCGTTTTAAGAAAAACAAACAAATGAAACCATCACTTACATTCAACATAGCAGCGTCAACAATATACACGAAAGGCACGTAAAGTCCGGCCATACCGAACACATTGGACACTCCGATAAGCATGAACGAGGGATCCTTCAGCAGAGACACGTCTAACATCGACGACAACGCAGACTTGAATGAGTTGGGCAAGGCAAGGCAGGGGCAGAGGTCGTATTCTGAAAACACAACTACCCTCAATACTGGAAAAAAAATAATTAAAGTACATATGTGATGGTCGGACAAACTTAATCTTTGCTATAACATAAACCGACAGGAATATTACCTAACTTGTAAATATACATACAACGCGACAGCGAGATTGTTCCCCACTTCTGGACAAAGGCCTCTGCACCCTACTATCATAAGGAGGGGATTGGACCATAAGCCCATCATGGACTATGTCAACTGAAACTAACTAGGGTATTATGTGAGTATACTTTTGCAATATCTTCGCACTAATTGGATAATTTATTGAATGATACACATTACGATACATGTTGTTTGTACACGATATATTTTAGGTGAGGCCTATGTCCAGCAGTGGAATTCTAATGACAAAAAGAATATACGTACAATATCTTTGCACTAAGAGGATAATTTGTTGAATGTACACGTAATATTTTAGTGTAGGCCTATATCCGCTTCCTATAACTAAAAAAAAGATACGTACGTTCTTCCTGTCTCTCCAAATCTCCAGCATTGCGGCTCTGTGGCAAGCTAAGCACAGAGTTCCGGTATCCCTGCAACGACTTCTGACTCTGGTACTGAGGCAGGTTCAGTACTGATCCGGAATAGAAGATATCTTTACGAGACATCGGTCGAACCATGCGAGGTTCACGCGGTCCGGCCACTGATAGCTTTGAGTTATACATTACGCTTTCGTTGTCGCCCTGGAAGATAAATTACAGTTGTTTAAGGTAAATAATGGGCAGATATAGATATTAGACATGGCTGTGTTTATGAAATGACCCCATTTCATAAACACAGCCATGTCTGGAGGATCATAATCCCACGGCCACATTTAGTGTATACAGGATGTAACAAAAAGGGTATGTAAAGCGAAAAGCTCGATCCCTGTATAGTATACAGGATGTAACAGAAAGGGTATGTTAAGCGAAAAGCTATGTAAATAGACCATTATAGAGAACCTATTTCCAAAATTTGAGACTCGAAATCACATGTTTATTTTTCAAAATTGTATGAACATTCTTAAGTTGATTAGAAATTCTCCGGACAGATGGACCGATGACTTAAAGGGGACGGCTGGTAGTGACTGGATGGCAAAAACGGGAGATCGAGCCATGTGGCGTACGTCCAGCAGTGGACTGCAATAGGCTGACGACTATTAGGTATGTACTAATTAGTGTTCAAGTTATGTGGTTATTTGTAAATTAATAATGGACTCGTCGTCAGCCTATTGCAGTACACTGCTGGACGTAGGCCTCCCCCAGGGCACGCCACAAGGTTACTGCCACAGAGGGGTTTGCCCATAGTCACCACGCTGGGCAGGCGGGTTGGTGACCGCTGTGTGATTTTTGGACTATGTTGTCAACACGGGAGGCGCTGCTGCCCACCTCCCGGGAACCCTTAATCGCCTCGTACGATACCCACGAGCAGGCATGGGGTGGTACGAATTGTACCATACCATATAACACATGGCCTAATGTGTTACAATTACAAATAGATATCTAAAACTTACATCACCCTTATTCATTGACGTTTTGGACGAAGCCCTAATGGCTGCTAAGGACGGTTTAAATCTGAAACAAAATAAAACAATTAAACTCTATAACCATTAACTGTAATACATATATGTAGGTAAGTCAATATAACACGGAGGCATAACATAACAACAAGTACAAAATTGAGGCATATACAAAATACAAGCGGGAGGCGTAAGTTCACCAATGAATTTATTTCATGTACAGATTTTAATGTTGCAAAATTGACACTCAGCTCGTGCCTCGGAAAGCACGTAGGTAAAACCGCTGGTCCTGCGCCTGATCTCTCTCCGGTCGTGTCGGCTTTCCGTCCCATCGGACTATGAGAGTAACAGAATAGAGAGTGCATCTGTGTTTGCGCAGACACTTGTGCACTATAATATCTCCTGCGTACCTGGCCAATCTCCGTAGAGATCGGTCGCGTTGGCCGAAATACGGTCGGAGATCATCATACAAATCCTTTCTGGTGCAAAGCATCTCATACATATATTTTACATGCAAGTCCTGCGGGATGATCGGATTATCATGAACTCCCAAAGCAGTATTGTTAACATTGTGGAAGCGAGATATCATTCTAGACCCTATACTTCGTATAGGGCCGTTTCGCTTACACATTGGTCCTTGGTTGTCATAACATGTAGGGACATAAGTAAAGCACATCCTATCCTATGAAGATATTTGGTAGCATTACCAATACATTCAACTCAGAAACAGCCAGTTACAATGCTATAACTATTACACATACAAATATTTTGATAGCAACATTATTTCCCCAGCTTTATATGCTACCAAATTCAGAAGCACTACAAAAACAACTATACAAACTACATACTTACATATAACATCTACATCATACAAACATCCAATACCTCGTCACCAAAAAGCGCCAGGTCCCTAAGAAATATATCTATCTATACCTATCAGCAGTCTGGGCTGACCTATCTCCGGTGCTCTGTTTCCGTTGTCTGTCGAAGAACGGCACGGATCCGTTCTTGGGTAGACCGGGGGCTTGTGCGCTGAAGGCAGGCGACGACACGTTACGTGACATCTGTTGTGGCTGCAGGTTTAGTACTCCGTTGCCGTTTTCTGCCTGAAAATGAAAATAGACTTTATTTTTTTACATACATAGATAGGTAGGTCCATACTTACGCCTATGTCCCATATGGGTAGGCAGAGATCAGATCTTCAGTTGGTACGTTCCAAACATATCTCTTTTGCCTCGATGCTGAGCAACAGTATATAAATTCATAGATAAATTATAGAAACATCCATGACTAAGATACAAACATTGATACTCGTATTCATCATTCAATGTTCGCCACCCACCGGGATTCGATTCCAGGACTGCGCCATTGGTTGTGTGAACAGATTTAGTTTCAAAGAAAATAACACAGATATCAAAGTTACGGGGTATTTGCGAGAATGTTTTGCATTAGGGCTTACCTGCATCTAATGACAAGTTTGATGTTTATAGTAAGCTGGCGTTTTGCGGACATATAATTGGGGAACCAGGGGAACACAACATTTTAAAAATTAGCAAAACACGAATTTTAAATGGATTATTCAAACACTTTATTACGGATTATAACTAATGTATTCTGAATGTATTAAAGGTATAGGAACATAGTGAAACAACATTAGAATATCTTCATACACAGTGTGCTCCATTTCATCGGTTCTTATAGGCACAGCGAACTTCAAACACCCGAGCGAAATTCATAATTGAAATAATATCAACATAATAGTGACCGATTTAAAATATACACTTTGTATGAAGTACCTACCTACTAACATTCTTATACTATACAGGGAAATGATTCAACTCGGGGTGCAATACTGTAAATTGTTATAACGATGAAAACAGTTTTGTTATTAAAAACCAACGGACCTTAAGGGTGGCACCGTAATGAGCCCTCTGGAACAAAAATATCAATTGTACGATAGAATGGTTCATTGTTATCATATTATAAACGTGGAGTCTACTCGGAAGTTAACATTATTCTGAGGTTAGAGTGACAAACTCAAAGTAGGCTCGGACTAAGATAACCGATAGCTATTAATAAAACACCGTTGCTGAGAACTAAGGAGTTTAATAAAAAACTTAAGAGAAATCACCTTTTTAAATAAATAAACAAATATTCACGCACTTAGTCCAACACCAATCTCTAAGCGCCGCAGGCAAGGTCACTGCCATTTCTGACATGACCAGTCCGCTGCTGAACATAGGCCTCCCCCAATTACCTCCAATGCGACTGGTTGAACGCAGCCTGCATCCAGCAGACACCTGCGAGTATGAATATAAAAGAGTGAATAAGAGACCCACCTTCTTACTATTAGCGCCATCATCAGCCACCCTCGCCTCAGTGATGGTGGGCAAAGTGGGCACGGGGGGCATGTTGGGCATGTTGGGCACGGTGGGCACACGCGCCAACGCCTCCAGGTTGAGCGACGAGTGCACGCCCGGGTCCACGTTCAGCGGCGCCTGGCAATGAGCACTGGATACGTTTACTAGAGCCTGCTTTGTCTTTGGAAAGGAATACGTGCGTGTTAGCCGTGCAGTTGGAAGCTATTAAAATTATAGATAAAGGTGTACCGTATTATTATAAAAGAATTTAAACATTGTTTAAGCTAAGTGTGTTATTACAAGCCCGCGCCTAAATTCGACATTGTTTATATATGACAGTTGACAGCAGATATAGCAATTAGCGCGATCGTTCAAAGGAACTATTTGATGAAACGCACTCTAGATTGCTATGGTGTTACATGCGTGCCATAGGCTCATACAACACAAACGCACTAGGTATACCTATATAAGAATATATAAGGTTCGAGACCAACTATTTCATAATAATCTCTCAGCCGGGATTCGAACACAGGACCTCGATGCAGTAAACTAATTCATAAAATAAACCGCTTGAGTCATGCATAATTATTATTTTTCTTTAGTTTTTCTACCATGCAAATACAAATTCAAATTCTACCGTGCAATACCAAATATTTACAACAATACCACTTCTAAATCGCAGATTAATTTATAAATAAGAGACCCCCACACTAGCGTCTTATGAGCGTCTTTTGAACGTCGGCGCCGGGCGAGCGTCACCGCTGAGTGGAAGCCGAACGCACAGAACGCTGTAAATACGCAGCGCAAACGTCGCGTCGTTTTATTATATGGCAGAAAACGCGACGCTCACGTAGCGTAATTACAGAGTTCGGCTTCCACTCAGCGCTGACGCTCGCCCGGCGCCGACGTCCAAAAGACGCTCATATGACGCCAGTGTGAGGGGAGCGTTAGACAGCCATACAAATTATGTCCCAAGGAAATGATAAATGATTATGTCTGATTGTCTCTTTCTTTCTCAATTTACAGATACAGAGATGGACAAAACAGAATCAGACAGAGAGCGAACTTGAAGACTTTATTGCAAGGTATAAAGTGCACCCCTTATGCCAAAGATGGCTTAACTCCTATTTAGAAGTTCGTGGAGTATTTACCTTCATTCTCTTCTCCATGGTGCCGTCGGGAAGCTGCACGACAAAGAACGAGCCCCCGATAGAGCCGCGCTCCATCTGCATTCGCTTCTCTTCGGCCATGCGCTGCAGAAGTGGCTTTTCTCCTGACGTCTGTAAAATTATATAAGTGAATTTCATATTCTGTATTTCAAGTTCGTAACATTAATAAAGAGGTTAAAAAACCTCCGAATATTTTTTTATGTTTATAAAGTATCTTATCACTGGTTTGAATAAAGTATAGAGGCCTGTAACATTAGTGCTGGTCATCATTATAACTAACCTTAGGATAGACCAGAGGCCTCATCAGCAGTCCGAATATAGCACAGTTCAAGATCAGCCCAGCGAGCAGTAAGTTAGCGCCCTGCCATGATCCGAACTGCTGGAGTAGAAACGAGGCGAGAGGGGCAAAGCTGAAGGTACCGACTCCGGAGCCGCATACCGCGATACCGGTGGCCAGCGAGCGACGGGTCTCGAAGTAGTAACCCACTGCCACCACTGACGGGAGGTAGATCATCCCAAAGCCGATGCCTGTAAAGGAGATATAGAATTGTAAGGTGTGCTCTGCATAAAGGCATTTTGAGAAGAGAGGACATGAGGAATAGATGGTGTATAAACTATAATATGTATGCGTATCGCGCTGCACGCTCAAGCAAGCTTTATCTGCTATCACAAAGAAAGGACAATTTATTTGAAAGAAAGTAAGTAAAAGTTAAATATCCTTAAAACGGCCACAATATCTTTTTTGTGATGGACAACAGCCAAGTTAAAGCTTTCTAAAAAGCTTTGTGAGACAATTTATTGTATGGAAGAAGCCTGAATCAATCATTACATTTAAAGGGTTTTTCATTTACGCAGAACTACTACTATATTATGTACTAGATGCATGTCATCTTGATTGATACGATGAAAAAACAACACGTTATTATTGATATACATTGCTATTGACGCATCAGGGTGGAGACATCTGTCAATAAGTTTGGTTGAGTGTCCTAATTTAACGTAGTACATTGGTAGTATTAGCAACAATTTTTGTGATTTTTTTTATCAGGTTCAGTAATGTAGGTAGGTATGAAACACTCGTAATAAATTATAATTTCGTAATGAAGAGTAGACATAGATATACAGACAGGTAAAGTTAGGGCTGTTTTTTCTCAAAGGTCAGATAGCCTATCTGAAAGATAAAGAGAATAAGGGCCGGTTTTTTCAATGGTCGACCCTTAGACATTTTTATAAAGCGAGCTTTTAATTGATATGTATACTTGTATCTACTTCTTCGGTAAAGAAAATATTGGGAAAGCAGATCTTGATAATCTTTACATCTGTTACCTGTTGGGTTTGCCAAAAAAGGACAATTTACATATTTCTTTGCATAGGTAATAATAGTAATTTGTTTTTTAATTATTATGTTTGTTTTTGATAAGCTTGTTAGGTTTTGTGAAACACTGATAAAATTGTGTGTGCATTAGTACCTGATTAGCTCTCATAATGCTTCTATAAGTGTGGACCTGTTATTGGCTTTATGTTTCTACAATTTTTACTATAATTATAAATAGCTGTTGGTCTTCCTGAAATTGTAAAATAAAATAAAAATAGATGCTCATCTGTCATACTCCTTCCAAGTTACATAAAAATCAGTAAGTATTCGTTTATTGAAATTATCTGTATTGTGTACAATGCGAATGTATACGAATTAAGCATCGCTTATCTGCACGGGCGACCATAATGTAGCGGCTCCGGTCACCGAAAGCGGTCATCTAGCGACCTAAATTACCCGACAAACATACCTATTCGACTGGAATACCGAACATAGACTAAATATTATACTGGAGACACTGGAGTTTGTTAAAGCTTCGTCTCGATTCACGAATACTGAAGCCTTAGGCGTCGTCCTAATTGGGAGCGATCGTACGATGGCGCGATGCGTTCTCGTCGTGCGATGAGTTCAAAGATACAAATTTCATCAGAGTGTCCTATTTGAACCTCGCAAGTAATCGTGCGAGCACATGAAATGCTTAATAACGATCGTACGATGCGTTTGATCGTGCGATCATGTAATCAAAGCAACAGATCTCTTTTGAGTGTCCTAATTGGTTACATACGCGATGCGTCGACGCGCGAGGGGCGCGGGACGAAAGAAAGGGGCAAGGGCCAACACCAGTGACACACAGTAGGTACTCGGCTCGCTCGCGGCCGGACGCCATTTTGTGTTTTCATTGTTTGTGTAAAGCGTTTGGCTATTCTGTTACATACAAGATGACATTCGAAGAAGATTTAATTAACCAAGTACGTTTACATCCTGTTGTTTGGAATAAACAGAGTGAGGACTATAAAAACAGGTTGAAAAGTGAAAGAGCATGGGATATAATTGCGAGGAACGTAAATAAAACAAGTAAGTAGATAGTAATTTGAGCTTAGTTTTAATCACAACCAGAATTATATAATGTATACCACACACACGGCTTAAGTATCGACTTAGTATAGTTAGATATAATTTGAATCGTAATCGTAAATCGTACCTCCGTTCATTACTGAAGAGGTTCTGACATTTTTTTATGAAGCCTGGCATAGTGAGTTCACCCATGAGGAGCCCCAGTAAGGGGAAAAAATTGTGACAGCCAATGATGAAACATGTGTCAAGTAAATTGTCGTAAGTGGTATACGTTAGAAGATATGAGGGTTTGAATCGTCAATATATTTTTTACATTTTTTATAATTTTATTTTCCCATAGTGGGGCTCCTCATAGGTGAATTTAGTATGCCAACCATGCACTAAGTCCTATTGACGTAAATTAACTGATAATTAGGAATCATTTCTATTAAGGAAATAAGTGGTGAAGAGTTCTCTAGCGTTAATTGCTGTTATTGTAGCGCGATTATTAACTCTATTACGAGGAAGTCTTCCATAATTGTTATTTAATTGATTATTTGTTACAGATAATTCTGATTCTCTCTTATCTCTGTGTATTATAATATTGTGCAACAGACAGACTGCCTTTACAATTTTAATTGAATTATCCACAGATGTTTCGATGCTTTTTAAAAGAATTCTAAATTTACTAGCAGCCATTCCAAAGGTGCATTCTATACCGACCCTTGTAGTAGACAATTTGAAATTAAATCTTGATTTATCTGCATTTCCTGTTGCTTGTGTTCTTGGATAAGGTCTCATTATGAACGTTTTCAAAGGAAAAGCCTCGTCCCCTAAAAATACATATGGTGCCACAATATCACTATTCGGTAATCGTTCCTCGGGTGGTAATTGAATATTTCCACTGTTAAGTTCTTGAAAAAATTTTGAATTGCTGAGAACGCCTCCATCACTATCTTTCCCGTATGCACCTACGTCAATGATGCGAAATGTGTTGTCTGAATCGGAGATCCCTAATAAAACAATTGAGTAATAATTTTTGTAGTTGAAATACATGCTTCCAGAGAGTTGTGGCTTTACGACACGAATGTGTTTTCCGTCCAGATTCCCACAGCAATGTGGAAATTTATTTTTATTTGAAAATGAATTTGCTATTTCCTTAAAATCTTCGATACTAGGAAACTTCATATGTATTTCGTTAAAATTATTCCAAATTGCACTACAAACCTCCATCACGATACTTGCTATTGCGGTTTTTGAAATGCGAAATGGCACTCCTAATTTCCGAAAAGAGGTTCCTGTTATTAAGTACCTGTAAATAATAACACGAATTAAAATTTATTGTTATTTATTACAGAAATGGACGTTAAAACTAGGTGGCGACACTTAAGGGATGTCTTTCTAAAAGAATTGAAAAAAGTTCGTAAGCCTCGCTCTGGAGATTCAGGAAGCCCAAATGAACAATATTACTCAGGAAAGTGGACCTATTACCAACATATGTTGTTTTTAAAGGATGTTTCAATGCCTCGACCAACCGAAGGTAATAGTGTTCATCAAGAAACTGGAAATAATGATAATGATGCCAGCCTACCATCCACTTCAAGATCAGAGCAGAATCTTCAGTTGCCTGATGAAGATAATAATACTGCAATGATTAATAGATCCGAGACTTTTGTATCTTCTGATGACGAACCACTGTCTACCAGTGTGCGCAGTACAAATACACAGAGCTCGAGTGCTTTGTCAACTGAAGCTTTAGATAGTGGATTACAAAGTGGATCCCAAAAAAGAAAACGTAAAGAAAATCAATCTTTAACCGAATATCAGCGTCGAATGATCCAAATCGAAGAAGATAAAATTAAAGCGTTTAAGGAGAAAGAAAAAGAAGTTGAGGATGAAGATTTACTATTTTTGAAATCGCTAGCTCCATATTTTAAATATATGAATCCAGTGCAAAAATTAAGATTAAAAAGTAAATTACAGAATACAATAGCAGACGAAATTTCTCTAGCTATGCCATCACCCCCTTCAAACTCTTCATCTACTATGTCAACAATCATACCCTCACCTGTGCACGCATCCTCACATCCATCCATGGCACCACCAACAAACACACAACAATTCTACGAATCATTTAATGCTCAATATGATTCTTGAATATAAGATTTTTTACACCTCAATTTCTTTTTCTTATAAAAGAATGTGTGATTATTCCTTTTTTTATACCGTAATAGTTGATTATAAGATTTTATTAAAATTTGTACATCCAGTAGTTTAAAACTAGAATTCTACGTAATTTTGCTGACTTAAGAAGTGTTTTATATACTCTGTTGCACATTAAACCGACATAATGACTACCTATATGAAAGAAAAATAAAAAAGATAATAAATACATAATAAAAATATATAATAAATACATAAAATGTTTGTCTTTCATTTAAATGTACGCACACATAATAATAATAAAAAACTTACCTGATTGTTAATACCAATCTTTCTTCCACACTAATGGGTTTTTTAAAGTTGGTCACTCTATGATTACAATCGCTACGTATTCCATTGCAGATGTAGTCAAATGTTTCTTTTGCCATGGACAAATAATCGTAAAAGTCTTCTTCGTTATTTCGTACATCAAAATAAAGGTTGAAAAATTCACCGCGCAGATTTCTGGATCTATAAAGTATTTTATGTTGTCTACGTTTCCTTTTTTCAATGTCATTTGCAATTTTTAAAGCAATATTGCCCGACAGCAAAAACTGTGTATCTCTATAAAGAGCCATCGTTAAAGTGGCGTAAAGCGCGACGCCAGCCATCGAGCGACGGCATCGCACGATAGACATCGCGCGATCTATTAGGACACCTGTTAGGTCATCGTACGACCACTTTGATCGTGAGATGAAAAACGCATCGCGCCATCGTACGATCGCTCCCAATTAGGACGACGCCTTATGCTCTGATATTTCAATTCTTTTGACAAAATCAGTCGTCACATTATATAGGGAAAGGACAATTCCTATCCTAAGCGAACAAAAGTACGAAAACATATCGAAAATAGAGACACTGGAGTTTGTTAAAGCTTCGTCTCGATTCACGAATACTGAAACCTTATGCTCTGATATTTCAATTCTCTTTGACAAAATCAGTCGTCACATTATACAGGGAAAGGACAATTCCTATCCTCAGCGAACAAAAGTACGAAACCATATCGAAAATAAACATAAAAAAAGCTTCAAAATACTGCAGCACTTTACCATCATATTTGATGAATGTGAACAAAAGAAATATAAAAATATTCCCCAAGTAAAATATTTTTACAGAAAGTAGCTGTGCAAAATAGTATATTTTCAGTCCCTATCATTTTAAAAAGTAAATAATGAACTGAAAAATAATTTATACTTATTCAATTAATAATAAGTAATACAACCGTGTGGGATGAATGCAAATGCAATGCACCGGTTGACCGGTATAATTGTACTTACGTATTAAAGACAGAGACACTTTATTTTTCAGGTAGAGTCAAACTGACTTATATTCGCAAGACATACATTCCACCGAATACTACAGTGATTACCACGACCTTGGCATCAATCAAGCATAAATTGCTGAAAAGATGGAGATGACAGTGTATAATGCTACAGTAACATATCTGGTATGCTGCCGTCGGTGGCACTATGATCTTTAGATATTGAAGTAAAGTTCATAGATTATCACTAGGTTTGATATGTTTGGGGAAACCTAAAGAAACAAGTATTTATTAATAGAAACAATAATACAATTTTAGTAGCTGACACGAACACGTTTTATCTTGGCAGTGTTTTTTTTTTTTAACGAAGGAGTATTTTTTGCGTCCTATATTTCAACAGTAAAGAAGTGGTAGATTTTGTAACTAAAGTCTCGAGTCTAAGTCAAAGAGTCAATGTAAATACCAGTATACGTAACTATAAATTAATCTTATTTATGGTTAAATCGAAGGGAATAAAATACTGAAAAGAAAAAAAGTCAGTATATGTGTGGGTAAACATAACAATAATGCTTATGTGTTTATTAATTGCATTGTAACCCGACACATGAGTCAAAGTTTGCTGTCGGCCCACAAATCGCTGGAAGTGCGCACAAAACAAAGGACCACATGCACGAGGAGGTCGTCGCCTCTAATTCATTATGACTCACTTTCCGGCATGTTCCCGATTTCGCGGTAAATAAATCAATCGATATCACAATGGAAGTATAACTTACTATGAAGTATAATATGCCTGTATTAGGTATTAGAATCGAACAGTAAAGAGCAGTACTTGAATTGGATAAATAAATTATATAGCACGAAACCTTTTGTAATCAAAATGGAAAAGAATACTTACATGTTGGCGATGAATCTAATAAAATAATCTTAGATAAAACTGTACATAATTTAAACGGGTAATTTAAACAGTACATTCCATTAAAAAGCCTAAAGAACCAGTTTGTTCTTAATCTTTAAGTTCAGGCATAAACAATTTAATTTCAGCTTTAACATAGGTAAGCCAAAATTTTCAAATTTTCTGGCACGGAATGCAGAGGTCTTGGGTTCGATTCCCACCCGGGTGAGGAATTTTTTCCATTTCTTTATTAATATTTTTAAAATTTTAAAAGTTAAGACAAGATATTTCTCTTTAGATGTTTTGCGCCATCAAATGATAAACTAGTATTGATAATCTGACCCAGGTATAAACGCACTTCAATTTAAGTATTTCAAGAACAAAGAACGAAGGCAGAACAAATTTTGTTTCATCCTCAAGTCTTTGCATTGCTCTGTTAACATAAAAGACACAGCTAAAGGAATATTTTTTTAGTTACATAGATTTACTTATCCTTAGTTGCTAATAAAATATTTTCATTATGTATAATCCGCAATAACGTACATATGTACGATCACGATAACGAGCAGGCTAATGAGGTACCAACAGTTAATCTCATGTACATCTAATATATTCCATCAGAGTTTGGTTGTTGCTAAGCCGTTTCCACTGATAAGATGGCTTTATCATCATTACAATCTATTTTGACAAGGTCTACAAGGATATGAAAGTATATAATTCTTGATAAAAATATAGATGTCACTACATAATTTGTTTAAGATTAGATGTTACATAAAATATGCCTTTATTTGTATACATTTATAGGCATACTTCTTCAGCCTGTTGCAGTCCACTGCAGTACGTAGGCCTCCCCCAGGGCACGCCACAAGGCTACTGCCACAGGGGGGTTTTGCCCATAGTCACCACGCTGGGCAGGTGGGTCGGTGACCACAGTGTGATTTTCTGACTATGTTGTTAGTACGGGAGGCGCTGCTGCCCACCTCCCGGAAACCCTTGATCGCCTCGTACGATACTGGCACCACGCGGCTTTAGGGTTAGGCTTAGGCATACTATCCTTTCATTATTACTTGTAAGTACCTTATATTTAGCTCCGCGAGTACTTTCCAAAACAGATCATATAGCTCTTCAAAATGGAACAGTACATGGTTCGGCATTGACATTTGATGATCTCATGTTTGGCTGGCAACCGGGATCACTCGACAATTGGTGCTAAACATTCGTGCTAATGATTGGGTACATTTAAATGCTGACAAAAGGGAAAATGTTGAAAGATATCCGTGTGTCGAGATCAACGTTGACTATGCTCGAAAATATTTACATTTTCTTAAGGTGAACGAGTCCAAAATGGGTGCAATTTAAACATATATACTTTAAACGAGAGGAATATTCAGCCATAAATCTATATACCTACATACCTTATATGAGCTTAATGGTAATTTTATGAGAGGATAGTGCAGCAATTTAAAATTATTGGTTATCTAACTATGTGGCGCCATGTAGTCTACAATATCTGGCACAGAGCCAATGTCTCAGTGACCTTCACGGTGGACGATTTAGCGAACCGTCTGGATAGGATTCATATCCCGGACGTGCAAATTAAAATTCTGCTTTATAAATTTTATCTACCTCAAATAAGAAAAAATAAAAAATATTAAATTAATATCCAATAAGTGGAAATACCGAGCTTGATGAGCTGTTTGGAGCCGGCTGGCCGACTTAAATTATTCAATGGTGAAATTATGGGAAGTCCCAGGTATTCCCCTCACTTAGTTACCGCGAAGGGTTCGAAACTTTTCAGTCCATGCTAGGAATACGTCACAATGCTTGTTCATTTCCCCGTTTAAATCTGGCAACAGTTCAAATACACAGAACAAAGAATGTAGAATTAATTTTGTTTTACAAGTTTCTTGGATATGTTTACTAATGTCAAAAAAGGGGTCAAAATACGATTTAGCATAACGGACGATGGTGTACTTATAGATAAAAATAGTTTAGAAGGCCGACTATCGTCCTTACCTATTAATAGTGTTATAAGTCAATGCGCAAATTAAGGCAACTATTCATCCTCTTGCGGTATTTCCCTTAGGATTACATTAATCGCAAATTGACCGGAAACATCTATAAACTAGACTCTTATCTGGATTAATTCCTATCTCGGATATAAATAAAGAGAAAATACAATTGATATGTCAATACCGACATTATCAAGGATCACATTGCTAATGCGATCGCGGCAAAAATACACACATCAGAATTATTAATGTAGCGCCTAGTACAATAATGTTTTCATGGACTACTGATTCGACGCTAGACAAATTTAATTTAAGTGTGAACAACAAGCTAGGTAGGTACCTATTTAAAATTAATAATTCCTAATTAACTTGCAGGTGCTTAGTCTACAATATGCAAAACAAATGCCGATCTGTCGATATTTCTTAACCTGAAACTAGTCTTCAGTTTTTTTTAAAAATCAACTACGGCTGATAGAAATTGATAATCAGCTCGAGCATCAACTTCTAAGTAAGAACTTTACCAATTTTACGCACTCTTAGAAAAGTTTGAGAACTCTAGGATCAGTCGTGCGCGTGTTAAATCCTTACGTTGGTCGCGAATCTATGCCATCGTGCCAAGGCCATTGCCAACTTGGCTATTCGTATAATTTGCACGTCCTCGGTATTTACATTTATGCATAACTCGCTTGTACCAACATGAATGTATGGACTCGAAATGCAAAACAATGAAAAAGGAGCGATTGTTTTGGAGGACAACGCGGCTGTTTTGATGAGATCAGACCATATTGTTGGGGACAAGTGTGTTAGATAAATGAAACATGCAAAGTCCAGTATTAAATGATTCACTTGTCACCATGCATCGGTATCATGTAGGTATGGATGGACTAAAAATATAATATTAATTATTATTTTTATTTGTAGGTATATTTTTAAACAAAACTTAGTTTTTACCAAATCTTTATTTAGGCCCATATTTATACCTGACCGTAATCTAAGCTTAAATAAAAAAATAATTTCCTTATAATGTATACCAAAGCAGTAGCTTGCATCGAATGTCCTTAGACAGCTTAGATTTACGGCTCAATTATTAAGACAATAATGCCAACCTATACATACATCGGAGGATTTTCTAAAATTACAATTCATAATTAAGCAGAACTTATGAACTGTGCATAATTATATGCCATGAATTTTATGTTTTCGTATGAATAAATACGAGTAGTTATGACTTGTTGACGCGCATAAAGTATAATATTTCCACTTTGATAGCATAGCCCAATGATGAATATCATTTATCTAAGGGCCGTGATAGAGAAAGACAGTATCAACTTCATCCTTCAGATAGGCTCTGACTATTAGAGAAAGGTAAATAAAAACGAACGAAGAATATAGGCGTTTTTTCTTAACGACAGTTTGGTATACATCAGCTAAGGTCATTTGACACCTACTTCATAATACATAACATCAAGGAAACATAAATACTTGTCAGTAACTTACAAATCATAAAACCTAATTCATGTATACCCAAGTACCCATTAATATACGACCATGGACTATAAGATTTTCCCTATACATTTTCCTAAGAAACACGCACATATTTGTTGATAGATATGTTTGTAGAAGTTACATTAGTTTGTTACCTATTTTTACCCCAGAGTGACTCGGAGTCCTATCTACGGTGTTCCATATTGCCCAAAAAGTGTATTAACTCTATTCATAATTTCCAATATTGTGATGGCACGATAAAGTATTTCATACATTACTAGCATAAAATGGCGTGGTGTAAAAACAGGTTTTATCCGCAAGTGCTAAGATATACCTACTTGTTTCTACACTACATGTTTTGATGGTTTAGTAGCTAGTTAGTCACTCTGTTTACTATATGCATGCGCTGGTTCCCACAACATGGGGTTTAAGTGGTGGGCAAAATAATAAATACATACCTACCTATGGACTTTATACCTAGAAAGTATTCCGTTGGACCAACTTACTATCCTAAATGTACATTACACGGGATCAAAATTTTTTGAGATCATAGGATTTAGACGTCTTTAGCGTTATAACTATCGCAGGTTCTAGTCGGGCCATCGCCATTTGATTGAGAAAAGAGCCCTACACCTACCAAACACTGAATCAAACTTTTTACGTTGGACTTCCAAAAGTGCACATACCTAAATATGTAGGTATAATTCGAGGAGCGAGGGAAGCAAAATTGGATCCTCATCAGGCAAAAAACGTGTCAACCCGAAATAGATCTACAATAAACCGTTCTTACCTCCAAGCAGTCCGTACGTGAGCATCATGACAGTGACACTCTTGCTGAAGGTGGACAGGATGAAGGCTATAGTGGCCACCAGCGAGCCTGCTATGCAGACTGCACGGCAACCGTACTTGTTGCATAGTGCTGATACTATTGGACCTGGGAAAACATAAAGGAAACATGTGATATCGTCACCTTTAAGATATATTGGAGGTAGGTCGGTAAATTTAAAATTTCCTATGGACCGATTTTTCCAATATATTTTAAAATATATTGATAAAACTGATACAGTCTCTATCTTAATCAAGTTTTAGAGAAAAACAGGATCAAATTTATTCATTCATTAAACTATCTGCCTATGGAAAAAGCAGCCCTTGATGAATGGTAATTAGTGAGAATCCAGAACCACAGTATTGCATTAGAAAGCGCTGGTCTTAAGAACTAGCTTATTTCACCATATCTGATTTAGGAAGAGATTTTATCTCCCAACCCTAAAGAGGCGTATTTGGAAACACATTTGAAATAGGTACATATAAGTTACCAAATCCAGCACCATGGTGAAACACATTTAAGAAAAATAACTAACGTCCCGCGAATCTATCCTCGTGGTCTTAGAAAAATACTAGGGCACTATATTGTATGGGATCCGCCACGGCTGTGCACGGGTGTAATGCACTTTCACGTGGGCAAAGTCGTGGGCGGCCGCTATAAAAAAGTGTTGTTTCTAGACTTTTTCAGGCTTTTTTTTATATTTTCTCTCAGTAAGAACAATCCTCGTACTTCAAGGAATTTGCGAAATCGGTTCAGCCGTTCTTGAGATCAGCGATTCATTTTTATGTAGAAGAAAAGATGATTAATTTGATAAATATTCCATATACTATTTTCCTGTCAAATGTCATGTTTAATGGGTGCAGGTTTAGCATGGCAAATATTTTCTTGAAGCTTACTTTTCGTGTACCAAGTAGCTAATAGCAACCATTTTGCAAATGCTATCCCTCATAACTTTATTTAGTAACTTATATTATAAACCACCCGCAACAAAACCGGTCAATCTAACTGAACCTAATGAACCAATTCAAATAAATTCAAACAAACAAATGAAATCCCTTGGCATTGAATTGTACATTTGAACACAAATCGATCATAATCAAGGCGAACTAGATTCCTATCAATATCTGGGTTTATTGGACGACTGTCGCAAGATTCGGGGTCAATGACACGATGACCAACGACAATGATGACAACACACTTGTTAACGTATGCATGTACCTTAGAAAACATAACACTTTCGATTTCAAATGTATTCAATTTTGTCTTTTATGTTAAAAATGCTAGGTGTAAAGCAGTTGGTGCAAGCCGGACTAAACCACAAATGCTTTTTATGCTCGCCGCTACTCTCTGATCAATAGTACTCATACTCTACTCCTAAAGCTGGTACCTCGTTTGCTTAACCTGCAAAATCATGAAATAGTCTGTAAAAATAGCCTACTTTATTTTATTATCAGACTTATAAATACACGCCCACGAATAATATCTAATCATCATCGCTTCGAGACAACCATTAACAGCTACCTAGCACTTATCGGTATTTATCAGTTAAATGAAACGCACCGATAACCACACGGACGGATAATCACCTTGTACTAAATCCTAAATACCCATGAATGATTATACCCTGTCATTTGAATACTTGCAATCGGAACCAAGGTTCATCTCGACCAATGCACGTATCTATTGCATGTATCACTTCGTTTTTATTGAAATTCACATTAAACGATATAACAAGTAGAATAAAAAAAAAATATTTTGTAAAAATAGGCCAAGGTCTTGGTCAAAACGACAAGATAAAGTTTGAGACCATTTATTTATCCCACGATATAAATGTTTTGAAACTTTATCTGCCAAGAACTTGGCCTATTTCTGATTACGACTTTTAGGCATAGTTCACAAACTTTCAACACGCGAACAGAAACTTTGAGTTTTATTGGTGTACATTTTACCTAGACTTTCGTCCATGCTATTTTGCACGGCGGACGAATCTTCATTAGGTATACGAGAACAATTTGTTTATTGGTGTTGATTATGACATAGATGTGCCAACGAATCGATATTTCATCATATCGCCGGTTCCGTATGCATTGTTGTGTTATCGTGACAACTGCGAAAGTGAACCAACCTAATTTAGGGTTCAAACATTAGGTTCAAGTGTCAGATAACGCATATAATAGGAGTATTTGTGCATTTAGGGTCATCTTTTAAGATAAAATAATTTTTAGCTTGTCTTGTCACCACAACATCCTCATTGCTTTCCGATTTCAATGAGGTTACATTAATCGTTTAAAGCTTCAGGATTAAGAAAAACGTGTTTAAGAATCGGCCAATTAGCATTTAGCAAAACGAGAAGAACGGATAGGAAATAGGTGACGTCCGTCCGTCATTCAAATCGATCCAATTAAAAACGGGACATGGGACTTGCTGCCTGCCTTCCTTTCCAAATCACAATTTTCCACGTGACCTATGACTTTTTCATTGAAAGGATCGATCACATAATTGGTTTTATACAACTTTAAGCACGTGCTTCACATAAATTTATTTATGAATAGTCATAACCCCATATCTATCATAACCCTTCAAAATAATTATACAATAGTATACTAATATAAATAGTATATGAACATTACTATTAGGAAGTTCGATTGAATCATGTTAAAAACACAATCAGCTGGTCCACTCACCAGCAGCCAGATAAACTCCAGACAGCAGACTGCCAACCCAAGCGACAGTCCCTTTGCCTTCGCCGAAGAACTTGACCAGCTCCGGCAGGAAAATCCCGAAGGTGTAAGCTATGCCATCGACGATGAGGTTGCACATGAACGAGGCGAATACGACCACCCAGCCGTAACCGCCGTCAGGGGGCGGGGGGAGTTCGTTGTAGTCGAATCCCTCATCGTCATCGTCTGCTGCCCCTTCTGCGGTCAGACGCGCAGCTTCTTCGCATGATGTTTCGCTTTCAGTCTGGAATACAAAGGGATATGGTTAGAAAAGTTGTGTAGGTAATATAGCTTAAATGAATGAATGAAATTCGTACACAGCATTTAGTTTGCCTATGTTTTTTTTTTTGTAACAAATAACTTTCAGTATATTATGTGCCCCTTCTGTGCAAATTCCATCCAGACTTTGATATCCGTCCAGCTAATTTGTTATAAAGATGTAACAAACAGACCTTTTTTGCATGTTATTGTGCCTTGCAAATTACATTAACCTAACAATGATTATAACCATATTTTACTAATGTACTTGGCTAACACGCCCTCGCGTGTCTGGTTTGGAACCATTTCTCCTGTTCTTTATTTCTTCCGCTGTGAATGTTTTATGAAATCAAACCTCCAACCGCACGACGTTCGTTAGGCCTTTTGTCATGATTTCTATGGCGCAAAAAATGCTTTGAATCATGGCAAACCCCAATTACAGTACCAAAAAGGCAATTAGGGAACAAGAGAGGGTATCTACAGGTGCAATGATTCAGTATTATATCGCACTGTCCATGAGAATGATGCTAGGCAGCTACGACCGCTAAGTTATTCCTTTGGTTATGGGATATGTGGACAAGTAAAACTCAGAGTAGACCTTGTAGATAGACCTAATTTGACTGATATATATAATAAGGTAGGACCAGATAACTCTCTATGTGAGTGCCGTAAACATCTGCATGGTAAAGAAAACAATAAAAATCCGCACTATCTCTTGAAGCAGTGCTAAACAATTATTTACTTAAGATAAGACCAGATTTACAAAACACTTGCATGCTATGGTAATGGAATTAAAAATGACTGCCAAATCCTCTGTCGTTATAAAACCCTGTGAATTAGGATAGGATAGAGTTAGCGAAGCCAAAAGTCAACTTTCCTGAGGATTTACATCCTGAGCACCAATCATAGAGCCATTAGCGAATATTGTGGTCTTCTATACAACACAACTAATATTAATGCTACATTGCGTGCAATTCTAGATAGTTAGAATAGTTTGTAAAAATATTCTACAAAAAGTTTAAGGCGAACGCGGTACTACTCGTAAAATTATTAATGAACAGACATACCATCCTTTACTTTACCAAACCCCTACGCTAAACAACCACCATATAAAAACACTTCTCCATAATATAATCCGTTAGGATAGGGTTGATCGTTTCATCATTGTGCTGAGGGATTCAGCTTTGTTTGCCGAGATTTGGCTTATGTATAGCTATCGGGATGAAAAAATAACGTTTCCAATAATGTAATTTCAAAAAGAGATGGTAAAATTCATCATCCGAGTAATTGACCCGGTGGCTCAGTGGTAAGAGCGCTGGCACGGAATGCAGAGGTCGTGGGTTCGATTCCCACTCGGGTGAGGAATTTTTTCCATTTCTTTATGAATAATTTTATAACCACCATATATCCAATAAAGGGATATACTAAACTTAGGAGTAAACTAATAGATGAGTTATCTTTGCTTGACATTGCTAATGAATAGCATTAATTAGCGCTAAAACAAGTTAAAATATCAAATTAGGTACACACGTACTTTAAAATATTACACTAGTGCTATTATCTCATTTGTCATTAGTCTCTCAATACTTAATCAGTAAATGAACAGCTATCGTAGAAATATTTTAATTTATCTAATCAAAGACTTTACTGACATTGCCAAAGAACTACTAAACGACTACCCATGTGGGCAGGTTTGGTGTGTTCGAGTCTCTAAAAACTTGGTAACCAACGCAGAAAAGCGATTGTTTATACGCCGATGGTACGCCTTGGAACGATATAAAATCAGCAGATTGCGAATAAATTCCGCACTTTACGTCCAATCTCGTAAAAATTCATGTATCGTAAAGGTGTGACGTCACGATAATTACTTACGCGTATTTTAGTTTATTATTGCTGTTATCATAAACTGAAAGTGATTCTAATAAAATCGAAAGTCTACCATAATTTTGGCGCCATGTATTATGACAAATGTACAGGGTGTAACAGAAAGGGTATAACAGAAAGGGTTGTTAAGGCGAAAAGTTATGTAGATAGCCCACTATAGAGAACCTATTTCCAAAATTTGAGACTCGTATCACATGTTTATTTTTCAAGATTGTATGAACATTCATGAGTTGTTTCAGAATTCTCCATACTACCTAGAAAAATAAATATGTGATTTCGAGTCTTAATTTTTGTAGGTAGGTTTCTTTAAGTGGGCTGTTTACATAGCTTTTCGCTTAACATACCCCTTTTGTTACACCCTGTATAGGTCTTTATCGATAATTGGTCATAATCCTAATTGGTACCTTTTGAAAACCAGCGCTGCTTGCAATGTAGGCACGCCTATTTTGTCTTAGCACCATCCAGCTGAAAGGGGACCTGTTTGGAGGTTGCACGTACGTCGTACACGGGATATGACTGCCGGGCTCCAAATAGGGCACACGGTTCTTCTTATTATTCTTCTTTACATGTCTGCTCCTACCGGTCTACCTACTACTTTTGATTTGTAACTATTTCTATCCTATTTCTATTGTCTTGTTCAATGTTGTTTCTGTACGTGTAATCCCCAAATAAAAAACTATTCTATTCTATAATAATTTTGTATTCTTCTGGCACGAAATAAAAATTTCAATAATAAAAGCCGAGTTGATCTGAAAACACACCTAGGTATATTTGAAATAAAGATATGCTGGTCTGGAAGGGAAAATTCCAGAGATTAAAGTCGCAGCTTTCATACTATAGGGGCACATCTCGAAAATTTTGTGATTTCGAGTTTTTATGATATATCGGTACAGAATCAATACGCAAACATCTTAAACGCATTTTCCCAATAACCATTTTTTTTTTCGAGTTGTGCCCCTATAGTATGAAAGCTGCGACTGGCAAATCATATCGCGGCGTAAGAAACAATCATACCATGTGTACAAACAACAATCTTGTTTTTTGCATTACCTACGCAATCATACAGTCGAATAACTTGACTTGTACGGTCGGTTAACTTCAATGCCAATGTCAAAGTCAGGGCAACAGCTACGGTGCACATATCGATGAGTAGGCACGGACGTACTTACATGTGAGACGTGTATTTTATATACTTAAATAGAAAATAAAATTTAATCAAATACTTATATCACTTATACCCAATCAGAATAAGAACCTGAAGCGTCAACCCCCCGTTCTAATAATTCTCCGGTAAAAATAATGCGTGACAGCTATCAGAATAACTATGCTAACTACGAGTATGTAAACCAAAGAATATGATTAAGTAGACATCTAACACAAGCAGCAACATTAGCACATCTTTGGTGTATGGTAGCTAGCTAGGTAACCTCAACGAAAACAAAGAGATTGAACATTGCAGACTTACCAAATCGGGAAATCTCAAACCGTATCCCTTGTCCGGGCATTTTAATGAAACATATTCAGAAGGCATTGTCATTCCGGCCTTGCTAGATACAAGTGCAAGGTCTGCACGTGGTATTGATTCATGTTTAATGAGCAACTTATTATAAACATAGTGCCGGAAATGACGAGCGACAGAACTATTATAATTGACTACACTTTAAAATTTCCTAAACGTGGGAATAGGGAATATACGTCTGACACGAAAACATATTTTTTATATTTTATTCGAAAGATATTACAAATACAAACCGAATAGTGCAGAAATAGCACCAATCTGTTAGTAAATACCAAAGTTACAGGAGTTTAAAAGTTTGAAAAATTTAACGAAAAAAATGTATAACATAAAAGGAGTCAAAACATACAAATTTACCCATATTTTGAATTACCTCATTGATTTAATAAATACTTTATTAATATCTGCACCTATTAATAAACATATTTTATTGACAACACACAAAATATAAAATATTACGTTTATGAAATAAGATTGCATTTTTTCCCCATACTAATTTGAGACGGTTACGGTTGTTTATTATAAATAAATAAATAAATATTCACACACTTTACAACACATTGACCTAGTCCCACACTAAGATCCCTAAGGTCTTGTGTCGTGGGTACTAAGCAACGGTATATAAATACATAGATAAGTATATAAACATCCATGACTCGGAAACAAACATCGATATTCATCACATCAATGTTTGCACCTACCGGGATTCGAACCCAGGACCTATGGCGTCGCAGGCAGGGCCACTACCAACTACACCAATCGGCCGTCAATTATGACGTCAAAGTCTTTGCCATTTTAGTATAGAGTAAAGGGAGCGTTTCACAGAGCGTTTAAAACATTTTTTCCGGCTCGTATTTTTGAATTGCTGTAAATCCGAAACGGTTAAAGTTAGATATGCCATTCCAAGGGCAATTACGTAGAATATAAAAATGAAATAAAAAAATCATGCATATACCCTAGTTTCAAAAATCATATTTTAGTGGACTTAAACATCACAAAAAGAAGCACAGTAACAGGAACAGTCTAATTATCATCATAAGTTTCTAGACTCAGAAGTTTTGCTTTGGCGTTGATGAATAAATCCGTTAGGACTGTTACTTTTATAAATTTATATCAGACTAGCCAGATACGAACATTGCATTCGGAGTGTTTGAGAGAAAGTAAGTAAGGAACGACAATTGAATGTAATCTTTGGAGAGGCTTATTCGAATAAACAATTGATTATAAAAAAATATAAAACTAATAACGTTGAACTAATTTCCGTTGATCATCATTATCACATAGTTATGTCGCAACTTCATTCATATGAAATATCAAACAGAAAGTGGGACTGTCGTCCGTCATAATATTACGTAATGTTACATAGTTTTGGTACCAAAGTACAGACATTAACATTAGTAACTATACCAAAGCTAAGGTACGAGTACACACAGGGCGCGATAAATAATTTGGATACAAACTAACGAAAACCAAATAAACAGGATTATACAATAAACATAATTTATCCAGAGTTCAAATTTGTAAAACGACATCCATTCGTAGAAACATAGAGGAATAAGATGTAGAAAAGAAAATCTGTGAAGATTTTTTACATAAAGTTGACTGATTTTTTGCTGGCGTTGGCGTATAACCTTGTTGGCCCTTGGTGCTCTGCATACCCCGTAAGGGATAAAGGCGTGATTATACTATGTATGTATGTATGTTGGCGTATAAAAAATATTATCAAAAACACTAATACTGGATTCATGGTTAGAATAATGTTGCGATTGTAATAAGACAGATTTAAATTTATTTTGTACCTACATTCATAGCCTAGCATAGACTACGTGGACTTCACAAATCTCTTGTGCATTAGTGGCTTATTTAATGTAACTATAAATCGAAATAAATAAGTATGGCGACATCAGTAAGCATTAAAGTTCATATAAAAATAAGCAGTAATAACAAAAAAGCTTTCATAAAACCAATAACTAGCCCATTAACCTCGGAGTAGCTACAACCAGATATCTGATAAACCAGTGTTTGATGACCAGATTACACAAGCCAAAGATAATAATTTTGCAATGTTGTCCACATTGTAATAATATCTGCGTATTTATCGACGACACACTGAGACAAATATACATAAAAAAATTATTATCCTTTATAAGTAGCGGTGTGATGTAATTTTTCGAAAAGAAAAGTAGGCAAATAATACATTACTATGAGCGGTTATAACAACAGATGATTAAGGGTTTCTCGGAGGTGGGCAGCAGCGTCTCCCGTGTTGACTGATATCATAGTCTGAAAATCACGTTGCGGTCATTAACCCGTCCGCTCATTGTGGTTACTTTGACTATTGACAAAAACCTCCCTAGCAATAGCCTAGTGGCGTGTCCTGAGGGAGGCCTACGTCCAGGATTGGGCTGCGATTGGTTTGCGTTCAATGCGATATTGGAAACATCAAATGAAGTGTAGGTAATGATATATGTTGATGAAATAAGAGATTCGAAGCAAATAAATTGCATTATGATTTCGAAACACCGTCGAAGTGCAATTAAGAAAATCCTTGGAAAAAATCGTAAGGAATTGGTTACTTTGGAGCAGACAAATGTGTGAACCATATAATATTAATAGCCGCTACTAATACTTGTATTTTACGAGCACACATGGCAGCACAGGGTGATATAACTGCTATATCTTTAAGAATTAGAGAGACATATAACTTTTCAGGCACTTCTCAGACAACACTAAACTGCTAGTCTGGAATATGTATCTCCACAAAAATATTTTAATGACTAGTGGCCCGCCCTCGCTTCGCTTCGGTACATATCAATACTTAGATACAACTTTATATGTAGTAAGCGGTTTTCGTTTAATTTGGAACTCCCGTTTCCCCTCCCGTGGGAATTTCGGGAAATCCGTTCTTAGAGCTTCCTTGTAGCCCTATCCGATTTCAGTTCGTATAAATAGCTGTTTTCTAAAAAAATAAATTCCCGACCCCCTTCCCAAGGAATTTCGGGAAATCCGTTCTTAGTGCTCCCTCGCATTAATAAATACAGGTCCAATTTCAAATTCATATGTATCGCAGTGTTAAAAAAAATGAATTCCCGTTTGTCCCCTTCCCGTGGGATATCGGGAAATCCGTTTGAATTCCCATTTGCCCCTTCCCTTGGGAAAATCCGTTTTTAGTCCTTCCTCGTTGTCCCCAATGAACATATATGCCCGATTTCAGCTTCATATGTATAGCGGTTCTCGTAAAAATTATGAATTCCCGTTAGTCGCCTTCCCGTGGGAATATCGGGAAATTCTTATAGCCTATGTTCATCCAGGTCCAATAAGGATTCTAACGGTGAAAGAATTTTGAAATCGGTCCAGTAGTTTCGGAGCCTATTCATTACAACCAAACAAACAAAGTTTTCCTCTTTATAATATTAGTATAGATTAACATTTCAATGGAGTAAAATAGTTTTCAGAAATTAGTTAATGGTTCATTATGTTAAAGACCAATAGTTAATTATAAATTAGCTGTTATTATATTGCAATTTGTTCATCTAATTAATACATACTAATTTAACGTCTAGTGCGGTAGATCCTTTAAGAAGATTAACGTTTCTACAGATAAATTCTAGCCGTGTTTGATAATTTGATTGAATTTCGGGCGCCTCGGGCGGCTGTGGAACAAAAACAAGGTGAAAGGAAAGATTCGGTAGGTAATGAAAATACACTTGACCCACATAAATCCGTAAAAATACTGAGAGTATCTCCATATTGCAAGACAATATTTTTTAAATTAGTTTTCATACAGTTAGAGTTTATAGATTTACGCTTCTTCTTCTTCAGCCTATAGCAATCCACTGCTGGACGTAGGCCTCCCTCAGGGCACGCCACAAGGCTACTACCGCAGGGGGGTTTTGCCCATAGTCACCACGCTGGACAGGCGGGTTGGTGACCGCAGTGTGATTTTCGGACTATGTTGTCAGTACGGGAGGCGCTGCTGCCCACCTCCGTTTACATTTATTTACGCTATTAGATACGTATTCTTAGTGATGGAGAGATATGGAAAAGTAACTGTTTTCCTTGGACATTTTAGTTATTTTCCAATAAGTAATTAAGAATGATATGGGTCGTTCTATGTGCGTTCAGGTGCGTCTGAAGTTTATCCAAGAATATCTCCGAATATACCTACGATCACAGAATGTTACTGAACGTGTTGTTTGTTTGTTGGTAGTAAAACTGAACCGGCCTTGCTATGTTTACGTTCCATCATAACTAGCTGGCGATTAATGGCGAATACAGAGATCCGTGTAAGTGGAACCCACGTTCGGTCAAATCGATTTTGGGGACTTACATTTGATACAGTCCACTGTCATAGAGACTTGATTTTTATGTAGGTATGAACAAACGAGCAAAGCACGCAGGTATTATAAATCAAATTGGCACATTCAGCAATACTCTCATTCAAATATTCTTGTCCATGTTTCTCCAACTGTTTCTATGGCGGCTTATCTCAGAAACTAGTTAATTTGTCTTTCTATAACATTATAATATTTTCAATCCGGCAGACAGGATCTCTAAATTGCGATACCTAACGCGAATTATATTTAAACAATTCGGTTTGCTAGCTACAAAGATAAAGCGATAAGTGTAGCAAATTCAACAGATTACATTAAGTCAATAATAAAATGCGTATTAAATTATAACGATTTATCTTTTAAAAAATGCTTTATTTATTATACCCTCATTCCGTTCGTACGAGGAAGCTCTTTAGTGTGCAGGGTAATTCAATTCACTTCATGGTATTAATATATAGTTTTATTTTATAGAGTTCCGCATTAAATATGTGGTTAACGTTACTTTGAATTGATGGATCAAATTTTTACCTAATGTAATTTACAAACAAGAATTGCTTTCATCCTAGTTTTTTATTCACTTCTCAGAACCTAGAACCTAAAAAACTTACTCAACAAGAAACGTAAGAAATTATGGGATCTGGCAAACATAGACATAGATGTATTTTCAATCATTTCCCCTAAGGTAACTCATCAAGGTCTATGGAGATAAAGTAGAGCACTCAATCTTAAATAGTAATTTAAGAGGCCTTGACAAGCATGTGTTTTATAAACCTATAAAGCAATCTACCCAGATACTAGAAGGCGGAGTTTTCGATCAAAGACATTATTGGCAAAATCAGGATTAAATATAATCTCTCCCGGTTTTATTATTATTATAACGTAGATAGTTTTAGTAGTACACAGCACATATTATGCTATCTAGAACCGCTACATTACCTATACATATAGGAAGGTATTAATAAACAGGCACTAGATACCAGACATGTCCTATTTACACATTAAATTAAATGTACATAATAAACGAAGAACGGCGAGACTATATGGAGCATTTGAAGGAAAAATACCGAATTAAACCAATATTTAAAATCAATGCTATATTATAAGAGACGGATTTGTAACTTTATTATAAACTTCTGCAAAATTACCACTGTGTGGCGTTTAATCTATAGACAGAGTCGCAGAGAACAGCCGTTACTAAGCACTAATACAGAAAACTGTAATAATCTCCGTAGTAAAGATATTACACCATATATAATAAAAAACAAATATTTATATTATACCTACTAGCACGCAACCTAAACATGCCAGCATGATGGATGATATACAACGTATTCTGTGAAATCACATAATGTAAAATTCACAATGACTCCTGTCTGTAAAATAAAATAACAGAACATGTACTAAAGTACTACCGTAAAGAAATCACCAGGGGCTAGAGTGTAATACCTGCTTGATGTAAACCACATCTGCGTAGAGAAAAGTGTTCACTAAATCTTTGCTTTCCTACGATAGCGGGGCATTCATATAGCGTCCAGGAACTTTTCACATGTCGGCACAGTAGAGACAGTTGCGATTTTGCGTTCTAAGACGACATAAGGTACCTAATTTGCAAAGAGTTACACAAAAAAACTTCTGTACCAACAACCAGTCCAATTCCACCGACAGAACAGCTTGGTAGTAGCGAATTGGTTCGCGCTGGCTGCGCGTGCGCACGTGATACTGATTGTCTTTAATTGATTAGCGCCGCGCGCCTGTCCTCTGGATACTGACTGACACACACAATTTGCTTTAACTCATTTGGGGGATATTGTTGGCGATTTTTTGGTAGGTTTACTTTATTACTTTTTTATGAATAAGTACATTTTAATTTTTAAATGGTCTTAGGACCATAGTTTCAATATAAGAGTCCATCTGTTGGATTCTATTTATTTCTAGAGAAATTAATATTGTCAATAATAATATAGCGACAAGAATAAATTATAAGAAAATGTCACTTCTCTTACTAAAGGTAAGTAAAAGTTACTACGAAATAGGCACCACAAACACACACGCATGCCGCACACCAATATTAATATTTTCTGGAATTATCAAAATTATTTCCAATAAAAACAGAAGCACTAGCACTAACTACAAACATACTACATATAATAAAGAGAAACCTTACCGCCATAAGTTCAATTAATTCCGCCACAAATGTCTTGAAGCACTACACTATTCGATCACGCCCACTTCGCCCGCACACTGGACGCAAATGATAATAGTCTGGTCCTCTATCACTAAGTACTTACGATAATATATCTTAATCAATTTGCTTGATAATTTACACAATTAATTTCAACATTGCAAAAATAGAACAATAGATAAAGTAGCTGTTGTTAGGTCAACGTAAAAGGATAATCGTTCTAATTTGAATATGATTATATATAATTAATTATAGCGCCCTAAACAAAAGGTACGTCACTTCTTTTAAGATTAGAAATTCAACAGCTTTTTAGAGAACAATATTATCTAGGTGATTAAATAATTTAGATATGATCAAAGTATTATGTGTTTTTATCGTGGTGTAAATAATGTCATGTGATGCAGTTTATTATAACAATAGATACAGAATCATGTTTCTATGCCAATACCATGCAAAGGGTGTAAAATAGATATAACTTAAATTTAATCATCCATTAAAACCGGATTTTTTTATTGGATGCTAGAGCTATCCATTACATTACTGCCTAGTATATAGCGGAGCCCGTCTTCCACAGTTCATGGTAACAAGTTACGGCTAGTCCAATTTGTGACAACTTGAATAACTATCACAGGAAACATAATTCATAAAACATGGCATTGCTAACAACTTAGATAATTATGAGTAAGAAGAACCCTAGGTATCTTTCTTTGTTCTATGCACTAGCGATTTAACACGTATTATTATAGTAAAATATTCACCTTGTACGTAGTGTGATAGAGGAAACTTGGATCATAAATCTCGTTCTTTATATAGGTATGAACAATGCAAATACCCGTAAGTTTGCGCTATTAGTTCTTTTTTATTGATACACGCGTCAATGTTATGTTATTTTTGTGCATATACGAGTACCTATAGAATACCATAATGTATAATTTACTGTGCGGTACAACAACGTCCAATAACCTATAGACATTTTTGGCTTAAGGGAGTCCGTAAATGTTTTTGATAAAGAGAAGGTAAGGAAGCGCTCTGCCTACGACCAAAAGCTCTTCTTAAGGGGTGTTGTAAACGCGAAAGACGTTTTCGTAACATTTTCAGTATTTGGCAGAGTTTAGCAAGGCCCAGCCAGGGGTCGTTGAAGAGTCTGGTTTCCATCGCGCGGGTGCTGTATGCGTTATCTTGGGTGGGAGTCATGGGATGTCGCCTGGTTAGCAACCAATATACCCTTACGTTGTTAGAGCACAGTGGATCCAATCCCATATCTAAGCTAGTCAATATTCAAGTGTAAACATTACACCTAACTACTAAAGTTGTTTCTTCGTTCCATTACTTTAGATTTCTAGGCCAGGCCAAAAGGAAAATACTAATTGCGAATGACCACGAATAACATGTAAATATTTACCCGCAGTATACAGGCATCTGCATACGCTGCATTGCTTTGTGTTGTAACAGCAGCGCTGGCGGCCTGCCCAGTGTCAGCCGATTCAATGCACATATATCGCCATTGGTAATTAGGTACATAGTATGAGCTCTGTAGGTACCATAGGTAGAATGTCTATTAATTGAATGTACGTATCAAATGGACAATCAAAGATAAACAAATATTGGCGCCGTAATTTGAGTAGCCAAGCCATTGCGGTATTTCAGGACGATTCTTTGTACCTAGAATCTGTATTCTAGATAGACCTTATTCGTATTCGAATTGTAGAATGGTAGACAAGTTCATGACGGAGATAAAAATTAAAAGGAAATACATACAGGGTGTTTTTTCGTTACCACCCTTAACGAAGGGTACGTACTCTATACATCAAATAAAGTAAGTTTATGCCAAAAAAATGCTGGGAAACGACTTTATTTTTTTTTATTACTTGATCTCGTGTATGCAGAAAAACGCAGTCTATTTACTCAACTTTGGACCCTAATATCTTGGGAACCAGACACTTCCCAGGTAAGCTTCCATGGAGAAAAATTATCGTGATGATGAGGAGATTCCGTAGTTTTCGGGAACGTTGTTGAAAAATCACCTGTACATATAGGTACCTCAGACTAGCTTTCTTAGACTAACTTAACTACCGGTAAGTATATCCTATTTCTAACTATGTAAAAATATAAATCCTACTAATATGTACCATAACATAAACGCGAAAGTTTGTGGGTATGGATGGATGGATGTTTGTTACTTTTTCACGTAAAAACGGCTGGAGTGATTTTAATAAAATTTGGTACGGAGTTAGCTGACACCCTGGATTAACACATAGATAGGCTATTTATCCCAGGAAAATATTTTTATACAGGATAATTTCGATATTTTGTTTTTTCTGCAGTCCACGCGGACGAAGTCGCGGGCTTCCACTAGTATAAAATAAACACTAAAGTAGACAAGTTTGTTTATTTACCTCTTCACGCTTTATTTACTCAAACAATCTTCTTGAAATTTTAGTTAGAAGAACTAGAATCTGTAGTTTACGCGGGCGAAGTGGCGGGTAACAGGTAGTTTTAATAAAGGAATAACCCTCAGGAATGTCATCTCAACTACCTAATATCTATCTTAGTAAGCGGTAATTTGTAAATAAAATTTTGCCGAGGTAGATCACGTGCAGCAATAAACAATAAAAATGTGACTCGGGAAAACAAAGTACTTCGAAAACAATCAAGATCAGTTTCTATCGAAATAAAAGGCCAACCCTGAAAAAAATACAACCTAATGTGTGCTAAAATCTAAAACGGGACTGGCTTGGTCACATGTGGTTCATAACAAATTATTACGATCGATGTGCGCACGCACAGGCCAGATTCACAATGAATCAATCAAACCCAACTTCTCTGGGTCTTCTCTTAACAAGTTCTTTGCAGATTTAAGAAAGCTTTGCTGGCCGGCTGAAAGGGTGTAAAGATCAGACAGTGACCTGTTGCTAGCTCTTGGTTTAATAGAACGCACCTGTCTTTCTTATTCGGCTTAATTTGAGGTCACTTTCCCCTCACCTGCTATTGAATGAAAAGAGGCATATTAAAAAAGTCTTCTTGAATTATAAATTGTACCAATCTCTGTGAAAATTAACAGATTCCCAGTCCCAGAATGTTGTGAGTAATTATTATCATCTGATCTCACATATCTGGCTCTCTGTAGTGGAATTAGCCTATTGCTCCTACTAGCCCGAAATGCCAACTAAAGATAACTTGCGATATGAAAGACCTTTATTAAGAAGTGCAATGAAGCAGGCTAAAATATAACAAGGAAGGACTTGCAGAAACGTAAACAATGGCCATAAATTTCAAAAAATTGGGTATTATTGCGTTGATAAAGGTCTCCTATAATATTTTTTCTCATAGGTATATCTTCCATGTACAGACAGCGATCCGTTACATTTTTATTATATGTATAGATCGATAGATCGATCGAGTATTCTCCGAAGTGCAACAATACTACTTACAAATATTATTTGACTTGCACCAAAGGAATAAAAGTGCCTAAGTTAATAAAATAAGGAGTCTGCCCATTGGCCGCTAGACTAAAAAATATTTTAAGGTAACAAAATCGAATCATAACTTAGCGGAATGGGCTTAATGAAGAATGTTCACTAATTTTGAATTTTAGCTTAATGTATTCTCTGTCAAAAATAAAAAATACATGTGAAAGAATTATTTCGATACGTCAATTAGTAACATAGTACAACATGCAACAGTTGAACCAAAATTTCCTTCTTGAAGTCGGTTACAAATGTAAAAAGCCGACAAGTGCGAGTTGAACTCGCGTGAAGAGGGTTCCGTACGATGTTACCTATTTAACATTGGAGTTAAAAAATATGTTCTCCCACACATTCCACCTTAAATTAAATGCAAATGTAAGTTGGTACGCACAATATTGAGCGGGATGATTGCTACCAAAAGATGTTATTTTAATATCATGGACTTCTTATAGGTTTTTTGCTGTAGTACTATAATCTATAAGTCACTACGAGACGGCGCTGCCCAAAACTTAATACGATTCTGTTATTTTGATTACCCTAATGAATGTTTAGCCTGTTCAGTGCCTAATTTAAGTTTCCGCTCTCGTTTAGATAAGTGGGACTTAATTATTATTTTCTCGGGTTAACGGTCATGGTGATCTCAATTTTCGTCTATTACCTTATACCTCACGGCATGTAACTAACTTAGGTAAGTCAATACTTGCATCGAAATTTGATATTAATGTGGACCTTCCCACAATGGAAAAACAATACAAATAAATAATAAGAGATAGACTTCATCAACAAGACCTTTCATCTTGATACTGCCACCACGAGCACCAAGCATGCAGTTTTTCCGAGAATCTACATATTTTTTAATTATTTTCCCCTTCCCTAAAACCCAACAATTAAATGACCCACCATTATACAGATTTCATAAATATATACGTCACACCTCTGTATTGGGTGAATTGTTAAATTTAAATGAAAAAATTCAAAAATTCAGGATATTGATATGTGTGTACCAACATTTCAACCCAAAAAAAAACAAAAATTAATTGACGCCATTATATGTCTAATAGACTATCTAGGAATAATTGAACTGTAAGCGACCTTCAAAATCTCCAACTGGACGAATGACAGACACTAACGAGTGGTCATCTGGAATTTTATGATTTGAAACTAACAAGTGTTTGGCAAGGGTTCCGTTTGTTGTATCTCAGACGTACGGAACCCTAATAAACGCAATTACCGGACAGTGCAAGCTCGTAAAGATATAATATTATAATTGGTAATATATCACATCTAGCCTATTAAAAGTCTTGAACATAGACCACCAAGGGCACGCCACTATGGCTAAACTACCAGTATAAATATTTGCTCACCACAATGGGCAAGCATTTGAACTGACTTTTTATCAATTAGGACTATATCCATTGTCACTAACATAATTAAAGACGGCAACGCTGCCCGCAAGCTTCCATGGAAACCATTAATACGATATAGGATTGGTTTGACAGAATGAAGCTTTATTACGATCAGTAATAATCATAAAAGCAGAATGATTACCCTATGTTGATGAATCATCTTATGTTGGACAGGCACAGTTAGGCAGTTTCAGTGCCTAATTTAAGTAAACAATAGTATAAATTTTTTAGATAACGTAGGAAATTATCTCAGTTTACCGTACAGATGTACTTTCCAATTATTATTTCCATCGAACATAAGCTTGCGGCACAAATCAATGATACAGGTTACACGGTTGCCGCTGTTAAAGAAATAAATCACTATTATACAAATACCAGATCAAATGGATCTCAATATAAAAAGAAAAACATTTTAGTTAAACAAATGTTGTATTACCTACCTATACCTCACGAGCAAAATCATTGAAAAAACAAAACATCCGTAGATTAATTAACACAGAGGTCGCACTGACTGTATTATATAGGTAAACGAGGTCAACTTCAAGATTAGATGTACTTGCATCGAAATGTTGTTTCATCATAAAATTCCAGATGACTACAGGTTACCTGTCATTCAGGAACAGTTTCTAAAACCTGAACAAGTTGAATTTTGTTCCCCACTATTAAATTCCCGTGTGGCCAATGTCAATATTACATACATAAATTTATCAATAAATTTTGAATTTTTTCATTTAAATTTAACCCTACAGACAAATAGATAGACAATATAAATACAGTAGAGAGTTAATTAACATAGTAATTAGTGGTTTACTGCTCTATGTAGAATCTATTAATAATGTATCGTCTTGCATGAATTTGAGGCATATTATGAGTTATCAGATCACTTGTATTCTTTCGCTGCTCTTTATTAATACCGGAATTTGAGACATATCCACTTTATTCTTTCGCTGTATGAAATCAGTGCAAGTACATAAATGACTCTACCTAATTCCGACCTCTGCTTATTACGTATCCTGCAATAACAATGCGCTAGTGAAAATTGACACATACCTATAGATACGCCTATTGTCCCCCAAAGATAAGAGAAGTAGGGAACAAAGGAACAAACTTATTTATTCCAGTACAATATTTGCTATATCTTAACTAATGTAGCCAGTTAGCGATCTAAATAAACTATTATCCCAGTAAGTATGCATATCACAGGTAAAATTCAGTTCTCTGCTACTATTGGACAAATCCATATAATCACCGTCTCACTATGTAAAAACGGAGAAACTGAATCACAGAATAATACATGGTATCCAACCAAAAAGATAATAAATTAATTGTGAATTAAACTATTACCGCCAGTTAGTGTTATAGAAACTGTCTTCAAATCCAGGGTCAGTGACACAAAGTCCATCGATTGTTCATATTAATACTTCAACCAAAACTACAGGCTGTAATTTAACCTTTGTCTTCCACAGTTCAACATAAACTCTACGCCTCTAACATACGTTTCGATTTGTTTTGTTATTACGAAGGACCTTGGATCATGCGTCCTGAACGAAGGCTTTTAAAACCTTGAATTATCATGGCCATTGTCAATGTTTTTTATACACAGTATTAATAATATGACTGACTACCTATGTAGTAGAGTTAGTACTCCACTACCACCAATTTACTATCGGAATTTGGTTGTTGTTCCTCGCAATTCCGTCCACGACCCATACCAAGCAAAGGTCCGCGTGACAGGAAGTGTATAGTCATGCATAACAAACGCATAACAAAGTATAATTTTAAATAAAGTAGGTACCTAATAATTTAATAAGTTTGAGTGCGTGGGAGGCAAAGAAACTGGAAAAGGACGTAACCTTATAAAAATAAACCTTTTCTCGGAAAATTATACTTGCCGGCTATTCATACAGCAGCGTAAGATATTGAAGGATAAATAAATACTAATTTGTTATGCACAGCAATAAACTTCCTTGTCACGCGGGCCCTTGCAGGCTGTGGGCGTAATGTGGCTCAAAGCGCAGCAGCACAAATCAATCGTGAAACGTGACCACAGCCTTAATTAAGTGTAGTGCGAATAACAGAAAAAAATGGCAAGTTCATTACACTTCGTTTCAGTTATCAAGTCCTTCCATAATACGCTTGTGTGTTTCACAAGTTCCATTCATTTAGTTTCACTGCATTCCGCAGGATTTCTGTCATTGAAACCGATATTTATTTTACGTTCCAAAATAGAACGCGACGCTCGTAGGTACAAATCGGTATCATTCTCCTCCACCTGCGTACTCGTATCATAACGAAGTCTCATGGATTTATATGAACTGAATAAAGTGACCAACTGTTAGAATCACAAAGACTTTAATTAGCGCCTACGTCAGAGGACTTCATAAGTGAATCGAGGTAGATATTTAGGTTTGCTTGCTTATGTTGCTAGAAACGGTGGAATTTGTGAGTAATGTAATGTGTATTGATTACTAGTGGACGCCCGCGACTCCTTCCGCGGTGGACTGTAGAAAAAATAAAATGTCGATATTATCCAGGATAAAAACATTTTCACGGTATAAAAAGTAGCCTATATGTTAAGTGGGACCTGTCACAACATATTCCTGAAAACTGCATCGAAATCGGTTCAGCCGTTTCTGAGATTAGCGTGCACAAACATCGATCCGTTACAATTTTATTATACTTTGTTCTTTTAGTACCTCGTATTCTTTGCAACATCACTTTCATTTTTTTCTATGGAAGCACCCCTAGGAAACCACGGGTTTCCAAGATATTGAGGTCTAAAGTTACATTAATATTATCATTTTTTTACATAAATTCATCTGAAATCGGTTAACAAACATTTTTTTTCAAAGATACCAACCATGTCATAATGTTATGTTAGATTTGTATAGGTACATTTGTACTTTGCGCATCAAACAAATACATTGCTTGCAATAAAATAACAGTATTTTTTAATAATTTTTTTGTCGTTTCCTAGGGTTGGTTCCATAGAAGAAAATGATTTTAACTAGTATGAGGTATTAAAAAAACATTATTATCTTTTTACACTCTGTATGTATAGATTTTCTCAGAAATTCTATTTATATCTAATCAATATAACGCATCCTGTAAGCAACCCTTATTGACATATTTGTACTTAGCAAGATAGTTACAAAAAATCTTACTATTCATTCGAAATTACTATTCAATACCAAAATTTCATGCAATTAATTCAACAGCCACAATTACATACATGGTTGTAGAGATTTAATTTTTAAAAATATAGGGAGATATCAAAAATCTAGTACTTAGTTAATGTTTCCTCTAATAGCCCATAAATTGATTTAGAATTGATCAATGCTGAATTTTACGAACAACGTTCATCAAGCTTTAGGTTGGGGTTATTTAGGCCAAGTCATAATAGTTATCAGAATTTTTTTTTTTTATCTAAGTTATGTACATTTTTTTTCAGTACAGCCGGTTAAGGTTGGGCGAATTCTTAATATTAAATAGTTGGTTGAGCAAAACGTGACATTTTCTTCCAAACTGGAGCCGTTGGCTTTGAATTTTAGGCAACAAGTTTACAGAAGCACTTTTCAGGATTACAGAATAAAAAAGAAATTGACAAAAAGTGAACATTTGTAGCAACAGGAGTTAAAAAAACTATCAGGATTTAGATTTTCTCGGTTTTTTTTTAAAGTCCTATAATTTATAAAGTACATAACTTAGATATTTTTTTTATTTTTCTGATAACTATTATGACTTGGCCTATCTCCCGTTTCCGGCTTGACGTCGACTTCCGGGACATCCTATATAATATTTGGTGGCACGAACGGGAATAACCCTTAGGCTGCTTTTCCACCCGAGATGTGCTATGCTACATTGCTTGCTACAGATGTGCATTTCTTACACTTACCTATCATATTCATTGGTTTATGATATATCAATCTCATCAAAAACATAAATGTGAAAATGAGAGCCAAATTCCAACGACAAAAGAAGTGATATCTAAATGGGTGCCAAGTTCAATGGTGAGTCCTGAAATTTATTTATAACTAGTGGACTATGTCGAAATTATCCGGGATAAAAACATTTTACCGGGATAAAAAGTAGCCTATATGTTAAGTGGGACCTGTCACAATATATTCCTGAAAACTGCATCCAAATCGGTTTAACCCTTTCTGAGATTACCAAATAGTACTTAATTTTGTATGGGGAAAACAATTAAGTGAAAAATAATATTTTTTTCCATTTTCTTTATTAATAATTTTATGAAAAATAATAATAAAATTATGAAAATATTCCAGTTTCAGATTTTTCCCTATTTAATTTATTATAATTGATTAATTATCTATCTGTATGCCAAATTTGAACTTTCTAGGTCATCTGGAACTGGGTTAGAGTTTTGATCTATAGGTCAGTCAGTGATAAAATTGACAATTTTTGTAAATTGGAGCACATATCAATTTTGCAAGCCTCAATATGTGAGCCAAATTTGACAAGTTTAGGTTTTTGAATTATGAGGGTTTCAAAAGTGGCTTCTTCAGGTTTGTGTAAAATTACACACGGTGCTGCTCACCAGTTCTGCTAGCTGGAACTTTGGCTTGATACGCTACCGCGTGTCTAGATAAGTTTGTAAATTTCAAATATATCCTAGAACAACATAACATACCACATCTCTGGTTAGGCTATTTCAATATGGACCAGATTTGAGTCCAAAATATAACAAAACCAATTTAATGAACTCACCTCATAGTATGCATTAGACATGGTCTCCAAATCACAATTACTTTCATTTTTAAGAAACATTGTTTAGATTCACTAGCTCTGTTCCTGTCACTGGTTCCCTCTCCAGTGTTTCTGACTTTTACCTGTCCGTTGTACTAATGTACAAAACTCGTTTAAACTGAATAAAACTGATGTCATATCCTCATTATTCCTCAACAGCGGGACAGTTTGACAATTAAACACAATTACGTAGATGGGTTGCGGATCTGTTGTAAACTTTGACAGTGTAGTTTTTAATGAACTACATGTCAATAAATTGGTTTATCATATCGTGTTTCGCAGGTCGTGCTACTTGTGCAGGATAACACATAGGCTGTATTTAATCGTTTTCTCCAAAGTGTAGTTACATTTAGTATGCAAAAGTCAGAATTTGAGTAAAGTTTGGGTACTTATCAACCCAGTGTTCCTACATTTTGTATTTGAAATGTACCCGGGTACAAATTGTTGCTTACCTACATAAAAACTGCATGAACTTGGTATCTTTTTTTATTATTTAATCTAAGACTTGGTACATACATACCTATCTAACTTTATTTTTAGCATTTAGGTATTTCTTCACTTTTTAATTTAGAATTTCTAATAATAGAACCTGAAGTCTTTAAGGTTACTAGCATAACCTTAAAGTTATTGATGGCTCACACAAGACACACATTGCATTATACATCTAAGTTGTTTTAATAGAATAACAAACAACTCACCCTGGAAAAAGTTCTTAGACGATTGATGCGAGGGTTCGAAGCTACGTTATTTAGGGATATCTTCGACATATTAAGATTGTTTCTGTCTGTCCACACAAGATAAAACTACGGAAATCACAATTACACGTTCATACGATGTGCACTCAAACGTTTAACACCATATAACTGCGATTAAAGAATTCTGAAGATCAACACCTCGACCAAGAACAAAAACAAAAGTCTAATTTTGACATCACAAATGGACATCGCACAAAACCTTCAGCTGTTGAGTTTATAAGGTTTTCACTTGTTGCTCTGTCAGTTGTGTTTAATACTTAATCATCAACTAAATAGAAAATTAGTTTCTATAATTGAAAATTATGACAAACAAAAGCTGAGAGGTTTGACAACTCGTCGAGCAAAAAACAAAACGTTTCGTTTCAAGTGCTCACGCGACAACCTCTCCCAACAAACTCTAGTAAACAACTGTCAAAAAATAAAATAAAAAATTGCAACGTTGCGTTCGCGTTTTATTTCACGCAAATAAATTACGTATGTATGTACTTAGCTAATAATTGATTATTGTGTTAAATGGTATACATACATATGTACATATTTCGAATTAATATGATACTAAGTAACCTTTTTTATATTCTCCTATAATTTTATCGCTAAGCTTGGTTATCTTCTTGACATCTTGCACGGCACAGGTCTGTAAAAATTGTTGGTGGCACCTACCATTACAGTAGTTAACTTTAGTAGCTTTACCTTCATGATTAATTCAATCACTGTCTTGTATATGTACAACAGAGAGAAATACTCGACATCTATCTACAACCTTCTCTATAAACTTTAAATTGAGCCAGTTTAAGGAAATACTAGCAAATTGAGACTGTATTAAAATTGCTATAAAGTTAACGTAGGCGCCTTTATATGAGGAAACAGGCACTTATCATTTTTGGATTAAGTTCTACCTGCCCCTTATTCTTGATAGGTTGTTGGTGGAGGTTGGTGGATTTGACTAATAAATTTTTATGACCCCGAAGTTTATACCTGATAAGCCTTTGACTTAAAATTAATAGGTAATGAAGAATAATATGTAAGTACTTACTTATGTTTGTAATCGAAAAGGGCGGTGGGCTCAATATGAAATTGTTGAAATAGTAAAATTTTTCTTTTTACAGAGCGACCCACGAAAATTTAAAAACTTTTTGACTTTAACTAATTCACGTTTGACTGGTCGTGTTGTTTCTATTTTGAACTTGCAAAAATGGCTTGTACCATGTTTACTGGTCCGATTATATGTCCTAATAGGAAAACGACGACGTGGATCACAATAAGTTTTGTAGGTATGTACTTTATCCGGTTATTGTGCTTCGACTCCAAAATACTCCAAATCAATGTCTTGTGTAAGGGTCATGGACTGCTACGAGTATTAAGTAAATAGAATAGTGTTGGTAAAATATAACATAAAGTTGTTCCACATAGGCTGTGGTATGCATGACATACCTTATGTTTTTTCACCTAATGTGGGGAAATAGTCGCATCTATTTCTTTAGTTGGAGTTGACTTTTCCACATCATTGCCTGACCCTCTGAATAATTTGTCTTCGATTTCAGAATGCCCATTTTAAAGATCTAATTTCAATTAAACATAATATTATAGTACATTATAGGTTGCAGGTAATTCATACAGACCTACTACTTTTTCCTAAGTTGAGCAAAAGTATAAACTTACCCCTGAAATGTGATGTAGCTATTGGCAGGATCTCAGTGCAGTCATGGTAAGTCCTTTAGGTTGACTAGTATGTGTGCACTGAGTTGGTTCAAATTTGCACCCATAAAAATTCCTAAAATTGACCTTCGGAACTTCTATGTTGTAACATCTAATCTAATAGGCTTATTTCTTTAGCGAAAATTTTGAAACTGGATGTTCTTAGGCGAAAGTTTAAAGTATTCCATCTTATAATGGGTGGATTGTCTGGGTCCTAACTTCCCACTCTTAACAGGCTCCATGTTGTCATGAAAGATTTGCTAAGTGATTATTGTTTTATTTTATTCCATGGTGATAAACCTGCAATCACACTCACATACACTCATTCAGCTTGGTAGTATTCGATAAACACATGAAAGCTTAATTGGCATTCTCCACCTGCCTGAGAAGAAGGTACGACCTGAAGTTGAGCAAAAGTGTAGCTATTGAGCTGCTAGTATGTGTCACCTAATCTCTTCGCGAAAATAAAACTTAAAAGTTTAAAGGATCGTCGGTGTCACGATCCGGATGAAAGCTGCGGCTCACCTACCAGGGATCGTTCGGTGTGGTTGATCCGGATATGCGGCTCGTCGTCATCGTCGTCGGGGGAGCACTCAACACCGGAGGTTTGGCCCATGGCTCGGGGGAACTGGCCCGCTGGGTTGGCCCGTGAGTCCGACGCTGGCTCACGTTGGCCAAAGCGGCTCGGCCGCAACCCGACCTCGCGTTAGTCGCGCTGCTACTGCCGCGCCGCGTTGGCTCCATACTACGTAATCCAGCCCCTAGGTGCTAGGGTTGGGATTTACTGACTTTCTAATGTCGATCGAACTTTTGCAGAGCTTCGACTTTGGGCCATGTTTATTTTGTACCTAATTTTCAAGCTTTTTTAGCACTTATTCTTCGAATAGCTTCAACTACCTACCTATGATTTTACATAACTCCACAGGGTAACATTAATTAAAACATTGTCTTGTTTCTCTACCATTTTACTTTTACCAATATCTAATGGGAATAGGTAGGTTGAGCTTTTAGCTGCTTTTATACAAGGTGTTACAAAAGGGGCATGTAGACACATGTCGTATTTTTCCAGAATACAATCTTAAAAAATATATGAACATGGTATGACTTCGAGTGTCAAAGTTTAGGTAAACGTACATATATAAATAACTTCTTTTTCCAATTAATGAAAAAGTGAAAGTCAAAGTGAAAGCTCTCGATATCGAAAGAACTGCGCAGCACTAGCGCTCAAGGCAATCGATAGTCGAGGAAAGCGCAAGTCCAGAACGCTCAGCTGACAACTTTGACAGTTTACCAATCGGTTTGCATAACTCTGTTACTATAGCTAAGTACATTAAGTTAGCTAAATCGGTCAGCCCAATATCATACCTAAAAACTAATATCTATGCCTAAAAAGTTCGACGAGGATGCTACTTATATGCCAAGATATCCTTAGTGATCCTATGAGTATGTGGCCGTTCTGACCGGCCAGATATAAGGGGATATTTTTATTTTTTTTACAATTAGCTAGGCAAACATTTGACCACCATCGTGCCTGATGTTAAGCAAGATGCGGCCTAGGGTGGTACATTCACTCTAGCTTTGAAGAGACCAATGTTGTAGTGCTCGGGAAATACATTCGCAGAAAGTGCATTCCACTCCTTAGCCGTTCGCATTACAAACGAGTTAGCATAACGTTTGGTGCGGATGGGTGGGATATCAACAACATAAGGGTGATACGCTAGTCTGCGTCTAGTATCCCGATGGTGAAAAGGGGCTGGTGGAACTGTATTGTGAAGTTCCCACGCACACTCTCCAAAGTGTATCCTGTAAAACACTGACAAGGCAGCAATTTTACGGCGGTGGGTCAGGTCCTGAAGTTTCGAATTTGCTACGGTTTCATCTCCAATAAGTTTTATTGCCCGTTTTTCCACCGAGTCCAGTGCGGCTAACTGATATTTAGCTGATCCATCCCAAAGGTGGCAGCAGTACTCCATATAAGGGCGAACTTGCGCTTTATATGGCGCCAATAGTTGCTGTGGAGTCAAATACCGCCTAACCTTGGATAGGACGCCTAGTTTTTTAGCTGAGATTTTTGCTATGGACTCGATGTACTTGCCAAAATTCGACGTTGCTGATATGTCCAGGCCTAAGAGTTGAAGATGGTCAGTCGTTGCCAAGGACACACCCTGGAAAGTCGGAGTCAGGTCGAACTTACCGTTTTGCGGTAAATATACACGCCTGCGTTTTAGAGGTATTAAATTGAACTAAATTGGCTTCGCCCCAGTCGGAGACTGCCTGTAGTGCCAAATCAACTCTCTCAATCATTGACTCTCGACAAGACTGGACTTGATCTCTGGTAGCCCTAGCACCCGAAAAGTATCAAACTGCAACAGTGGTGGCATCTGCATACCCAAAGGAACCAGGCACAAGCAGGTCGTTTATATGTAATAGGAAAAGGGTTGCAGATAGTACTGACCCTTGCGGAACTCCAGCGTCAATAGTGATTTGATCGGACAAATGACCGTCAAGGACCACACGTATTAAGCGCTTCTTCAAAAAGTCAGCAATCCAGATGCAAAGATTATCAGAGATACCATACGATGGGAGCTTGCTTAAAAGGCCGTCGTGCCATACCCTATCAAATGCCTTGGAGATATCGAGTGAGACAGCAATGGCTTCCCCGTGCTTCTCAATTGCTTCGCTCCAAATATGGTTGGCATATGCAAGAAGATTACCAGTTGAACGACCACGCCGAAAACCATATCACTTGATGGCACCGTGAGGTGTTCTTTGCGCTACTGCTTGCCACCTTTGAAAAAACGGCAAATACAAAAATGCCGCATATACCTACAATTAATGCCGCATAAATGATTTTGCTAAATAAATACCTACCTATCTAGGAATTTCTTTTCACCAACTCGTTAATAACATCACTAAGTATCCACGAGCTTCTAGTTTTAGACCTAAGGGCTACAATGTCTGTAGGTATTCTCACAGAACATACTATATCTAGGTCCCCTAGGTATTCTAGTTGACTCGCCGTGAGCTTATATAGGAAATCAGAACCTAGGTATGTATTATCCACATAATACTGAAGAGTAAGTACCTTCATCATCATTATGTAAGCCATTGTAGTCCACTGCTGAACATAGGCCTTCCCCAGCTCAACCTATTGGAAACGACCTGCATTCAGCAGATACCCACGGTCCTGAATATGATCTACTTGTAGATTATTGTACATAATTAAAATTACTATAACATTAATTTTCAGTGTTTTACTTTTTCTTATATCTATTTACAAAACTTAAACACAACCACCTAATAAATATTATGAATACAATACTCGTAGAACCTAAATATCGACTAATCTACCTATTATTTACAACTATCCTACATCATTTCTCATTTCTGTTCAGACAAGCTGATCCATGGGGATTTGGCTGAATAAAAGTTTGATGTTTTCCAAAACACTTGACATTCCGAAGTCGATAAGGGGCTTCCCGAACTCTTGCGCAATGAGCAGCCAGTTGTTGTTCATGAAATCCAACACCAATTTGCCTGAAATAAAATGTTTTTACTTTAGTTTATTCGTAAATCATTGTTTTGATCCATGTAAAGAAATAGTATCTCCTTATCTGGCTAGCAAAAGACGGTACTTGAACAGAGAGTGTTTAAATACCGTCCTTTGCTAGCCAGAGTGAAAAATATACGTAGAGTAGCTACCCCATTATTTCCATCGAGGGTTCGCCCACCACCGGGACCTACACCCTCCGCTGACCCTCGGATCTGCCGACTCATGGTCACGAACACAAGACACTACAGTATCTGGCTTCTCGTTACGACTGTAGTGTCTTGTGTTCGTGACCATAAGTCGGCAGATCCGAGGATTTGAACTTCTGAATAGTGACGCCTGATACAATTAAATATTTCGCCATTATTCCCGTGCCGGTGAAAATGTCTATTTCCTACAAAGAATACACCGTCCAAGTATCAGTTCTCTACCCCATCCGTCAGTCATTTTTATAATACGTATGTACCTATACTGAAGTATCTTACAAAACCAACTTACTTATTTCAGGGTTCCCTTTGAAGATATTCGACATTCGGTACATGACTTGTCCGTCGTATTTCTGTACAGTTGCAAAGTTTTTCACATTTAAATGTTTTACGCCATCCTCGTCGATGTTAGTATCCAGATCCAAGAATACGTTTAACCTTATGTTATCTGAAAAAAGAAAGGAAATAATGTTAATAAAGTATGCCCAACATTGATTAACACCATAAATTATTTCACAATGCTACATTACTGAAGGATTACTAGGCTGTCTGCCAGATATGTTTAATTACAATATTTTTAATTTTAACCAATTTAACCTACTTACGGCCATTTGCAATTCTAGAGATGGAAATCGGATTAGTTTTCAACTTCAATTGTTTTTTTTTGTTTGGTATACAATATTCTGTAGATACATGGGTAGCCAGTTTTGCAATTAGCTGTTAAGTTAGTAAAAACTAGAAAACATTTAAAATAATTTTAAAGAGACTTACAGCACTTGATGGCCAAATCACCATCTCCATCGATAGGAAACATTAACAGACGCCCCTTTGACCTGTATTTTCCTTTGATTGTCAAGTTACAGTGCACTTGAATTTCCAACGTGTCTTTATCTTCGTTGATCCTGGAATAAGTAGTACATTTATATAAATTATCTCCAGAATCATGTTTGATTAAGCCAAGAATTCGTTTAGTACTAAATAACGTTGATAAACGATTTATCCATAATGTAGGTGGCTTTAATGACCTCTTGATTGTTAGTAAGATAAACCATGTTCTATGGGTAATTCCCGTCATTTACTATGCAAAATTATTACCTACCTATACATGATTATAATGTAGCTAACGTACCTGGCAAAATCAACCTTGCATTTTTTCAATCCTTTTGAGTAACCATCTCTGAACTGCAGGCTCAAACCGCCGGGTAGGGTTAGATCCAGTTTTTTTATTATAAAAGGGTCCAAACTTTGCATACCCAATTCAGGTATTCCTTTAATGAAGTCAGGTAAAGCGGTTCTAACCGCATTTGTCATACAAGCATCAGTGAAATTTGTACAAGGCTTTATGAACTTTGCTGCAAAGAGAATAATTTTATTAGACTTGCAAAACTTGCAAAAAATCTAACATAATATACTCGTATGTAATATCATGCTTGGCTGTTCCAAATCAAATAGATAATCTGTAGAGGTAGTCAACTGCATAACAAACATTTTTAGTTAGGTACGTGGGTATAACATTGTAAACAAAAATATTGACACACAAGATGTTGTTTAACATAATGTACCTAGGTATAAAACCAGACAATGCAGATTTATTGGTTCACATACTTATACATTTAGCGTGATCCGTGAAGTGACACGCTGCTTAAATTAGGTATCCACTTAAAACTGTCTGTTGGTTTATTCTTGTTTACTGTTTATTTCCCTGAGCCGGTCTTTAAATACATATTTTATGTTGAACATATTAATCGGTTGCGATGATTATTTTATGATTCATAACAGGATAAAAAGCTTCAACCATGATATAAAACTGTATGTACTTACGTGCTTTGACAGCGGTCACTAAATCCATTAAACAGACTATGGTAATCACCAATAATAACACCATGTTTGAGCAGATATTCCGCATTTTATAAACTATAATAAATAAACTGGTTACTTGTGAATTGTAAGCTACTTCCTCGACACCACACTATGTAATGAATATGGGATCAGAACTGTACAATTTTATATCTAAACTTATTTCATTAATTAATTACCTTAAGCGAATTATCTAATTGATAAAAGTATGAGTAATTTAAAAGTAACACATATTTTTTTTACTGTTTATTGGTTAATTAATCGCATCGGGTAACAACTATATTAATTAAACGCTATTTCCTCATCTACAAGCTCTTTTTCTGTGATTCGTCATATCTGATATCGACGTCGGCCGCCGGTTCAGCAGTTAGAGGAGCTTCGGTGCTGCCAAATATCTTATCAAGCATGACCAAGGTGTTTTGGGTTCCAGGATTGGCACCTGCATCTGAGGATTCTGGTGGGCTGGTAACATCGGCTTCGGCGGGGCTGGTAGGTGGGGTGGTCTGCACTGGGTCACTGGTGACGGCTGGTGCTAGGGTGGTCACGGTTCGCTGCTCGACGTTGGTGTTTGCGTTGATGTCGTTTGATTCTACCACGCAAGGGAACTCTCTTACGAGGGTGACCACTGGAAATAATAGATCATGTTAAATACGAACATAATTAAGCTACAGGCCACCAGGGTATGTGAAAATATTTTAACAACAAATTGTATAAGATCTCTATCAATCTACAATAGACTGTTAAAGCCACACATAGATTCCAATTTTTTAAAATAAATCACACATTTTATTTATAGTAAAAAAAATAGAAGGAAAGATCCGGATGAAATTGAGTATATACCTATACAGTGAAAGGGATATACGAGTACAAGAAATTTGTTATCCCAAAAAATGACAACATTTTTCAAGAAGTGGGCGGAGCTGTATTTAAATCTTTATTGGCAAAGTTGTTACTCTTCATTATGTAGTAATGTGCTACTAAAAGTTTAACAATTTTATTTATCTCAAAACTAGCCTAATTTGAAAGATCTAAGCATACATAGAGACGAACAGACAGTGGCAAGCGACTTTGTTTTATAATTATGTAGTGATAGCGAAGTGCAAAAAACTCAGCAGGTTTACCAAGAATAAGTGATTCATCAATCAATTGCAATGTTTTATATTAGTCATTCATTATTAGTGTTAAGCTTCTTTTGTTCAAAATAAGATTAACACAGTCTAAAGCAACATGTCGCTTCCATAATTATAGTAGGTAATTGGATAGTTATAGATAAGTAAGTAGGTAATTAAAATATTTTTTAGTGTGAACATAATTTAAATCTACCTGGTTAATTTATGTTTGAATCTCTAGTACTAATATTAAATATTACAACTGGCTGTACTATTATAATTTAACGTTTTAATTTTTATCTAATTATTGTGTAATTCAACTGTGATTTTTGATGCGCCGCCGCCGTATTGCTAATAATATAAATTAATTAATAGGTAGATGAAATCAGTAACTACCGTAATGTAATTGTTATTGTAGGCCGTAGCGCGTGCTACAGACTACGAACATTTACAACAATAAGAGCATGGTTTTTGTGCAATTTTACTTTCGAAGAAAAAAATCCTAGACTATCTGCTTTGATACAAATACTGATTGAATTTAGTGGTGTGGATAGAGTTAGAAATTAAAATTAAGAATCGCCTACAAGAACACTAAAATCTATTAAGTGCTTAAACGAGAGAACGAATATTACACTCAATTTCAATTTAGGGCTTTAGATGGGCTATCTGACCATTGATAAAATCGGCCCTTATTAAATAACCTACCAACTCCACAGGCTTGCGCACACTCAAGCCTGCCAATGTTGCCATAGGTGACGTTGTTGGAGCCGCAGACGGGGCTGTACTGTGATGTCACCGGGCAGTCCCGGGTGCAGGCTTCAGCGGCCGCGTCCGCTGATGATGGAGTGGTGATGATGATTGCTGGAGGCTCAGGGTCTACTGCTACTGGCAGGCTGGAGAAAAATATATACTCTTATATGATAGCTTACATAATAAATAAAAAAATTATAATACAGAACTTGGTAAATAGTTTATCATCTTATTTCATTACTTAATTAGCAGCTTTTACATAAGTAGGTATATACCGAGTAAGTAGGTATTTAATTTATTATTCTAAGTGGGATTTTGGAAAATGACAAACATAAGGAAAAAAATATGAGAAACATAATTGTTTTCCCCTATACCAGGTGATGGAGAGGTATGACACCATATTAAAATTAGATATTTCAATTCCGTGAATAAAAATGCATATAAAATGCAAGATAAAAAATATGCGATTATTTTATGGTCATGGTAGGTATAGTAGGATCTGTAGGTGCCTTTAGATCCCACATTGAGAAAGGCGTAAATTTAGATTTAATTTAATACGTATAAATCTAAATATTATCTTGCATCTTCCCATATACATTTTATATAATCACGACTGTGTTTCCGAAAGTGAGGTATGCAACTGGAGGAGAAAACTGTACTAAATGAAATCTTGCAGCCATGTTTATGTAACATAACGGGGTTAGATATTTCTTATCATATAAACCAATAACAACAGAAAAAGACGTGTCTGATAGACATAAATCTGTGTCATAGATAGATAAATGCAACTGGCCTAGATAAATGCGTAATTTTAGATTTAATTGAATCACGAACAAGAGCATTTGACGTCTTATTATTTAGGTACCTAAAATCTAGATTTAGCATTTGCTGCGAGTATACACCCATAAGTATTTATATACTTATGTACCTATTTATAAAATAATAGTGAAATTCGTAAAATTAAAGTTTCAGTCTCAAGCAAATGGATTTTATCAACAAGGCTTGCAAGCTCAAAGTTCATACAAAATAAACCATATTTACCGTGCTGTCTGTTCTTGATTGGAGCCATCTTCCGATCCCTGGCTCGAGCTGTCCCCTCCCTGCCCCTGACTAGATTCCCCCCATCCCGGCCATTGACCCTCAGGGTATCTATTGCCACCAGAAAACCAGTTACTATTCTGGTTTCTATCGAAATATGGATCCTGGTGATGTGGGTAGTGGTGGCCGTGGTAGTCGTGGTATTGGTCCCCACTTGGATACCGGTTGGAGCCGTGGTGGTGCCAATCTCCATGTCCATGGTAGCCACCATAACCACCGTAGGCTGCGCTATATGCTGTGCCGAATATGCAGGCTAGAACTGTAAAACAAATCACTTAATCATCACATATTATTAAACTACTAAAAAACTAGTGGACGCCCGCGACTCCGTCCGCGTATACTGCAGAATAAAACAAAATGTCGAAATTATCCGGGATAAAAACATTTACCTGGGATAAAAAGCCTATATGTTAAGTGCGATCTGTCACAATATATTCCTGAAAACTGCATCGAAATCGGTCCAGCCGTTTCTGAGATTAGCGTGAACAAACATCGATCCGTTACAATTTTATTATATGCATAGATAGAAGAAGATGTATAGAAGTCGCTTACCGCTGTCTGTCCGTCCCTATGTATGCTTAGATCTATCAAACTAGGGAACGGATTTTGATACGGTTTTTTTTAATAGATAGAGTAATTCACGAGGAAGGTTTATAATGTATAACTAGAGACCCGCCCCGGCTTCGCACGGGAGTAATGCACTCTCACGCGGGCGAAGCCGTAAGCGGCCGCTAGTAATAGATAAATCATAATTAATTTTACTTAAGTGATATGAACTGAATTGTGTTTATTTATTATTCTCTATATATCTTTATCGCATTGACGAAATAATCAACATTCCGTAACTTCTGTTGATACGAGTTTGCTATTTTTGTAATAAGTACAGCAGGTGAATGCAAATTACTGATGTTTTGTGGCAATTAATAGTAGGTATTGCAAACTTAAAGGATATATTATAATAATATGCCTTTAAACAATTAATTTAAGTTTTATATTTAAGCTAAACTTTTTAAAGAATTTTTTTGGGTGGAATACCTACTTTTTAATTGATAGCAGCATATCAGTTACTTTATACATAACTTTCAAACATTTTTTTTAAATTTAAAACACCTAATACAGTTCGATATAAATTACCGACATTTTCAGACAAAATTTCAAAATTAAAATAATAAAATCTTCAACCTTAATAATTTTATTGAAATTGACCGTTAGACCTACTACTATACTACTACCTATACTACTACCTACTACTATAACTCTACTTTGATAGCATTTTAATAATATTTGGGTTAATTTATTTACATACATCACGTGCATACTAACAAATGAAAAAGAGATTCGACGGGAAAAGCTGGAAGGGTGCAGGTGTAATTTTCTTGTGAAAATCAAAAATTATTGGTAAATGGCTTGCATGTGTCTGTAAAGTGATGTTTTCTGGTAGATAAGTTATATTTTGATTACTTGTGATGTGAATCTAGTGCGTGTGCATGGTTTTATATGCAGGTAAGCTGAGTAAAACTTTAGCCGGAATACGATCTCTTCATGGGCCCATGTAAGTTATTTCTGCAATAATTTTTCATTTTGACTAACTTTACACTTGTTCTTGAGGATTTTGCCGGCGTTTCCATTCATCATCATTATTATTATGCATCATAAATTCAGAAATCATTTACTAAAGACAATGACTGTATGGGCTTAGTTCCCCTTGCCTTTCCTTCGGGATAAACTAAACAAAAAAAAACAAATGAAAAAAGAGCTTTGTTCAAAGACGTAATAAAAACAGCTTACCAACAAAAGCCGCACATCTCACCATAATTACAGATTAAAAATACACAAACAAAAAGTATTTATCAAAAGGACCTAGTTGATCCTCGGTGGCTGTAGAGAACACAGTTACCTTTGCCGGGGGGTTTGCGTTTATAAAGACTAGAGGACAGGTATGTATGTCCCCCTCCGAGCATTTTCCTTCCAACTCGTTTAGGTAGTCATCGTATAGCCACAGAGTGCGGAAAATAGAGATGAACAACCAAGGACAAAAAACGGTGGAAAGATTTCGTTTTGTGTTTTTATTTATACAGTTGGTTAGAGCAAAAGCACGGTTTGCGAGAGGTCGTGAGTTCAAATCTCACTCGGGTTTTTTCGTTTTCTTAATAATATTTATATTTGGAAAACTTTAGATTGGTTATCTAATGTACTATGTACTATCAACCAAGGCGCCGCTGACATACCTTAAGGTTTCGTTTCGTTTGCAGCGCGTTAGTAAACCACCCTTCAATAGAAAGTCAGAAAAACATTACAATAGACTTTTTTACTATTGACAAAATGTAAAACAATAAAAATATTGGCTGACTAGCACAGATGTCAAACATAAGAATATTCTTAACAATAATTTTTACACCCTCTCCTGTTGTTTCGGGTTTCTCAAGACAAAGGCTCATTTTATGTAACTTTTTTAAAAATTATTAATACAATGAACAGATTGGTATGCAGCAGTAAAGAGTATTGCAAGGAACTATCGTAGCTTGCAAACGAAAATTTTTTAGAATCGTGTCAGCGGCGCCTTGGTTGATAGTACATCGGTTTAAATAGTAAATGCATACATGATTAAATTTGTCTTTATAATATGTAAACTTTGTATTAAAATAATTAATTCAAACTACAATATTGAAATAAAACCTTGAAATTGTGACTAGAAGAAACTAAAAACTCTACGTGCTGAAGATAGAGCCTAGCAGGCAGTGTCACTCATCTTAGATAGAAAAGAGAAGGACAACTGTACCTGTATCTGTATGTACCTAACAAAGTTCGTATCATTTCCGGTATAGTAGATAACTGATTGTCGCATCAATCTCGTAGAATATATGTAGATACCTACATAGAGATCTAGACACTACGTATTATATACCTGTACTATGACATTGTTCAAATTGTACGCTTGAACTTTTTAACGTAACCCAAGTTATGACACTGTATTAAAAGAGTGTATGGTATATATTTTATGCTTAAGGTATCCCAGTGCTATAAAATTACAACAATACAATAGGTAAGTAATATTTTTCGAGGTATTTTTTTAACCTGTTCAATATATTCATTGAATCGACGATGTAATTTTCTTAGATTTTCTTAATTGAATCATTTGTAGTACTTACATAAACATAACAAGGGCAATGTTAATAATGTGTTTATAAATTTCTGTGTCATTTAGGTATTTCCTTCAAAAATCCTTAGTGCAAAACTTAATATTTTTCCGCGTTCTATTACTTATATGATCTAGATACCTACGTTGGTCAATGAACTTAACCCATGAGTTAAGTAGGCACATGGAGAAGGTATAAAAGAGGAGGTGGGGCTATGAACTGAGTCGTGTGGCTACTCCTTTTATTTCTTCTCCGTGAGTAGGCAAGAGGATAATAATGAAGTACAAAGAGCGATGAATAATAATCCTACTATAATTAGGTAATCGTTTCAGTTATGAGAAGTAATAGGTCTCCCCCAATTATTAAATTAGGTATACTCGCGTAAAATTAAATTCTTGTGAGAATGGATGTTTGACAGTTGACACTCTTCCACACAAAGCCACAAGTGCAAAGGCACTATAAATTTCGCCCGATCAAGTAATAAAAATAAATAAAAAAAATTTACATCGTTTCCCAGCATTTTTTTCGGCATACCTAAACTTACTTTATTTAATAGTAGGTAGATACCCTTCGTTAAGGGTGGCAACGAAAAAACATCCTGTATATGTCTGTGTGTGGAAAAGACCAGGAATAAGGGACAAGAAAAGGTCTTGTTTGGTTGTCTATTTCGCTGGCTGGTATAAAATTTGCAATCTACCTTCACACTATTTAAAAAATGCAGCATGGAAACAGTACCTACATCGTACGTAACTTATTGACGGTACGAGTAGCTGTAAAATAGTACGAGTAATATAAGCAATCGATTGTCTAGTTGTTATACTCGTAATCTAGTAAATGAAGCTATGTTTTCACCAATGCCATTTAGTGCAAAGTCATGTCTTGGCTGTCCTGAAAAAATATTAGTAAGTTTATTTCATTTATAATTTTTTATTGTAACAATAACAAAGTTGTAATATAATTAACTTAGTTCAATTACGCACTGCGATTGTACAACGATTCTGTTTCGGCTGAGTTTCAGCTGTAAACATTAACAGCCCATTGCAATATTTTTCAGAGATTTTTTCCCTTATAAATATTATAGAAAATTTCCAACTTTGCATAAAAAACTTAGCAAATGTTTATCACAAAAAAGGTCACACACATGACAATCCAATTCCTCCTTTAAATCGCATATACTTATCTGACCTGTTTATTTTTTTATACGGCAGGCGATCGTACCTTTCCATCAATATTTTCCCGGAAAACCGGTATTTTAGTACTTACCCACATACTTATTTAAACCGTTTAAAACATTGTATATTACTTAGGTATTTTCCTTGCAATAAGGAAATATTGATAGGACCAGTTTAGTAGGTCAATAACTGCATGGATGGAAGTAACCTAAAGATGTTTCGCTATCCCACATTCTACGCCATTTATAGATTAACGGGACAAACTGACATAGAGGCGGGAAATATACATAGCAGAGCTGTTATTATGCAGGATGATAAAGGAGATTTTATAGTCACGTTTAGCATGGTAGGGACAGATATAAATGAGCAGTGACAGGTTGCAAACTGATCGCCTGAGAAATTGCCCGAATTCCTTAGTCGACATGCATGCATGTAAGGAGATGCAGCTGATGTATTCTAGTGAAACTCCCCATTAGGACATGATGTTATAATAACAATATAACAATCTATACATATAATAAAAATGTAACGGATCGCTGTCTGTACATAGAAGATATATGAGAAAAAATATTATAGAAGACCTTTATATAAAAATAAATATATAAAAAAATAATTTTTGAAATTGTTGTCTGTTTGTCTGTGCGTTTGTGCACGCTAATCTCAGAAACGGCTCAAACGATTTCTATGCAGTTTTCAGTAATATATTGTGACAGGTCCCACTTAACATATAGGCTACTTTTTATCTCGGGAAAATGTTTTAATCCCGGATAATTTCGACATTTTGTTTTTTCTGTAGTCCACGCGGACGGAGTCGCGGGCGTCCACTAGAAAATAAAGTGAAAATTTACTTCCTGTTTAAAAAATGGGTTATCTATTCGGGTAAAATTAATATCGGCTATCCTTTTGATAGGTTTAACAAGTTATGCTAATGTGGCTGCAGGATCTCACTACATTCTGACTACATTCCCCATTTTGGGAACATAACCATGTTTATACAGTATGTTTTTTGATCGTCAACGTTCCCGAAAACTACGGAATCTCCCCATCGTCACGATCATTTTTCTCCATGGAAATATACCTGGGAAGTGTCTGGTTTCCAAGATATTAGGGTCCAAAGTTGAGTAAATAGACAGCGTTTTCTGTATAAATGCACATAGACGCGCGTAGCAAGATGTTTTCACGAGATAATTAATATCTGTCTATAAAAAAACTAGCATGCATACTGGACACTATGAATTTCGCCCGATCAAGTAATGAAAAAATACAAAAGAAATTACATCGTTTCCCAGCATTTTTTTGGCATAAACTTACTTTTTTTATGTATAGAGTACGTACATTTCGTTAAGGGTGGCCACGAAAAAACAACCTGTATGTATTCTTTTCAATAAATAATCTCATACAGTCTGAAGTTTTTAATAAGCTTTTCAAAAGCTGATAAGTAAAGTTGCAGCAATTTCCGCGGGAATCCTAGCTTTCTGTTTCTCACTACTGGAATCATTATCTTTAAATACACATCAGTTCTACCTAGCTAAGTACAAATATTAGTTGATAAACATGATATACAATGCATCTAGGTATGCCTGTACCTGTAGCATAAGGTGGTTGAGAGAGACATACAATATATAGCGCCCTGTAGGTATACGATCAAATTTGTTTGACAAACTTGTTTGATGAAATTCACGTTTTCATAACAGCGCAGACGATTAAACGTGCATCAAACAAGTTTGTCAGACAATGAACCAAACTCTGAAATGCCGCTTACGAATCTTTCGGTCCGACCGAAGCCCGACCGAATCGAAGCCTTTGACCCTACTGCGAAATTGCTTCGGATGTTCACAACTCATTCGGAACCATAGAGAATAATTCACATTGAGTAATATTATAAGCTTTCTATTATCTATAATTGTCCTTGTCAAATAGAGTTCGATCGGACCGAATGAAAAAACGGCGCGACTGACCCGATCGACGGAAGTTTGTAGTAGAAAACACCTCGATATTCGGCCGATACTTCGTTCATCGTCAGAGTAGACCCCCAGATTCGGTTTCCTCCTCGTCGTGACTTGACATCGTTGTGATGAGTGTTTATAATGAGCAATATAGACTCGCTCATTTCTGAGCGACAACCCCACAGATCTATCTATAACATACAAAATAAATGTACATCTGACGACGTGTAAAAAAATTTATATAGTCCTAATACAGATCTCATGTCTATTCACCTTCCTAACTTACACGCGAGGTACCTACATACACTCTTTTGAACTGAAACTGAACTTTTGTGAATTGGACGAGTGGCCCAGTGGCTCCGCTACAGACGTTTAAATGCGAGATGTACATACCTATCCCTATCACCCTCCTCAGCCTCATAGATAGAGAAACAATAAACGAGAATAACCTGAATCGGGTAAGTCCACTCTGATCATTATGAGCCGTTGCGAATGGAAACAGATCATGGTTGTAGGTACACTCTGATCACGATATCAGTTTCGCCTCAAATCAAACAAATGAAAAGTAGAATCCGATCGCGTGATTCCACCGAGACAACGTATGTAATAAATGTCCACTCTGATCACATGATGATGATGATAATTCAAATGTTACAAAATAATAAGAAAAGTTATTTTATCTAGTCCAAAGAATAAATAGAAAATGTCAGTAACAATCACTTATACCTACATTTTCTGGTGAAAATTATTTAAAAAAAAATCTTATTTTCTATAACATTTTGAAGTTAATGTGATCAGAGTGGAGTGGTTATATACGTTGTCTCAGTGGAACCAGATCACGCGATCGGATTCTACTTTTCTTATGTATTATTTGAGGCGACACTGATATCGTGATCAGAGTGTACCCAAAAGCGTAATCAGTTACCACTCGCAACGGATCATTATAATCAGAGTGGACTAACCCCCTGAATCCTTCAGTCGGTCGAGACTGCTGCCAATGACGAAGCAAATGCTACAATCTGCAACCCTAATTGACATAACATACCTAATTAATTACCTATACATACATAATGTTACACACGTCTGTGTTTCCATTAGCCCGAACTCCAGAATCGCGAATGTGATTAGCATACGGGTGCTGATGTAGTACCGAAGCACAGAGGACTTTCTTTGTTCACCATTGCCGTTCCACCTCTTGAGTGCTACACTCTTTTGACTGCTGCTCGGGAACTACGGTTGACTTACGACCATCTAGAAGGCAATGTCTTTGGCTAGGACTTAAAAATAGAATGTCCCTGCTTGGGAAAAGGATGATTTAATGTCGTCTTCTTAACCTCGCTACGCTGAACTAAACGTGGCAATAGGATCAAATTCACGATCCTGCAGTTCTGGCTATTCTTATGGGCCGTGATGTGTAACATTATTTATAATAAGGATGTTTACTATGGTTGAATTTCATTAAAATTTTATACTTACCAGAATAAATCATAAAAATCATACCTAGGTATCTGTAAAATTACAATTTGATTAAGTGTCCAAATGAGGTAGTACTCGTAATAAGCCTTCAAAGTTAAGTGGGCAAGTCCATTTTTAAAATGTAAAATTAATTGAAAATTACAACAGCACGTAACCACCTGCATCATTTACAGCAACTTTTGTTTTGTGACCATATTTATAAACGCAATTTATAGTATAGCTGTAGAGCAAAAGTTCTTTTACACGCATACGAGTTACTTAAAATTAACATAAGTATGTAATTTGTAGTTTTGAATTGCAAATGTAAATTTTTCCAAATAATGACCTATAGTAATTTCACCGTTCAATAGTTGGTTTATTGTATAGTCAATTACACGTTTTTTCTCAATAATTATTATTGCCGGCCATTAAAAATAAATATATAACGAAATTGAAAACTTTTCGTCGCGATTGTCCACATTAAAAATACAGATACAGTGCAACCTCAATATAACGATCGTTATATCAAGTAATTCGTTGAACTGGGGTTTGTTATGTCGAGGTTAGGTGGGCTAAAATTCGTTATAAAGAGGTAAAAGCGTGTCGTGGCACGACTGATTCAGTTACTATAAAATTTAATCCTAATTGATGGGAACTTTATATAAAGGTTTTGGCTGACAAAATTCGTTAATTAGAGGTATTCATGCTTTTTCTTGGTAGTCGAAAATTCGTTATAAAGAGGTTGTTCGCAATGTAAAGGTATATTTTACATTGACTCTTATAGATAATTCAAGGGGTTAAATGAAAAATTTGTTAAATCGAGGAATTCGTTATATTGAGGTACCTACCTACGTTATATTAGGGTTGCACTGTAGTAGGGCGAGTTGACCAATTCAAAAATTCATTAGGTGGACTGATCCCATGGGCCGTGTTCCCTTAGGGCCAGTTGACTAAAGAGCCCTGGCCAAAGCTTTTAAAACTTTTTTGTTTGTAAGCTAGTTCTTGCCATCCAGATGTGGAGGGGATATGAAGGCAGTAGAGACTGGTGTCTATATATTTTTTGGTAAAATACATGTATATTTTGAAAAATGTCGGACAGCCATAGTACGAGTAGGTAGGTCCGCACACACATATGATACAGGTACCGCCGCCAAGATAGACTTGGCTAGCGTCTTACCTATTTAAACCTATTGAGCCACAATAATATGTATTTAATTAGCAGAACCATTTACTATAGACTTTCCAGACCATTCCATCCTTATTTCGAGATGCTCCCACTCAGAACCTAGGCATCAAACTCCAAAAGGCGACCTAATACAATTCTGATAAATCGTTACAATTCATTAAACGTAACATTTGGTTTACTAGGTTAAACTTAATACATATACGCAAAGACAATTATAACCTACTTGTATAATTGTCTTTGATATACGATAGGATTTCCGAAGCTATGACGTGTTACTTACTGACCGTAACACATAAGTAGGTATTTCCCGACGACCAAGGCCATAATACTCGTATTAGGTAGACATGATTATTTATCAATTGGATAAAGTATGTACTTCCAAAAAATCTTTCTGCTACACCTAAAATTATAATGTGGTTCCAGAAAGTAAAAGAACTCACAGCATTTTAACTTTAATTTAAACTACGAGTCCACGGACCAGGAAATTAATCATAGCAAAATGATTAAATAGCAATAGCCTTTTTGCTCCAACAAATGTTTACCCAATTTCTAATCTGTTCCTAAACTCTAGCAAAACTTGAAAACTAAATTTCGTAAAAATTCCAAAAGATGCGTCGGGAAAGGCGAACCTGCCGATCCGAAATTATCCAGTTTTAAAATAAACCTTTCAAAGCTTACCTGCCATGTTATTATAGGATTCTGGATCAGCAAAGCCCCAACTGTAATTCCCTTTAGATTCGCCGTTCGTTTCCTTTTCTTTATTTAGATACTTAAGTAGAAGGTTTTTCAGATTCCACCTTTTCAGTCCCGAAAGTAGTGTACATATTGTTACGTACTGGGTACGGGTGATTCGGAGCTGTCGATTAAAAGGTAGGCGTAGGTGTTAGAACTCTTTATTAGGTGGAGCAGGTTACAGAATTTCAGCACTAATCACTATAACTCTAAACACAGCACTAAACTATCACTTCCTTCACTATCGCTGGTATCGTTTTCCTTCGCTTGTTTACCTTCCTAATCTTGTAACAAGACTGAATTAAGACTCATTTAAGACTGACTCTGTCGGCCGAGATCCGTCGTATTTATACGGCTCGACGTTCGGTCCCGAACATTCGGGAATATACCCGAGCGACCCATCTACAAAAACCCCGTAGGTGTTATCCGGGCAAGCCTGGAACGTCCTCGGGCGTTCATTCAACAACACTTAAACTAAACACGCCGAGACTACGACAGAACATGCTAGTAAACGATATTGCGTTCTATTCTGCTACTAGCGACATCTAGTGAGCTAATGGGTAAACTCCCCGGTCGTAACACTGCCCCCTTCCTAGAGATGTTCGTCCCGAACATCATCGCTGCCGCCACAAAGCGCATCCGAACATTACGTCTCTTCCTCACTGCATCCTGCGACCGTCGTCGGGCAACTACTCTGCTCGGCACAAACCATATCTTCCATAAATCAGATGCCTTCTCTTTACGCCGCACAGGATGATGCAGCCACACAAACGAACCCGCTGTTCTTCTTCTGCGTCTAACCTTCCAGTTGCTAATAGTCTCCAAATATGCAGTTGACGTCAAACCAATACTGCCACTTGTTGAGCTAACACCATCCAAGCGCATATAATCTTCCTGTTGCTTATCCATAGGCATCACTCTCAAAACCTGTTTCCTGATCCATGTCCTCGCTTTGCCGTAGTTCTCGTCCTTCATCCGATCTTCTACCTGTAGACCATCACTGTTCCAGTCCATTTCACATATCCTTCTTCCATTAGCTATAACCATTACTCCATCACTCTTCTGTTCAGGATCTTCCACCTGTTTCACATCACCAGCAGGTGCCTCTGACTCGTCACCACAATCCTTACTCCTTTTCGTCGCAATCACTTCATTCTCCTCGCAGCCAATTCCCATGTGGTCAAGCTCACTGCAGCCAACACTGATGGAGCCAAATCCTCCAGATCCTCCATCCACCTCGGTCTGCCTCATCTCCTTTACCACATCACGCACTTCTCCCGAGTGCGGCTCCTGGCGTACGATCTCCACCTCCGACTCCATCACGTCCATGCGGATGTCTTCACATTCGCTGTCGACCTTGACTATTGAGGTAAGTCTTCCTCCGGATCCACTATCCATTTCAACCCGTTTCACCCCCTCAGCCGCCCCGTGCACTTCCTCCGAGTGCGGCTCCTGATGAACGTCCTTCACTACCGACTTTGCCTCAACGTCTGTGCAGATGTTAGCACACGGGTCGTCCAGCTCAGAGACCACTTTCTCGATATTGCCAACATTCGACTTAATCCCAAAGGTCTTGCAGTAGTTCGCATAAGTATTGTCCAGCTCGTTGAAATGTTTATCGATTACGCTAAGCCCCTCCACCATTTCCATCTTCATTTGCATTAGTTGACTAAAACATTCTCGAAGCATAGCATTCACCGAAGGTGATGTCGCCGCTGCTACTGCTGCATGAGCAGATTCCACGGTCTCCGGCTCACCGATAATGCTACTCCTTCGCTCCATGCCTTCCTTCTTGACAATCGACATTCTACTCCAAATCCTCACTTCTGACACCAATTGTTACGTACTGGGTACGGATGATTCGGAGCTGCCGATTAAAAGGTAAGCGTAGGTGTTAGAACTCTATATTAGGTGGAGCAGGTTACAAAATTCCAGCACTAATCACTATAACTCTAAACACAGCACTAAACTATCACTTCCTTTACTATCGCTGGTATCGTTTTCCTTAGCTTGTTTAGCTTCCAATCTTATTCAAAGATTGAACTAAGACTCATTTAAGACTGACTCCGTCGGCCGAGATCCGTCGTATTTATACGGCTCGACGTTCGGTCCCGAACATTCGGGAATATACACGAGCGACCCATCTACAAAAACCCCGTAGGTGTTATCCGGGCAAGCCTGGAACGTTCTCGGGCGTTCATTCAACAACACTCAAACTAAACACGCCGAGACTACGACAGAACATGCTAGTAAACGATATTGCGTTCTATTCTGCTACTAGCGACATCTAGTGAGCTAATGGGTAAACTCCCCGGTCGTAACAATATCCTTACAGTTTGGCAATGTCTTATTATACCTCAAATCATTTTAGAACATTTTAATACAGTAGCATCAAAAAGATATTGTATAAGAAATTACATTTTATTATTTACAATCATAACTGTTTAATTTACTTAGTTGTATTTTTCTATAGGTAGGCATACAGAATCCTTCTTTCGTATACAAAGGCTATAATAAGTTTTGAGCAAATTTAATTAAAATAATCATTTTCATTTATATCACACAATATGCAGGTGCCTATCTACAAGGTGACCACTCATTTAGCTGAAATGATAGTAGGTAGGTGCCTCTTTTTACTAACAAGCTCCAGAACTTAGAGACCACGATACGTAATATTCAAGAGGCACCTGTCCAAATCATTACAAGTAAACAGTTGCAGCGTGGCAACAAAACTATTCAGATATTTACAAAAATAATAATGGCTACACTTACACTAAATTATGATTAATTTTAAATTATTTACTTACTCGTACTTAGTTTTACAACAAAGCAACTACTCTAATTAAAATTAAATAAAATAAGACTAATCTAAAACAAGAGAATGAAACAAGTATGTAAATATTTTTTTAAACAAATAAGTTTGTTTAGCGTTTTTCAATAGGCAGATAGGACATTTACCCATGACTTTTTAAAATGCATATCAAAACACAATACGAGACATGACGTATGCAAGCCGGCCTCATGAAATTAAGAAAGGAAGCCTTCCAAATAACGTAAATTAACTAAGTATCGCATTAAAACTGATGGTTGTTAGTAACACTGGCATTCTAGAGTTATGTAGATGGAGCAGGAGTAGTTAGAGGGCAGGTCGTCGCTCGTAGGAGGCTCACATCTGAAACACATTAAGATAAATTATAGTTTTTGTTTTAATCACCATTGGTGGGGCTTAATATACCCCATGTAATTTGTTTTATCATTAGGCGTAGGCTGAAACGCAGACGATGCAGCACTACCAAAAAAATGCAGGGCAGTTGAGGCGTGCATTGAGCAAACACATGTGTGCGTCCCTCGTGCTTAGCTCGCAGCTTAAGTAGCCCTATGACATCCCATGTTTTACCAAATCTACTCTGCTCTGACAGAATACATATTCGTCTTAGCATACGCCCAGCCACGAAACCATGGCAAGGATCTATTCTAATATCTCTTTACTAATGGGATCGACTCTCAAACACACCATTATACTCAGGATTATCATTAGTGCAGATTACTCAGAAAATTTACATTACAAGATACTTTGGGTAGCTAGCGTCAGCTCGGTCCTATTAGCAGACCTCTTGGATTTGTTAATTCAACCTTTGTTATGAAGCTGGTGCTAAATTTAAATCTCAGCCCTTTGGATCTTTACTAAATGTAATCATGTCAAACTGGATACTCACCGACTCCACAATTCCTGGCGCATTCCAACCTGCCTGGGTTGCTGTACTGGACCAGGTTGGTGCCGCAGACTGGGTTGTACTCCGCAGTGGCGGGGCAGTTAGTGATGCAGGCTTGAACCGCTGCGTCACCGTTACTGGAATGTTTATATTATTTCATTAGCTTACTATATAGAAAATATACAGAATGTTTTTTCGTTGCCACCCTTAACGAAGGGTACGTACTCTATACATCGAATAAAGTAAGTTTATGCCAAAAAAAAAGTTATTTCGTGATCAGGCGAAATTTATAGTGTCCAGTGTTTATGCTAGTTTTTTTCATAGATAGATATTAATTATTTCTCGTAAAAAATCTTGCTACACGCGTCAATGTGCATTTATGCAGAAAAACGCAGTCTATTTACTCAACTTTGGACCTCAATATTTTGGAAACCAGACACTTCCCAGGTATGCTTCCACGGAGAAAAATTATCGTGATGATGAGGAGATTCCATAGTTTTCGGAAACGTTGACGACCAAAAATCACTCTATCTTTATATGTATACATATATGTATGTAAGTATGTACTTAAATATTTTTTATAAAAACATGAGAATCAGGAAAAAAATGCGAATGGTTGATTTTCCTGAAAGTACGATATATTTTTACATCTTTTAGTTGCAAAAAAACGTAGACGTGCCTTAATGAGATCACAGGCGATATCTTCTCGGACAATAGATAATTAAATAAATAGCTAAGTAACAAATCACTAAATTAATCATTATTAGACAGCACGTGTAGTTACTATAGTCTCTAATAAAGTTCTAGGTACATCATCATCATTATCATTTACTCTAAACTCATTACGGTTTTTGTACTACCTATACTTAAGGGGCGTGTATAAAAACAAATTTCAAACTATGGCCATGATAAAAACTTAGGTTGTTATGAGTTGGAGCTGGGTGCCACTGTACAATGTTGAGCAGTTCAGTAAATAGCCTACTAAAATGAACCTATCCACAAAATTTTAGACTTGAAATCACATGTTTATTTTCCAGCCAGTATGGAGATTTTCTAAACAACTCAGGAATGTTCATACAATTATGAAAAATAAACATGTGATTTCGAGTCTTAAATTTTGGAAATAGGTTCGCTTTAGTGGGCTATTTACATAACTTTTCGCTTAACATACCCTTTCTGTTACACCCTGTATAAACTGTAGAATCTCAATCTATCAAAGTCTACATGACTGTATCTCATGGTCTCTCAAAAGGACGCTACATCTTGGCTTTTGGCTTCGATGTTGATTCTATAGCCCCTGCGAGTGTTTGCTAGCGATATAAGACAAACAGAGAGTTTTATTACTTACCCTATAGTATTTGGTTGGGCCTGGACTGTAGGTGTAGGTTGTCCATTTCCTCCGAGCTGCCCATTTCCTGGTCTGCCAAATCCATTCTGGTTAGGCCTGAAACCCGGGAAGTTGTTAGGTCTACCGAAGTTCTGACGGCCATATCTGTCCTCCAAATCTTCCTCATCATCAGGAGCTTGTCTTGCGATTCTTCTTCCTAATGCTTGCTGGCTTAAAACCGCTGAAATATGACAAGATTAGATTATTGTAAAGATATGACATGTTAAATTAAGATATTAGATATGATAATTATGTGATATTAAGCTGTGAGAACAGAATGTAACAAAAGGAATATGTTAAGCGAAATGCCATGAAAATTGCTTACAGCAAAGATCCTATTCACAAAATCTGAGACACGTGTGATTGTATAAACATTCCTGAATTATTGAAAAAAAAAATACTTTTTTTTCTAATCTCAAATTTTATCTAGGTTCTCGACATGTCGCTCAGAATATTCATAACTTTTCACTCACCATTCGTACCCCATTTATTGCACTCTACCATTCATGCGGTTATTTTGCGGTATCTGTCTATGGCATTAAGCTACTTTGATCTATGTTGTAGTCAGAATATAAACTAAGTAGATAGTAGACGAAGTAGATCTACTTACAAAGTTAACCTAAAATGGTAATATCTACATATTAACATAAATATTTATGAGGAAAAACGTTTACTAGCTATTGAGTTTGATTATCATAGCCAGCTGTTTAACAGGAAAAACTAGATGACTCCTATTATTTACATAACATCTATTCTACACACTATTGTTTGTGTACAAATATCTACGTATTTACATTTAATCGCTGTTTTAAGAAATGCTGGTATTAGAATTCATAAATGAATTTTAATTTTTGTTACAGAAAAAGTTATCATCCTCATCAACTGTTACCTTTTACCTAGCTAATGATTAGCTAACTATACGAACATCTAAGTATCTATTATAAAGGTAAGTTCGTCCATAAGTGAAGTTGATGTTGATTCAAAAAGAAGCTGCAGTTTCTCAGGTCAGTTAGAAAACTGCTCTCGAAAGCTCGGCATAACTTTTCTACTCTAGGCTCCAGACTATGCAAACTACTGACTTGTGCGAAACGTTACAGAAATCTAAACTTAAACTATTTTTAAGGAAACAAAACTCATACCACTACGTACATGGTAGACAAGAATTGTAAGTTTTTTTTTACTTTTGTTACTACACAATCGTTATGTCTATTGTGATATCGGCATGGCTGACTAAAGACTCGCGTACGACAGTTAAAACTTAAACTATATGGTAGAGTCTAAGTATGATCAAAAGTTATCAAGTTAGCTCACAATAAACAATATCACTCAATAAGCACTTACCGAATAACAAAAACAAGCAAAAAGTTTTCATTGTCATATAAAAATGTGACAAAACTTGTTTTGGTGTTAATCTCGAGAACTCTGGCCTCTGACTGACCACGGCCGACCACTACTTCTTGTTTATAAACTCGGTAATGCCAATACAGACCGAAGATACGTGTACACTAAATGCTAAGAGTGATTTCTCATGTGATTTGCTATGCTAAACGTGGCTGAGGGGCCTCCCTTATAATTCTGCAGTTCTGGTTACTTGTACTCGTACCAAAGCTAAAGAGCGAAATATCGACAAAAACCTTTGCCGGCCTTTCGGGGGACATCATGTTGACTAACCAAAATGTGTCTCTACCGTTTATGTAGAGAAAAATTACTTTTGAGAATGAGGATTGCATGATGAGTAATGATCGGATTAGGTAGTGCAATTTAGGGTCAACGAATCAATACAGTTTTTTTTTTTAAAAAACCTTTTTTAAAAACAAACTTTTATTATTTTTCTTAATACATAAACTGATCGAATCAAACGACTCCAAACTCGATGGGGTTGCGTCGTTTAATTACGGAATTCATAATAATGTTGCATTGTCATCTGATTTAAACTTGCATGCAAAATTTCGGCTCAATCGGAAACCGGGAAGTGGATCAAATTTAACTTGCAAGATTTGATTACAGCCAGCGGGACAGGTGAATCTAAAGAAAAGCTTATAATGGAATTGAAATCCCGAGCAAGAGGCATATCCATATTAAAATTTTGTCGTGAAATACCGCATGATTGCACTACTTACCTAATTCGATCACTAAGATGAATGAACGAAATGCGGGTGTATCGTCTTGACCTCCAGACCCAAGATACCATATCTTTCAGAATGAACTCAGGTGTTCTGGGGCACCAGGTAACCGGACTGTGTCTGTCTGATCAACGCTGTGGTTTCCATCTCTACCCTGTTTATAGCGGCCTCTATCAACCACAATAGAAACAAAGCTACTTTAGGATATGGTGGTGCAATCAATTACTGGTTTTAGTTCCTAGAATCACATAAAGTAAATTAATCTAAACGGAACATACTTTGATAATGTTATTATTTTATCAAATATTAGTTATAAACATGACGTCATAAACATATAGTTCCGGTCCTAAAAGGGTTGTCTGTTATCAGAAGTGCATTTATCCGTAAACAAGTTTCCTTGGTAATTTGATTTGTAAAATCATCCTACATGCGAAGTTATCGACCACAGAACCGTAACGGCTATAGTACCTACCTTCTATAATAGTTTATGAGAATAGATGTTAATCTTTCAAGTCAAGATAATGAACAGATTTTCATGAACCTTGGCAGTTATATCTTCTAATATTCATATATAAAATTCTCGTATCGCGAAGTTTGTTACCAAACTCCTCCGAAATTTTGTGGGTAGATATATTATATTCAGACTGAATAGGTCATAAACTATTTTTATACCCTTCCTCGCAATAATGCGAGCGGAGCCGCGGGCAACAGCTAGTAATATAAGAATAAGATTCAGGGGCTTAGACAATGCAACCATTTTACGAGCGACGATGAAGATCGCAAAGTCATCGAACTATTTCCTCTAAAGGGGAAAACTGCATTAAAGTCTAAACGCTATTGGTAAAGAATTTTACAATAATTTAGCGTACCTCGCACTCGCTCTTGAAATTGTTGCACTGTCTAAGTACCCAGGTTCACGCTATGTACCTAATGCTATTTTTAAGGAACCAATCTTTCGGAATATGACGGTAGCAAGTGTAGTTTCTTCACATACCTTCTTGTCACCTCCATTATCCTGCTTACCTTGTAAAAGATCAGAATTAGGATGAGAAAATTGGACTGGTCTTTGATGAGTGTACCTACGTACTTATACCTTGATACGCAGGCCCAGTATTTATTCGTACTCACAAGAATAGTTGCTCTTATTCGAAAGTACTACGTAAATACAATACAAAGAGTATGCTATGATAGTAGAATGATTTTGAATAATCACAAACATACATGAATAATTAAAAATAATTGAGTCAGGTAATAGATTCTTCGAAATTGTAAATTGGCTATAACGAAAGAACCTAACGTACCTGTTGTAATTTTTACCTCTTGAGTGTTAGGCAACATCCTTTTTTCCATAGCAAGTACCTACTGTATACTCGTACTTTCGGTCCAATAGGAAACTAAGTTAAACCAACATTTAAAGGTTTCGGTAAGTGACAGTCAAACCGCTGTAATGTACCTAACCTAACCTAACGCTGACGAACGTCAAAGTTCTATGATACTGAACTATGGGAAACAAAGAGAATACAATAAACGTAAAAGTTCACGTAACATGCAAGTGCTGCAATCGTACAAAAATATCCTACTACTCCGCTTATCCTCTGTTCTTGTTATCTGCCGTCCCCAGAGGGACAGAGGTTATCGCGCCCCTCCCCTCTCCAACCCTCATCCGTGCAGCTACAGCTGGTCTTGCTTCCAGTACAACGACAGACCTAGGCTCATAAGCAACTGCTTCCGAAAGAGCAAGAGGCAATAACGTTGCAAACCAGTGGTATATGTAAACATAGAATTCGGACGAAAGTTTTGGAAATGGTAAACAGCAAGGTATTGCTGTGCGTGGTTTTGATTGCTGGTGAGTTTTTATGTTACTATACCTTCCCGTGACTTCGTCAGCATGAATTTTATCCGTTCGGTAGTTTTTGCATGAAATATCCATTTTCATGTTAGCTCATTTTAAATGTTAGGATAATCGGAAGACCAATTGAATTATACAGTTATCCTTCAAAAATGTTAAAGATCTTAAACTTGGATACCACCACGGAGCAACCATATACTTAAGATACCCTACACGAATACATTTAGGTATATGTATACCTATACATTATGTTGTCACGTCACCCACGTATCTACAAAATTCAACAGGACGGCGCGCGCCATTAAAGGAAAGATCCTTTCATACCATCATTTTCATATTCGTAATTTCTCGGGAGGCAGGTGCTCTGTTATAAACACATAAAATGTGTTATAGGCCAATTAAGTACAAAGAGTAGCAGCTGCTAGATAAGGCATTAGACCGTTTGGCGTCGTGGACTAGGGCTAAGGTTATCAGCAGCACGCCCACTGTGGCCCAAGTGTTATTATTGAGCATGAGTAATATTATGGCAGACTCCGAGTCGACTGAATGTAAACATAAGTATAATTGGAGATATTTACGCAGAATAAGCCTTGTAGTGTCGGCAGATTAGAATAACACCACCCATGTCCACAAAATCACACTGCGGTTCCAACCCGCCTGCCCAGCGTGGTGACTATGGGCAAAAACCCCCCTAAGGCAGTTCCCAGGGGGAGACCTATGTCCAACAGTAAACGGAAGGCGCTGCTGCCCCATCTCCCGGAATCCCTTGATCAGCTCTTTCGTAAGGGTATTGTTACCCACGGACAAATATGGGGTGGTGCTATTTTACTCTGCCAACACCACACGGTATCGCAACGATTGTAGTTGCCTGCGATTTCAATTATCAGTGGTCAGGTTCGAGGGTCAGCAGAACGTGTATACATATAGGACACAGTGATGGGCGATCACCAGTAAAAATTAATTTCTTTATTTTATTCCAAGTATCGAAACCTCCTGCAGCAGATCAGAGATTAATAATCAATTTGTTTGTTTGACTTTGAGTTTGTTGAACTTTAACTTTTTCAAAACTCTTAAAATCGAATCTATCATTTCATAATCTTTTCTTCAATCAATCACAACTTAATATATCTCAGCGAAACTCGAATGAGTGGTGAAGTGATTTGAATGAATACGGAATATGTGTATATGTGTATTTATAACTCCCGGACGGTCGCGACGTTTGTTCTGCGTGAACTACATAATGTACGAGTAGCCTATGTCCTTAACCGTACTCCCAACAATATTTATATGTAAGTATGCAAGATTTCAAGGGGATTGGTTTAGTAACTGACGCATGAAGAGGTACCTAACAGACTAACTTACATTCGCATTTATAATGTTATTAGTTGGGTTGTGGGATATACTAAACATAGATATATCGGTACTAAGATTAATTAAACCTTACAGCCTTATATTGTACCCAAAAACCTTCTCAAGTTTTTAATTTATAATTAAATTTCAACTTTTAATGACATATCGAAGTAAAACATAAAGTCGCTTAACTTTAGCCTTTGAGTATCCCATTACCCTTAAACACTGTTTTGGATAAAATTGAGCCTATATTCTTATCTATCCTGAACCGTGGGAACGTCAATGATACTCGACATGATGTTGTAGCATATCCTGATGAATCAGTGCAGGATGTTGCACTATCTGCTGAACGTTGCTGCTCGAAATGAGGGCATTTTGTGATAATATTAATTACGTTTTGCTCTAATGAGCTGAATTAAGTTAACCTTTACACTTACCTTGGCTAAATAAACTGTGGCACCCTTTCTTAAAATAGTACATCTACCTATAACTTAGTGATAAAAATAAAACAAATCTACACAATAAACAAACTTGACAAACACATTAAAGAACATAGAAAAACCTAAGAAGAGAACATTCAGATACAGGCAAAATCAGTTGCCTCAACTGCCTGCCTGTTTACATATAATAATAATAATAATAACCCCCCCCAGGGGATCACCTTGCCGTGGTGGGGGGGCTTACTAGAAGGCTTGTACTAATAATATTTGACAGGATCACCACATCTTGACCGAACCCCAGCTGGGAGATACCATATACCCTAAGCCATCATAACCAGGCATTCACATACCCTTCTAAACTAACGATCCCAACCTTACCTTTCCTTTCTCCATCTTATTTGATAACCTGGAGTTAGGACATGTAAAAGTAACCCGTATGTTAAGAAAGGCAAAGAAGAAAAATTTACTACCCCAGGAGGGTACCAGCGCCGCTGGAGAATCCCTCCCTGAGCCAACAAGCTCGGGCAGCCCTTCGTATTCTGGGGGGGGCACTTCAATGCCTATACGCAGGTATAATCTGCGATCACGAGCCGGTGCCAACCGCCAAGCTGCGTCAGAATGCAGTAGGCGGTCTTCCATCGAGAATACCCTCGAATCAGCTTCATGCGAAATCGCTTATCCACATAACATATCCCCATCATCATCATTATCATCGGGTAGATCATATCGTCCCTTTACATATTCATCTACCATATCCACTCATAGCTCATCAACATCACCACGGTCAGCAGACGTTGCACAGGAAGCATTCGCTGATAATCCTATGCCCGCTACTGGCTCACGCGCCCGCATCAGATGAACTCAAGAAATGAACGAATTCATATGGCGCAACTATCTCATACTCTCTAATCTCGAAGAAAACCCTAGAGGATTTCTCGAACAGCTTCATAAACTTTTTATTGCCAAATTTCCAAACATAGATGTCTCTAGAAATCGCATAGGCGATCAACGTAGAACAATCCTCAACAATAAACTTTTACCACAAACAACACTTGACAATATACGAAAAGAAGTACTCACACAATTAAATAAAACAAGAAGACATAATAACAATTCCGATACACAAACTCAGATACAGACTTTACCAACTCCTACACAACGCATGCACTGGTCTAATGATCTTAACGAATGTATTATGCGCCACTATTACCGTTTAACAAATCTAGAATCGAATATAACAGGATACAGATCAGCTCTACATACAGCATTCATTACAACATACCCTCACTTATCACACATAACAGAACAAAGGATTGCTGACCAACGTAGAACAATTATTTATAACAAATTACTCTCCGCTGAAAAATTATCACATATTAAAGCTGATGTGGCCAGGGACTTGAACACTGCTAACTATGAACTTTCAAATTCTGAAGAAACCAGTCAAAATATAACACTAAACGCAATAGAATTCAATACCACAGATACTAATCCAATAGAACTGATACATCCTACAGTTGATGCATCTTCAAATAACATTCCGGTGAACTTGTTTTTGCCAGAAGCCATAGCTGAATTAAGAAACACATTTAATGCTTACAAGAACTTTAAGGACATTGAAGCAGTAAATAGACCTTTCATCCCAAAATTAAGACAATGTCGTAAACTAGCACTGATGGTCCAAGCGATAAACCACAAAATTCTCCCTGATCATATTACTGACAGCACGGATTTTATGACATGCCAAACATTGTTTTACTGTGCTGCGTACACAGCTTCTACATTCTTCTTTAAAAAACTAGACCCACAAAATAAACAAGACATACATAGACCTACAACTAAAATACCATCGTGGCAGCTCCGACTTCAAAAAAGGATATGTCAGCTCAGAGTTAAAATAGGTAGACTTACTGAACTTATGAAAGGCAACACTAATACTAAACTGAAAAAGCATGTCGAAGATATATTAGCTAATCATAAAGTACACTCACTACATGAACCTAACAATACGCAACTCATAGATTTTCTAGATACACTTAAACAAAAACTCAATGCTCTCTCCAGCCGTCTCCGTAGATACAAACTCACTACATTACGAAAGGTACAAAATAAACTTTTTAATTCTAACGAAAAGCAATTTTACATGAAGTTAACAACTACAGAAAACAATCAATTGAGCCCTAACACTATTCATCAATTGCCTGAAGCAAATGAGCTACACGAATTCTGGTCTAATATATGGTCAAGTCCCGTAGAACACACCTGTAACAATTGGATAGACAGCGAGAACGATGTAATTAACTCTGTCACAGACATGGCCTTCGACAAAGTTTCTATAGACCTCTTAAAACACGTTATATCCAAAACACACAGTTGGAAAGCCACGGGATCAGATAAAATACACAACTTCTGGTATAAAAAACTTACAAGCTTACACGACACACTACTACGACACATTAATACATTCATTCAACAACCCCAATCAATGCCCAGTTATATTACTCATGGTACAACCTACATGATTCCAAAAGATATGACCGATACAAAGAATCCCGCAAAATATAGACCAATCACATGTCTTCAAAACATATACAAGATTACTACTTCATGTATTAGCCGTCTAATATATCAGCACACAAATTCCAACAATATCTTAGCCGAACAACAAAAGGGATGCCGCAAAGGTAGTCAGGGCTGCAAAGAGCAATTGACTATTGATGCAGTAGTGACGGCGCAAACTCGACGTAAAAAAACAAGCATATACACTATGTTCATAGATTATAAAAAGGCCTTTGATTCAGTTCCACACACATGGCTCATTAAAATACTAGAATATTACAAAATCCATCCTATACTAATTAATTTCCTCAAAAACACAATGCAAAACTGGTCGACGGTACTAAAGCTAAATACCACAGAAGAATCTGTTCAAACCGAGTCTATAACCATTCGCCGTGGAATTTTCCAGGGAGATTCTTTAAGTCCATTATGGTTTTGCCTTGCCCTAAACCCTTTATCACACCTTCTAAATAATAGCGGAAACGGTTATAAAATTAACTACAATGACACGCAACAGAAACTGACACATCTACTTTATATGGATGATATTAAACTATACGGATCTACCCTTGAAGAAATATACAATCTTGCAGATATTACAGAGAGATTTTCGGCTGATATACACATGGAGTTTGGAATAGACAAATGTAAATTACAATCAATAAATAAAGGTAAAATAGAACACAATACATACGAACTAAATAACGGAGAACAAATAGATGCAGTTAATGATATAGATGGATATAAATACTTAGGTTACCAACAAACTAAACAAATACATCACAAATATACAAAAGATGTGCTCAAACAAAAGTTTAGAAGCAGACTTCATAAAATACTAAATACTCACCTAAATTCCCGAAATACCATAAAAGCCATCAACACATTTGCTATACCCACACTAACCTACTCTTTTGGAATTATTTCCTGGTCACAGATAGATTTGACACAATTACAACGAATAATAAACACATTATTGACGAAATACAGAAAACACCACCCAAGATCTTGTATCCAACGACTAACACTACCCAAACACGAAGGCGGCAGAGCACTCATTGATATTAAAAATCTACACAACAAACAAATCACAACACTCCGTAAATACTTTCACTCACAAACAGAACGATCCACTCTCCATAAAGCTATAGTACACACAGACACTAAATACACACCGCTAAACCTAAAATCCTACGACAAACAGGCAAACGAGCACATTACAACCATTCAAAACAAAATAGACACTTGGACACAGAAATCTCTACATGGTAGGCACCGACTAGATTTGGTGAATCCCAATATTGACAAAGTTGCTTCAAACGAGTGGCTCAAACGAGGTGACCTATTTCCTGAAAGTGAGGGATTCATGCTGTCCATACAAGATCAGGTAATAGACACTAAAAATTATCAAAAACACATAATACGTAGCACAACACTCACATCAGACCTATGCCGACACTGTCACAGCAGTTCGGAAACCATTCAGCACATCACCGGAGCTTGCAGGACGATCGCACAAACCGACTACAAGCATCGTCATGATCAGGTCGCGGCCATCATTCATCAACACCTAGCCTATAAATATCAACTCATCACAGAAAAAACAGCATACTATAAGTACACACCACAGACAGTACTCGATTCCTCCACCTGCAAACTATATTGGGACAGGACAATAATTACAGATAAGACGATTCATTGCAATAGACCGGACATAACTCTTCATGACAAAACCAACAAAACAGTTTACCTTATAGATATTGCCATACCTAACACACACAATCTCGCATCAACGTACACGCAGAAAATTACCAAATACACGGATCTGTCTATTGAGATTAAAACTCAATGGCAAGTGGATACGGTAAAAACTATACCCATCGTGTTGTCTACGACGGGCGTCATACCTAAAACACTCCGCACCAGCCTTGATACATTAAACATACATCTATCTATCACCTACCTTCTGCAAAAAGCAATAATTCTGAACACGTGCCGTATTGTTAGGAAGTTTTTATCAAACCCATATTAAATTCATCTCCGTTTGGTCACAAGCCCGCGGTTATGAATAAACACCTCATTAACTTATAATGAGTGAGAAAAAAAAAAGGAAAATAATAATAATAATAATAAATCTCCAATAAAAATATTCCAATCCAATCTTCTTAACTTATAAATAAAAATGAGCCACGATAAAAACATTACGTCCGACAGGGGCGAAACGAGATTAAGGGCCTATAAATACATATCCAGACATTCAAAAGATTTTACTGACAGCAAGTCATAGGTCAGGCAATTACGCAAATTCAATATCAATTCCTTGTTTACAGTGTGGCAACAAACAGAATCAGCTAGCGTGCAATTTCTCCGCCCGGGATACATCGCAGACGCCTCAGAGACCGTCGTTCGAGAGGACAGAGTTGAGGCTCCAGCCCTCACAGCGAGGGCTCGGGTGAGGGAGGGAGTGCCTCCTCCTCTGTGCGCGGTCCACTGCGCCATGCCCACTCCTGGACCGGTGTGTGCCTTCGACGCTGCTGGTACTGCCAGGACCTTTGCTACATTATGTGAACTTGAAGCTGCATCATGTCGTGAGAGCACATGTAAGTCACCTTCTTCATCATCATCATCATCATTTACAGCCCTGAGAAGTCCACTGTTGGACATAGGCCTCCCCCAACAACCTCCACTCCGACCGGTCGGAAGCAGCTTGCATCCAACCGACGCCCGCAACCTTGGCCAGGTCATCCGTCCACCTCGCGGGTGGCCTTCCCACGCTGCGCTTGCCGATACGTGGTATCCACTCTAGAACTTTCCGACTCCATCGGCCATCAGTTCTTCGAGCTATGTGCCCTGCCCATTGCCACTTCAGCTTGCTGGACCGTTCAGCTATGTCGGTGATCTTTGTATGTCTGCGGATCTCCTCATTTCTGATTCGATCACGCAAAGAGATCCCAAGCATAGCTCTCTCCATCGCTTGCTGTGCGATCCTGAGCTTTTTTATGAGGCACATAGTTAGAGACCACGTCTCGGCACCGTAGGTCATCACCGGCAGCACGCACTGGTTGAATACCTTCGTCTTTAAGGACTGGGGTATCTTGGACACAAATAAGCTTCGTAGTTTCCCGAACAATGCCCAGCCGAGTTGGATTCGCCGAGTTACCTCCTTCTCAAAGTTGGACTTACCTAGTTTGACCGTCTGTCCCAAGTAAACATACTCGTCAACAACTTCAAGCATCGAGCTCCCAACCAGTACAGGAGTGGGCGGCACATGGACGTTCGACATGATCTTCGTCTTGTCCATGTTCATCTTCAGGCCCACCTGTTGGGAGACTAGATTGAGGCCATCGAGCATTGTGCTTAGATCCTTCAGCGATTCTGCCATGACCACGATGTCGTCTGCGAACCGAAGGTGAGTGATGTATTCGCCATTGATATTGATGCCGAGTCCTTTCCATTCGAGAAGCTTAAAGGCGTCTTCCACTGCATTGGTGAAGAGCTTCGGAGAAATAAAATCTCCTTGTCTCACTCCCCTCTGCAAAGAAATCGGCTCAGTGCTCCCCTCCTGTACTCGTACCGACATGGTGGCATTGCTGTATAAACACTTCAGCACTTCGATATATCGATGGTCAATATGGCACCGCTGGAGAGACCGCAACACTGCCCATGTCTCGATCGAATCAAAGGCCATCTCATAGTCCACGAACGCTAGGCATAGTGGCCGATTATACTCTTCCGTTTTTTGTATAATCTGCCGTAGCGTGTGGATATGATCTATGGTACTAAACCCTTTTCGGAAACCGGCTTGTTCGGGAGGCTGGAAGTCATCAAACCTGCGAGCAAGACGATTCGTGATTACCCTTGAAAACAACTTGTAGACATGGATCAGAAGCGAGATGGGTCTATAGTTCTTCAGCAAGGCTTTATCGCCTTTTTTAAAGAACAGCACCACCACACTTCTGTTTCATGCTTCCGGCGTTACCCCTTCGAGCAGGACGGAATTGAAGAGCCTTTGGAGGACCTTCAGTACCGGAGTTCCACCCGCTCTTAGAAGCTCTGTTGTAATTCCATCGTCGCCCGGCGCTTTGTTGTTTTTGAGTTGTTTAAGGGCAGTCCTAATCTCGTACAGGCTGATATCCGGGATGTCTTCAGTATAGTGTCGGGTGAGCTTGGCTCTTGGGTCTTTGCCTAATCTAACAGGTTTAGCGACCGAGGTATATAGCTGTCCATAGAACCTCTCAATCTCCCTTAGCACCTCTGGTATGGTAGACGCTACACTGCCGTCCTCTGTCTTCAGCTTCGTCAACTGGCTCTGCCCAATAGATAATTCTCTCGCGAACACTTTGGAGCCTTAGTTTCGCTCTATTGTCTCCTTAATGCAGCGAGTATTAAAGCTGCGGATGTCGTGTCGCAGAGACTTGGAGATACGTCTATTGAGCTGCCGATATGCTTCAGCGTCATCAGAGGACTGCAGAGACATTGCGCGCCTTTCCGCCATGAGGTTGAGGTAAAAAAGCCCCAAAACGGATATCACTAACTACCGTCCAATCTCTAAACTTTGCATCGTGTCTAAGGTCTTTGAGAAGATTATATATGGCCAGGTTTATGCAGCTTTGAAAAACTCGTTTAGCCCCTCTCAACATGGTTTTCTCAGAGGTCGATCAACAGTGTCCAATCTTGTATTGCTCAACAATTCACTCACAGAGGCTATGGATAATGGTGTACAGGTTGATGTTGTTTACACTGATTACAGTAAAGCATTCGATCGAATTCAGCATAATTTACTGCTCATTAAACTGTCAAAAATTGGAATTTGTGGAGATCTTCTTAGATGGTTCGCTTCCTACATTGACAATCGGTTTCAAGCTGTTGTTATTAACAATTACATATCTAGCTGGGTTACAATTCCAAGCGGGGTACCGCAGGGATCTCTATTAGGGCCATTGCTTTTTATAATCTTTGTGAACGACATCGACCAGTGTTTCCAGACATCCCATTTACTGTGCTTCGCAGATGATATGAAAATATTCGCACCTATCTCATCGACAGCTGACGCTGAACTACTACAAACAGATTTAGCTCGTCTGGAGGTTTACTGTCACTTAAATAATTTAGAACTTAACCCCTCTAAGTGCAATATTGTTACATTTAGCCGTAAGAAGCATCTGATAGTCCACAATTATTCCTTAAAGGGTGAGATCCTGCAAAGAATAAGTGTCATCCGTGATCTAGGTGTATATCATGATTCCAAGCTTCTGTACGATGTCCACATGGAAAAAGTTACGGCTAAGGCATTCAAAGCTCTTGGATTTGTGATGCGTAGCTCTAAAGACTTCACCAAAATCAAAACAATCAAAGTCATCTACTGTTGTTTCGTTCGAAGTATTCTTGAGTATGCATCACAGATCTGGAACCCATTATACAATGTCTATATCGAACGTATCGAAAGTATTCAAAAGAAATTTATAAAATACTTATGCTATCGTACTAAGGACTATTACAGTCACTCAAATTACATCAGCTTATGCATAAAACATCATATCCTCCCTCTTGAGAAACGCCGGGAAATTTCTGATGTCGTTTTTCTTATGAAGATTGCCTCCAGCGCTATAGACTGTCCTGAGCTATTGTCACATATTAATCTTAGAGTACCTTGGAAAACTCTTCGACACAACAATACACTTTCTGTTCCTCTTGCATCGACGAAATATCGTCAGAATACATTCCTTTTGCGAGCGGGTAATAACTTCAATGAACTTTGTAAAGGCGTAGAGCTTGATCTCTTCAATACCAGTTCTAACATAGCGAGGCGTGTGCTTAGTGAAAAATTTTTCCGCCAATAATTAATAGGTACCTAGATTTTATCTAGTACCTAAATTGTATTTTTTTATATTATTATTATGTTTGTTTTTGATAAGCTTGTTAGGTTTTGTGAAACACTGATAAAATTGTGTGTGCATTAGTACCTGATTAGCTCTCATAATGCTTCTATAAGTGTGGACCTGTTATTGGCTTTATGTTTCTACAATTTTTATTATAATTATAAATAGCTGTTGGTCTTCCCGAAATTGTAAAATAAAATAAAATAAATAAAATGACCAGTTAGTTTCTGGGGTCTATTTCTACGGTTAAGTCTAAAGAATTTAGACCCCACCGTGTGGACAGTTTCTACCAGCCTGTTATTTATATCGTCCACTGACATGCAATCCTCTAGGCAAGCAAAGCGGTTTGTCAGCTCGAGTTGAAAGCTCTCGGGGTTTTGAATGTGCACGGATGAGGGTCGGAGTGTAGACTTCACTAGTCGTGATCTCTCCCGTTTGACATTAATATTCAATGTGCCTCGAACCATTCGGTAATCGCTACCAGTTTTCACCCTGTTGATCACTGAGACATCATTGAATATCCGTCTATCGGTGGTCAATGTGAAGTCTATCTCGTTCCTCGTGTGCTTGTTGGGATGGAGCCAGGTCCATTTCCTATGAGGCGGCTTCTTGAAGAAGTAGTTCATCATAAAGAGTCCCTCCATCTCTAGAAAATCGGCCAGCCTCTGGCCCCTGGGGTTCCTGTCGCCGGATCCAAATTGTCCCACTTTCAACTCATTCTCACCCCGCTTGCCCAGTTTCGCATTGAAGTCCCCCATAACAACACAGAAATGAGTTTTAGAGGTATGTATGGCTGTACTTATGTCCTCATACATAACCTCCACCTCGTTATCCGGATGCGTCGAGGTCGGCGCGTATACCTGGATGACCTTCAACGAGTACCTTTTTGATACTCTGAGTATCAGGTATGCTACCCTGCTCGATACACTCGTGATGGATTCGATGCTGTTTACGAGGGACTTGAGGACCCAACACCACCCTATGATCACCTTCCCGGTGGTAGAGTAAGTTGCCAGATTTTAGGGTTATCGTATCCTCTCCCTGTCTTCGGACCTCAGATAACCCTACAATATCCCACCGCAACTTACTCATTTCCTCTTCCAGCTCATCGAGCTTTGTGTCCTCCCTCAGCGTGCGCGCATTGTACGTCACCAGCGATAACCCACGCCTATGGTCCATTTTCGAAGCATTAGTCGTCGTACAGTTGGAACCCGCCCGGGGATTCTTAGCACCCCTGGCTCCGGCACTTGACCGGCGCCTGTCGGACACGCCAATGTCGCCTCCGGAGCCGCCGGGCACTTGGGGCCTTCCTAGATTACTACTAATGGGGGGGGGGTTTAGACCGTAACCCGCCACGCTGGTCCAATGCGTGTTGGCGGGTGGCCAGAGCCTCGTTCGTTGTTCTGCAGGGTGCACCGCGAGCAGGTGAGGATGGCTTGGGTCCCGTTAGAAGTTATATGGGACCCCATACACCCCCTTCTTACTTTCTATTATTTACTTAGGTACTATAGTCCTAGTTTGATGAGAGTAGAGTTACAGCCAATTTTATTTACCGATCTTGAGAGATTTTTTGAATACCTATCTCAGATTTTTATTCAAAGTATTGAAATTGGTTGTTTGAGGTAGAGTTATTGCCGTGGTAGCCTATATATATTTCACATACAGGTCAAATTATCACTTAGTTATTCCCTAGGGGGGACGACATCAAGCAGTTTATAAATGTGCAAATACAAGCTGCTGGTAAGGATTCTGGAATCATCAGTCCAAATTCAAGTTAAACGGCTTTAGACAGTTCTAGCAAAGAAAATTAAATGTGAAAATGATTTATGGCAATCCGCCTAACAAGGTATCTCATCACTTTAAGAATCATTATGTTATATTATAAGCAAAATCTTGTTATTTTCAGATTACGCGATTTCGAGCCTGGGCGAGTGCTGATTGAAAAGTGGCGTTTTTATAAAATAATAAAATATGGGTATACTTCGGGTATATCGTATAGCATCATAATATTCAAATTAGTACAAGCTATTAATTTTGACGGCTTCATCGTCTCAAAAATATAAACAAAAGAATTTTTTTTTTGTCCTATTTATAATAAAAAATAATATAATTATTTATTTAACTCTATGTGTAAGTATTGGAGTAAGAATACTTTCACTAATGATACAATCATGTTTTTTTATAAATAGACAGTAGGTGCATATAATATAAAGATGACGTTTTTATTTATTGTACAAACTATGTATTATAGTTAACTTTTGTAATAAAGAAGAAAATATACATACCTATTATTATTACTTTATAATTTTTCCATGTTTTGGGTTCACCATATTAATATTTATTGTTGTCAAGTAGGTACTTATGACCAATCCTATTTCTGTTATTATTTTCTATCAAATCGTACGATTATTTAAATATTGTTGTTCTACTTTATAACTAAAATAAGTTTAATGATGCTATTAATAGACATTATCATTATATGTGTAAGTATGTATTTGTTCCCAATTCCTGATAGGTACAAGTAGTTTATAAAGCAAAATATTTACACGATGAGATAGTAAGTTATTGATTTTGTTAAACATAGATAAAAAACGATTTGGTACATCAATTAATATGAAATGATGGATAAATACATCAATCAATTAAAGTTACCACTCCAACCGATCAATCGACGACGGTCCATCAACATGATCAACAGCATCCACGCCCTATCGGCTTTATTTCTATGATCTACGTATTGTTACTCTTTTATAAATGGGATTCTAGGCTTAATATTGTAATATTAAAGTAAAACCGTATCGTATAAATATAACGCATTTATTAGTGACATCACTTTATATTTTCTCATCACAGCTCTGTGTTAAAGCATTTTTATTTTAAACATAAAAAACATACAAAAATAAGACGGGTATAAATAGTACTGAGTAGTTAATTTTAAGGCACAGTCATAAAAAGCTGAAACATACAACCTTGAAGAGGCTGAACAGAAAATGACGAAATCATAGAGTTATACAACTTAAGAGAGACGAATACCGTCGGCTCCAGGACACTCTCCCTTACTGATCTTTTGTAGAGCTGAAATTACAAAGAAATAAAACATTTACTATCTTAGTGTTAAGGTAAAATCTTAGTGTTAAGGTAAGGTAGGTGGTCAAACATGCACAGAATAACTGTGTATATAATAAAAAGTTTTCTTTATCACAATGTACCTACAAACATGGAGAGTGTAACAAAAACTACCTTAAAAAATAGTCATTACCACGTTCCGCGTTCTGATCAAAATCTTAATTTAGATGCAGTTTAATTTGTTTTATTTATAAGCTCTTGTCCGAAATCTGTAAAGTTTTTATGTATGTACGAGAGTTATATTGATAGTGGAAATAACAATGTAAGGAACTTATGCCTGATTTCACCAACGTCTCCTAAAATTTTGAAGTTTCCTAACGCATTTTAAGTATCAGTTTTGACAACATTCGATTTCACCAAAGTATAAGGATTTCCTAACAGCTTAAAAGATCTCCTAAGATTAGAAGCTCGAATTTTGGCCTCTTAAGTTTAGGTGACATTTTCGTGTAACTGGTGAAATCCGGCATAAGTATACTATGATTTGCCAGGAGAGTTGAGAAACGATTTTATTTCGTTCACACCTAAACTTTTCTTGATGATTTCGTAAATAGAATTTTTGAAGTTTTTATGGCTAGGTTTCTTTAATCTACTAGGTAAAATCTTAGAAATTGAATCACAGCACGATGGCCAGTGACCACAACATTTAATAGCTATTGTTATCCACGATGACATCATCGTTACACTCTGTCACCCGTGTTTACGTACTTACTGCTTTGTTATAAATCAAGTTAAGTCACGGTGTAAATTGTAAATACCTGGGTGTCAAAATACCCTTTACAGTCCACTGCGTTTATGGAAGCGAATGAATAGGTTGGTGGTACCTTTAGCAATTTTAACACCGGAAGATTATTTAAATGTTATTTCTGAAAATGTTTATTGGCTTTAAGAACGCTCCTATAGCTTCGTAAATCTGTATTAAGTACTGTATTTAAAAATAGATACTGAAGGAGAGTGGAATGGAATTAGAGTGCATAGAAGAGAAGAAAAGAAAACGTTCTAAATCTGCTAATAAATTTAAAAATACTTACTGTCTTTATTCTCGCAATTGTAGTTGTTCATCACACACTCGCTGCCGAATGATTTGGGCTTCTCTCCGCTCTTTCCGGCACAGACCGGCTCAAATTTTACAGAGGTACAGTCGTGCATGCAGGCCTTCTTACGAGCTGCTTCGGCCTTCAGCTGCTTGATGTCCTGCTTGTCGGGACGGCAGGATGCCAGTGCCACCACAGCCACTGGAATTTGTTAGGTTAAAGATTGAACATTTGAAAGAAAATTCATATCGCTCACTATTAATTATGCTGGATTTGAAGACAGACAGCGATAGCTCTCGAGGGTCTGATGCTACGTCATCTCTTCTTTCGGTAACTTCACTGACTCTGCCACAGATATTACACTAAAAACAATATATGTATGTATGTATTCTAGTAGAAGCAAATATATTTCATTCCTTAATCGCTACTATTTTTATTATTAAGTTGAATAGTTTATCGGTTCATAAAACTTTCCACTGTGATGCGTCTTTCTTTTCGCTTAAACGTAAGGAAGTTCCTTTTCTTTTGCATGGGAGTTAGGTACCTACCTATCATACCGTGATCTATGATAAATGATAATAGGTCCCAAAACCATGTAAGTACCTGGTTCTTTTTTATTTTTGTTAAAGGTCACACAACAAGTGCAGATTAACTGTGCTGGAGTTTAAATCCGTTAAGTACAGGGACAATTTAATATGACCTCACACATACTATCAACTGCTTACGAACACAGTAACGAAATAGCGAGGTAATTGCAGGAAGAGGTCTAAATTGAGCTGGATATCTTTATTATAGTCCTTAAAGTAGCCAATTACAGAGTACATAGGGTCATATTCTGATTGAGTTTCAGAGAGATACAAACTTAAGTTATTAAAAGTTCACGTCACTGCAGACCAAGATCAAGGTATAGAAAACAAAAAATGCAATACATATAAATATTTAGGCACCTATCTACCGGTAATATTATCTCATTATTACAAACCTACTTTACAAAACAAAAACTCAGATTCAATCTAGAATTCACAGAACTAGCTAAACAACTTTTTATTACAAAAACTTGGTCGTGGTTTGCACATACCTACAACCAAATGGGCATTCTGGAAAATCCAGTCAATGACTTTGAGAATAAATGACCTCACTTGACTGGACCAAGCAAATAAATTACTTATATGTCGTTGTAAAAGATTTATCTGTGAACTTACCTAAAACAAGTAATGTCATTGCCTTCATTGTGTTTTATCTCGCACTTGTCTCGCGTACTTGGCAACTGCTTCTATGTTGAACTGCCGCAAAAGAGGGGGCTCCCAGCGTTATATACCATGCAGGTGGGGGGTGTTGGAGATTCAAATCAGGATGAGATGACCATGTAGAACTTGCGATCATAAACAAGAGTTTATCAACAATCTAACCACTCAGTCACGGAGGAAAAAAGTTAGGTTAGGTTATCTGCGTAGGTAGGAATTGTAGGTACTTACAATTTTAATGGTACCCTTTAGGTATTAGTATTACCGACTGGTCAAAACTTCTCTGGCCACCAAAATCAAATCAAAATGTTATGATATCACGATTTATGAAGCGTTCCCAACACGTAACTATGCTCCGGTCAATTACAAATCACTATCGTAATAAGAAATTATAAAAAATTGAGGGTAGTGCAATATTAATTTGATGTTAAATAATAGTGCGCGAAAAGCAATGAACCTCTCGCAGGACAGAGAAGCGACACCTGCGGGAGTGGGACCGCATTAGTTTTATTAGGGTCGTTTTAAATCTTTTCCTTTCAAAATTCATAAAAAATGAGGGTAAGACGATATTAATTTGACGTGAAAAATTTCTATCAAGGTCGGCCTAAATCTTTTTATTTTAAAATTCACAAAAAATTGAAGGCAGGACGATATTAATTTGACGTAAAAAATGCGCGAAAACCTACTGTGAGAGAGAGAAGCTACACCACGCCTCTTGGGCATCTTGCGTCCTTTTTCCTCTCGATACCTGCGAAGTTGGTAGTGACCCTGCCTGCGACGCCATAGGTCCTGGGTTCGAATCCCGGTAGGTTCAAACATTGATGTGATGAATATCGATGTTTGTTTCCGAGTCATGGATGTTTATATACTTATCTATGTATTTATATACCGTTGCTTAGTACCCACGACACAAGACCTTAGGGATCTTAGTGTGAGACTAGGTCAATGTGTTGTGAAGCGTGTGGAAAAAAAAAAAAAAAACATCGCTTGCCACCTTCTGCTACCCTAGTCCTTCTTGAGCTGTTTTTCTATACTTCTATACTAATATCTATACTAATTAATATCTATACTAATATTAGTATAGAAGTATAGAAGAACAGCTCAAGAAGGACTAGGGTAGCAGAAGGTGGCAAGCGATGTTTAGTCGTTAGCTGGCAGTCATATCATAACTCATAAATAATAAAAAAAAACTTTGATTGTTTGTTTGTATGTTTGTTTGTTTTTTTGCAGCGAATAGGCTTCGAAACTACTGGACCGATTTCAAAAATTCTTTCACCGTTAGAATCCTTATTGGACCCGGATGAACATAGGCTATAGGGTTTCGCATAATTTCCACTGGGCTGGAATAAATATGAATTAAATACAAAAAAAATACTATTTGACGCATGGAGGTATAATTTTGACACCATAGAATAACAAGTCCCCCGAAGGAGTCATCAATGACAGATGTATTGCGGGTAGTGAAGCAAAAACGAGTAAAAATCTTCCGCTCTTCTTACCCGCCGATTGTTATAGTTATTATAGTTATTGGCAAATTATAGTTATTGTTATAGTTATTGGCAAATCGATAAATACCTATTATCAGTTTAGATACAGTAAATAGGTTGTAAAAATTTGACATATTCAAAAGTGTGCGTGATCACGGGTTCCCAGTGCGTTCGTGTAAGCCGGCGAAATCTTAGCCGGTCTAAAATTTAAACTGACTAAATGTCAAACACCCCGTTCAAGCACTCCGCGAGGCGAAAAATTAAACTGTCAAAATTTTATCCGACCCGTTCACGTTCGTCCGCTGGTATAAATTTTCGCCTGGCTAGGATAAATTCTAGCGTGCTTTTTAGGTCGCGAAATCTTATCCTGCTGTCAGATTGACACTAATGACAGCTGTCTGTTGTTTTTTGCTCGATTCGCGCCTTGATTTAATACTTTTAAATTGAGTTGAAAACTTGAAACACGAGTGAATAATTTATTGTATTGTGTGTGAGTGGATCATGGATGAAATTTCAATGCAAATTGTTGTAGAGAAAGGGGCAGAATGATTTACGACAATGAAGGTAGAGTTTGCCATTTTAACTGTGTAATTATTTCCAAATCACGAAGATTACAACAAAAATAATAAAAACTCTCCAAGTGTCGAGTTGAATAGATATTGTTTGACAAACTGCCAATTGAATTTGACAGCTGATATTGACATAAGCACTATGACTCCGTTCAGCGATCCCTCGCTAGATAATTTTTAACCGGCTAAGATTTCGCCGGCTTACACGAACGCACCCCTGAGAATTGATTATTCTGTAACGTACAGATGACATGGCACAACATGACAGACGAAACTTGTTTTTTTTTTTTTGTTTGGTTTATCCCGGAGAAAGAGCATGAGGAATACAGCATCCATACAGCCATTGTTTTTAGTACTGATGATTTCTGAATTTATGATGGATGATAACGATGATGAATGGAAACGTCGAAATTGAAAATCCTCAAAAATGAGTGTAAAATTAGTCATTAATTGCGAAAACAACATACCTACATGACCCCACGAAGAAACGGGCACATACAAATGAATTTTAAATTTCACAAGTAAATTACCCCCACTCCCTTTTGGTGTTTATGTTCGTTAGGGGGTGTAAGAGAGTACGGACGGAATTCCCAAAATTCCCATGGGAACTGGGCAGACGGGAATTCCAAATTTTTACCGAAATTTTCACTGTACCGGAACACAAGCTTATTCAATAAGTATAAAAATAAACCGTTTGACGTACACAGATGAAATTTGGTGTGTATGTTTGTTAGGGGGTGTAAAAGATCATTAAGAACGGGTTTCCCGAAATTCCCATGGGAACGGCACAAACAGGAATTTCAAGTTTTTACGAAAACCACATGATATATAGAGATGAAATATTACAGGTATATTCGGTAGAGAGTGTAAGAAAGAACTGAGAACATATTTACCGAAATTCTCACCAGAACGGAAAAACTGGAATACATTAAAAAAAACCGTTATAGCTATGAAGAGAATGAACGGATTTCCCGTAATTCCCACGGGAACTGGACAAACGGGAATTCCCAATTTTTACGCAAACCACATAATGATGAAATATGACAGATATATTCGTTAGGGAGTGTAAGGAAGCATTGAGGACATATTTCCCGAAATTCCTACGGGAACGGGACAAACGGGGTTTCCAAATTTTAGAGGATATGTACCGAAGCGAAGCGAGGGCGGGCCACTAGTATAATATAAATTGCTTGATCCACATTTGAGATTAGTACTTTCTGTCGTGTTTTGAAAATACCTCAAAACGAAGTTTAATTCAACCCTCTAACCAACTTAAAGAAATTCACATTAGGTATGGCTGATACTGAATGTATAAAATTAACACCATCTATTGAAAATTTACCAAAATAAAATATACTACCATCTATCGTGGAGTAGCTAGTACTACAATCGCGATTTTTCCAAAAGATGGAGCCACGTTACACAAGCTGTACTTATCTGAGGGCAATTCAGGATTTTAAGCGATTTTGAGCGCTTTTCTCGTCACGTCTAGACGAAGGTCCTGTGCTAATCTAAGGTTTCGTAAATGGCCAATTACTATTCTAATGATCGAGCTAAATCAGCGGTTGTTATTCCAAAGGACATTTTGAGCCAGCTGTTAGTGTATGTAACATTTAATATTAAGCAAGCAAGCAAGCTTTTGGATTGGGATGAGGAATGGGAAATAAAATAACCACACCTTTAATATAAACATCTTTTTTATTCCAACTTATAACCATACATAATATACACAGTACAAAAAAAACTTGCTTTCGCCTAATACAGCAATAAGGACAAAATTAAATTGCCACAATTATGTATCTTGTTTAACTATTATTTTGTAACATACTAACCAAATTGAGAAATCTAATATATAGGAGAAACTTATCTACACGCCGTGTTTTAATGTACAATGCTTCGAGCGAATATGTTAACTTCAAAATACAATAACTTAAAAGTATACACTTCTTAATATGTACTCGATGGAATTCGAATTATAAATTTACACAATACATTTACTATCACTACAATTAAGCTGTAAATAACCTGAAGAGTTTATTTTGTATTTCGATAAAGGAACATAAAAACATATCCACATCTCGACGATATCACCATATTCAGACTAATTTACATTGCACACTCCGATGCGGGCCGCCCGCGGTCGCACTGCGTCACATTCACACTCACTCGGCGGCGACGCCCTTACGTCTAAATGCGGAACCTAATTAGTTGAGATCAAAGCGGACGCGCTAGTCCTTCAGATGGCGCTCGAGGCAGCACACGGAGTCCTTGACGGCGTGGTACACGATGCTCTTGATCTGCAGCTTGTCCTCCTTGTTGGCGTGCTGCTGCGACAGGCGGCGGAACTGCTGCGCCAGCTCGAAGCAGCGCGACACGTTCTCGGGCGACACGAAGTCCTCGGCCACCTTGATGCAGTCGAGCAGGTTGCGCACCTGGTGCGGCGCGCCGGCCGGCACCAGCACAGCGTCGCCCGGGCACTGCAGCACGGCGTAGCCCTCCACGCCGTACTCGCGGTACAGGCGCTCGCGCAGCGCCGCGTCCAGGTACCACGTCTGGTCGTGCACCGGGTCGTGCGCCGCCCGCGGCCGCGCGCCTCGCTCCAGCCCCGCGCGCACCAGGAAGTCGCGGATCTTGTCGGCGTCGCGCGCCGCGTAGATGTGCCACAGCGCGGCGGGCGGCCGCTTCTGCGCGCGCCGACGCGATAGCACGTCCACGCCAGCTCTCTCGGCAGCCTTGGCAGCTTCCCGCGCGCGTTCCGGCGCGTCCTGCGGCGCGCTGGCGTGCACCATCACGTTGACCGCATCACTGACATCGAGGTGCAGGTTGGTGGTGCCGCCGGCGCCGCCGTACGCCGTGTACATCTTGGGCCCGAGGTCGGGGCGTACGAAGCACTCGGGCAGCCTCGCGGCGAGGTTGAGGCGGCCGTTCCTCGCGGTGTACTCTGCCAGCGGGAGGGCTCGCATGAGGTCGTCGAAGCGGGCGGGTAGGAGCTCGGCGAAGTCCTCTCCCGGAGGCCAGTCTTTAAGCTTGAGCACCATGGGCGCACCGCGTTCGTCTCTCAGCCGCTTGGCCGCCAGTTCGAAGCCGTCCCAGAAGTTGGATGCGGGCTGGTTGGGCACGACGAGGCCGCTGGCGCAGTTGACGAGATCAACCCGAGCGTGCCCGAAGTCCCGCGTGAAGCTCGCCGGACTCCACAGGTCCTTGTCCAGGAGAGACAGCAGGTCGGATATTAGCACCGGCTGGCCTCGCTTCCATTGGTCCTGGAATAAAAGGAAATTTTATTTAACGAAACGTTTTATACCAATACAGAAGATTCCAAAGTGGTCCAGGTGGACGCCCAGAGGTCTACGTTGGCGTGAAGTCGAGTTCTAAAATGAGAATAAAAGTTTGGAAACCCTGTACTAATAGGTTTAAAAGACCGCTAACACAGCCGCTAACAATAGTTGAAAAATAGCCTATCTATGGGATCTTATTACTACATACTACAATGTAGGTCTTACATTCGACAAGAACAATGTCTTTTTTGCAAGATAGATTTTAAAGTTGCAATTTGCTTCAAATCACAAAAACTACAATATTACCTGGAAAGGCTTATAATTCCCAGGATGCTGTGGGTCAGTGAGATGCAGCAGCCTGCCATCACAGAGCCAGGCGTGAGGAACATCCGGGTACAACACTTTCGACTCGGTTAGAGTCATGATCCTCACGGGCAGAGCGCCGGCGCCGCGCTGGTATCTCTTGACCACAGTCGCCAACTCGAACGGCTTCTTTTCATCATCCTCATCCTTTTCATCGACCACGCTGGATATTACATCATCTAGCAAGTCGTTCTTGCTTTTCTTCTGTTTCTTCTTGGGTTGAGCCTCCCCGCCTTCTGGGGCCGGTCTGATGAGTAGTTCCCGTAAGGTGGAGAAGTTTCCTCCTTCTTCGGAGTCGGAGGAGCTGGAATCCGACTTCTCCTCTTTAGCTTCAGTCTTGAGGGGAGCGTCGGGGAGCCAATTGGCGGGACTTCCGGCCGTTTTTCCGTTTTCGGATTTGACAGGCGACGCACCGTTTGTTGCAACGGGTTCCTCTTTGACGCCCTCTTTTTTGATGTTCTGTGGAAGAAGTAACAAGTTAGTAATATGAAACGTTAACGTAATTTTAACTGAAGACAATCGCTGTATGGACATAATTTCCCTTGCCTTTTCTCTTTCATCATTTACAGCCCTGAGAAGTCCACTGTTGGACATAGGCCTCCCCCAACAACCTCCATTCCGACCAGTCGGAAGCAGCCTGCATCCAACCGACGCCCGCAACCTTGGCCAGGTCATCCGTCCACCTCGCGGGTGGCCTTCCCACGCTGCGCTTGCCGATACGTGGTATCCACTCTAGAACTTTCCGACTCCATCGGCCATCAGTTCTTCGAGCTATGTGCCCTGCCCATTGCCACTTCAGCTTGCTGGACCGTTCAGCCATGTCGGTGATCTTTGTACGTCTGCGGATCTCCTCATTTCTGATTCGATCACGCAGAGAGATCTTTTCTCTTTACCGGCTTTTATCTCATGTAGGGAATTTAAAGTATTCTGTTTTCTACACACAGGCACCGAACTATACTTATCATTTTAGGAAACAATATAAGTACAATGTGTATATGTATAGATAAACCGCAAAAATTATCTAAAAATACAATTTTTGTATGTATTTTATCAGTTGACTCCCAGTGTTGCCATCTGATGAATTTAGAAAACCCTCATTGCGGCGAATATTCTGGAATAGCAACCAACCTTGAGCAGTGCCTTGGCCCGCTGCATCAGCGCGGGCGGCGCGGTCGCGGCGGCGCCACACGCGCACGGCGGCAGCGCGAAGGCGGCGCGCGCGGCGTGCGCCCGGCCCGCCGCCGCCGCCAGCGCGCCGCCCGCCGCTATCTGCGTCAGCAGCAGCCGCCGCGCCGGGTGCGCACCGCCGTGCGTGCACGTCAGCCAGCTGTGAGCGCCACACGGTTAGTTATGCCTACAGACCGCTAGCTACAGACGAGGACCTAAGCTACAGACTAAGGACATAAGCTAACATTGATACATTAGTCATATTCACAGGCCACAACCTAGACTAGAACTGAAGGTAAATACTAAGGACCTAAGCTGACATTAAGAGCGATTTGTGGCGGCCATAAGGCCCTAAAACGCTAACTAATGCTTGACAGACCGTAACAAATGCAAATACAGAATGTAATATAAATAATGAAAATAGGCAAATAAATTGATGCTTTCATCAGATACACGATTTGGTTACTTCATTTCTAAGGGCCATAAATACCTCCGTAGTAACAATAGCATATCTCTATAATATATTTGATAAGATATTTGACGTTTAAATGTGAGATATCTTGCTTTCACCAAGTTTATGCTACGGGCGTAAGTTAGACTAGTGTATAGAACTACCTACATAAAAAAAACTAAAAAATTATAAGTAACTTACCCAAACGAATCTCTTTCTCCATTCGTACTCGAGTTTGAGGAGTTATTCGTTTCACTGGAGTTGGTAGTTCCCGTCTCACCGGAGGTTCGGGACTGTAACAAAATGCGAAACTTATGAGGACAAGAGCATTAAACAAAAAATATGCTCGTTAACACAAATAGAGCAATATCTAGACATATTCGTATAAGATAATCAAATGTTTCATTTTGCCCGCGATAGTGTTGGAAAAGATCGTAAAACTGTAAACTTTGTTTATTATCGCACTCTTGTTTATACACATGCAATGCAAGGCTTGCGTGTAGCTTCCAACAAATTTTGTTTCAATCCTAACTACGACAGATATTTTAAATGGGAAAGTATTTATACTCAACGCTCCACGTTTAATTATAGTTAGTATAAATATACTCAATCAATCTTCTTGAACATACAATAACTAGTTGAAAGTACAGAGAAGGACATAGCGGACGAAGTCTTACAACAGCTTAGTACACAATAGGTACCTAAAGATATGTCTTTTTTTCTCATATTCTTACCTTATAGCAGTCGAGGCACACGACGAACCCGCACTTGCCGCACGTCCAGTGGAAGTTGAAGAGAGTAGTCTCACACACGTCGCACATCTCCCTCACGCCTTGCACTACTCGCTTCCATGCTATCGTTTTATCTGGGGAAAGAACAGAGATCAGGTTAGATTACGACATAAGTTAAATTGGGTATAACAGAGGGTTTAATGCGAGTTTTCTATTCGTACTCGTTCGTGACAACGTAAAACAGCCTACCGATCACATTATGGCATGTGACGTGATGTAATAAAAGTGAGAATAACAGCTTGACGTGATTGAAGACATCTCCGGCGATGTCTGCAAGACTTTATTGACTGGTGACTCGATACCCGCTTATTATATATCTAATTATTATTTAAACCTATTGAAACCTTCTTTCACTAGAACCTCTCCAATCGACATAGAAAAATTCAAATGGATTGACTGAATTTTTTTGCTAGACAGCTTTACATATACAACGCACTTTTATGCAACTGTTACAATATCGGCTAAACCTATTAATTATGTAAGACCTACCATCATTCAAATGATGTGATTCAGCCTCTTTCTCTTGTTGCAACAGTTCACAGAACTGGTCTCCAATCTCCCGCAGGAGGAAACAACTCATCTCTATGTCTAGTTCCGCGGCGCCGGCTGATGATGACAGCCATAGCTTTTTGTCCTCCTGCAAACAAATAAAAACAAGTTTTAATAAAACCTGCGCAATTACTAAACTCTACAAAAACTCGAATTAGTCACAATGAAAAATGGTCCTATGTATCATGAGTGAAATTTGGTCACAACTGACAATTTATTTCATATTTCCATATTGAAAAGAGAAGTATGGTCATAGGCCTTTTTATTTATATTTACTACATGAAAATGTGTTTCTCGTCTAGCTAAATTTAGACTCTGTGGCCGTTTTTTACCAATATAATATGTATTTATTTATAAAGAAATGGAAAAAATTCCTCACCCGTGTGGGAATCAAACCCACGACCTCGGCATTCCGTGCCAGCGCTCTTACCACTGAGCATGTATTTATTTGCCTAAACTTAATGTGTCACCAATTTTCACTGTGACGATATTGCATTATTCAACAATTTATTTATGTTAATGCGAATTGATAAATGTTTTAGTTATTCACCTTGAGACTCGGTTACGATAAGATACAGTAGTTCTTTTATTTATTGACAGTACATTTGCTATCTGCATCAAATATGCCAAATATGTATATAGGTATGTTTAATTTTATTTATCTATAGGTAAGATTGTAAAGTATTATCATATACTATGAGATTTTATCTACGTTTAGTCACGAGTCACGAGACAAGTAAACTTGAGCGTATTTATAGGTATACATGAGAATAACAAAGCGAAAGAATAGAAGTAACGGTACCTCGTCAGCGTCCTTGTAAGGGTCGGAGAAGCCGGCGATGGTGAGCTGCCTGTTCTTGGCATACTTGAGTCTGCGGAACGCGTAGAAGCGACAGAAGATGTTGGGCATGTCCTTGTCGCGCTGCGCGGGCGACCAGCGGCACTCGCGGCACTTGGCCAGGCGCGGCGCCACCTCGAAGCAGGGCCCGTTCTGCAGGAAGGACTCGCCGGCGGCGGGCGCGCGCTCCTCCCGGCGCCGCCCCGCGCCGCCGCCGCGCCCCGCGCCCCGCCGCCCGCGCCGCCCCGCGCGCGCCCCGCGCCGCGCCGAGCCCGCGCTGCCCGACGACGCGCCCGTCGAGCCCGAGTCCGAGTCCTTGTCTTCGCTCTCCTTGTCGCTCTCGCTGCCGCTCTCGGAGGCCTTCTTTTTCTTGGTCTCGTCGGTGGCCTTGCGCGGAACGGCCCCCTTTTTCCGCTTGGCTTTGGGCGGCTTCCGCTTGGGCGGCGTGGCCGGCTCGCGCTCGGAGCTCGAGCTGTCCTCCTCGCCGTTCTCCTTGGGCTTGCGCGGCTTGGCGGCCTTGCGCGCGCCGCGCTGCAGCGACTTGGCGGCCAGCGGCACGGTGACGGGCGCCGGCGAGTCGTCCGGCTCGGAGCGCGACAGCGCCATGGGCAGCGTGATGCACGTGCCGCCGCCGCCCGAGCAGTCGCCCTCGGGCACGGGCGCCGTCTCGTGCCGCTGTAGCCACGCCTTCTTACCGAGGTGGCGCACGGGCGGCGACGCCGGCTTGGCGGGCGTATCCGCGTCGGGCACGGGCGTGGCGGCAGGTGGGGTGGCGGGCGCGGGCGGCGAGCGTGCGGCGGGTGGCGTGGCGGGTGAGGCGGCGGGCGGGACGCGCGGTGCAGGCGACGCGCCGGCCGCTCGCTCCGGAGTTTCTATGCTTCCGTCGGCCGAGGGCACGCGCACGTCGCAGGGAGGTCCCGGAGCCTGGGGGGCGGGCTCGGAGCCCAGCGGCGTTCTGCCGACGCTGGCGGCGGCGGCGATGAGAGGTTCTGGTGCGGGCGGGTCCTCGAGGCGACGGCGCTTGGCGTCGTCGGCGGGCGCCTCGCAGGCGGCGCGACGTCGCGGCGATAGGCGCTCGTCGTCGCGCGCCACGCCCAGGTCGAGCGGTACGGTCTGGCACGGCGCGGGCTCTCCGGCAGGCGCACGCGGCGCGGGCAGCGGCGGCGTGCAGTGCGCGGCGGGCGGGCGCGTGCGCGCGTAGGCGGAGGGCGGCGGGTAGGGCACGGGCGGCGGCGGCTCGGGCGCGTAGGGCGGCTGCGGCTTGCCGTACACGTGCGGCGGCGCGGGCGACGACACGCGCGGGCGCTGCGCCGGGAAGTAGTTGGCGGGCGAGCGCGCGGGCGGCGGCGCGGGCTGGTAGCGACGCGACTTGTCGGGCGCGAGCGGCGCGGGGTGCGGCGGCGCGTGCGGCGACAGCCCCGTCCGGTACGGCCGCGACGGCAGGTAGTGCGCCTCGCTGCGCGGCTTGCTCGGGTACGAGGGGTGCTTCTGCTCGAGGTGTATTTGTTTGGCGTCATGTTTGACTATCACAGAATTTATTTCGGGGACTAGGGGCGGAGGCGCCGGCAGGTGCGGATCCTTGAGCTTATCGTAGGGTTGCCGGTAGGCGGGGTAGTTGTAGTGCGAGAAGTTGGGCTCGCCCTTGGGCAGCGGCGCGCCCTTGTCGGGCTTGGGCTGCAGCCGAGCGTGCGCCGCGTGCGTGCCGTGCGGCTGCGGGTGGTGCGGCGCGTGCGGGTGGTGCGGCGACGCGGGGTGGTGCGGCGACGCGGGGTGGTGCGGCGACGCCGGGTGATGCGGGGACGGCGGGTGGTGCGGCGACGGCGGGTGGTGCGGGGAGGGCGGGTGGTGCGGCGAGGGCGGCGCGGGCGGCGAGTAGTACGCCCGCTCGTTGCGCATTCGCTCGTGCTCGGCCGCCCCCCGCGACGGCCCCAGGCTGCTCAGCAGCGACCACGACATGTTGCGATCCCGCTGCAAACGAACAAACATAACTGTCACTTACTTTGTCTGCATTCTTACTGATTGCTCAGATAAAAACTACTATCCGAAAAAATATCAGTAAATAAAATGCGATAGTAACCTTCTGATTAGCCAGCCTAAGCGACTCCTCAAAATGCCTTGATACTAGTTTGGACGCAGCATTTTCTTGTTCTCGCCTTTCTTTTTCTTCCCGCTCTTGTTTTTCTCTTTCTCTCTCGCGTTCTCTATCTCTTTCTATTCGTTCTCTTTCCTTCTCTTTTTGTTGCTTATCTAGCATCTCCCGTTGTTCACGTTCTCTCCCTTCTCTGTAACAATACAAAATAGACAATTAGTACAAAGGTTATAATTTTATAAGAGATTTATACGAAGTAAGCTGATTAGTGAAAAAATATGAATGTACCAGCTTAAGCTAATGTACGAAACAAGAACGATAATTACAGACACTAAAATATCAGACAAGTCAAGAATGTGTTGGGTTTTAGAGTTTCATAATAATTAGTGGTTTACTAATTTCTATAATCCTGAGGATGTCACGGTTATTGGCGCAACATATGTAGATTATTAATCTAGTTTTTGATTTCGGAAATAGCGTAATGTATTGTCTTGCATGCTGGGTGCTAGGGTCTGGTTTCTCGTGGCGATTGTAGTTAGTGCAAGTGCCTGTTTTCGCAGTTATGAGTTATCAGATCCGAGGGTCAGTGGAGGGTGTAGGGCCCGGTGGTGGGCGCACACATAGTGGATGTTTGAACTTCCGAATTGTAACGCCTAATACAATTTCATTTATAAGTCTGGCAATGTTTCACGTTATTAGTAATACATTGGTATTAAATTAGCTAACTATTAGGTGCCTAGTTACTATTATAAACACCGATAAAACTTAAGTTGTATTTAGGTACCAATCCATTATTAATTCTATTCTGTCTAGGGTTGTACTCTTGTACTTATCACTTGAACTCTAGCTAACTTCCTAGATTATTATTCATGAGCACAATGGTATGAGCAACAACACGCTATGAATATGCAGTTTTTTTGTGTTACTACTTTAGTATTCATTCTCCTAAATAGGTAACTCATATTTGTATACCTATGCAATTCTTGTGAAGGTTATTGTACTACTCGTAGCTGCTATGCTACAGCATTTTGCTACATAACTTTCCTAGAATTCAGTCAGATAAATCGTCAATATGTAGTTGTCATTATTTTATTTATTAGGTTATTCTTTTGATTTACGTTGCCCTTCGTTAGTTCGGCTAATATTTCTTGGTAGAAGTGACCAGCTAGGAGAGCAGCTAGAGAATGTGATACAAAAAACGGCTACAAATTTTTTTGTAGACCTGATAATGTTATGTACATACTCGTATAACCTCACGCCTATATCCCATAGATGTCTATTTGGTACGTTCCAAACATACCTCTTTCGCCTCATCCACATTCATTAAATTATTCATACATGCTCGCCGGTTATGGGTGCTTGACTAGCCCTTTTTTTAGCACATCCCCAATTTGGTCTATGTAGGTTCGTCTAGGGCGACCTGTCCCAGCATTGCCATTCACTTCTGCCATATACATGTTTCTGTATATCTGTTTCGTTAATCATCTTCCATCCATCCTTTCCACATGTCCAAACCATTGAAGCATACCTTTCTCTATCCTTGTCACTACGTCCTCTTTCACACCGCACAATTCTCTTATCACACATTTCTCACTCTATCTCAATCTCAAAGTCACGCCACTCATACTTCGTAACGATCGCATCTCAACAGCATTAATTCTAAATATATTATTTATTCTAAGCATTTATTTTTATTTTATGGACTTTACAGTGGCTTGGTGTCCCTACGCTGTATTATTGTAAATTTAGTTATATAGTTTATTTCCCTTGGGAGGCTATTTAATTTGGTCACGGTGAAAAATGGTCATACGTAACTATAATGAATGCAATTTGGTCACAAATGAATAATATAACTAGGTATTATAATTTTTTCGCCTCTCATTTCGATCATCAAACCTTTTTCACCCTACACTGAGAAAAATTTAAGTATCCGACTTACTTAAAATACGTATAAAAATCGACCACTATGACGTGTGTATACCGCTACATTACGCGTACGTAGCTTATCTTACGTATCCAGCATACTGATGCATTTAATGGAGCCGCTTACGTAATTTACGAGTGGTATGATTTTCTACGTACGTACGTAAGTCGAAATCTTACTACGTATGTACGTAGTTCGCAAGTCGCTGCTGCTTGTACAATAATGCACGATGCAGGTTACGTATATAATACCGCAACATATGTACGTTACTGCTGCAGCATACATATTATACTGATGCTCGAACAGTAAAGCATGATGTAACATACGTAAGATACTGATGCTCGAACAGTAAAGCATGATGTGACATACGTAAGATCCTGATGCTCGAACAGTAAAGCATGACCTAGCATACGTAAGATACTTATGCTCGAACAGTAAAGCATGATGTGACATACGTACGATACTGATGCTCGAACAGTAAATCATGACGTAGCATACGTAAGATACTGATGCTCGAACAGTAAAGCATGATGTGACATACGTACGATACTGATGCTCGAACAGTAAAGCATGACGTAGCATACGTAAGATACTGATGCTCGAACAGTAAAGCATGACGTAGCATACGTAAGATACTGATGCTCGAACAGTAAAGCATGATGTGACATACGTACGATACTGATGCTCGAACAGTAAAGCATGACGTAGCATACGTAAGATACTGATGCTCGAACAGTAAAGCATGACGTAGCATACGTAAGATACTGATGCTCGAACAGTAAAGCATGAAGTAACATACGTAAGATACTGATGCTCGAACAGTAAAGCATGATGTAGCATACGTAAGGTACTGATGCTCGAACAGTAAAGCATGATGTGACATACGTACGATACTGATGCTCGAACAGTAAAGCATGACGTAGCATACGTAAGATACTGATGCTCGAACAGTAAAGCATGATGTGACATACGTATGATACTGATGCTCGAACAGTAAAGCATGATGTGACATACGTACGATACTGATGCTCGAACAGTAAAGCATGACGTAGCATACGTAAGATACTGATGCTCGAACAGTAAAGCATGACGTAGCATACGTAAGATACTGATGCTCGAACAGTAAAGCATGATGTGACATACGTACGATACTGATGCTCGAACAGTAAAGCATGACGTAGCATACGTAAGATACTGATGCTCGAACAGTAAAGCATGATGTGACATACGTATGATACTGATGCTCGAACAGTAAAACATGATGTGACATACGTACGATACTGATGCTCGAACAGTAAAGCATGATGTAGCATACGTATGATACTGATGCTCGAACAGTAAAGCATGATGGAACATACGTACGATACTGATGTTCGAACAGTAAAGCATGATGTAGCGTACGTATGTATTACTGCAGCATACGTACGCTACTGTTTCGGGTCATTATTGCATTGCGTAGTATTTACCACTGCAGTATATTTACTGAAATTGATACAGTAAAATATGATGTAGTAACCGTTTTTACTACAGCAACATATGTATCAGTAGTAAAGCTTTATTTTACCAGTGTCAGTATTGTACGAGTATGTATGTTGCTGAAGTAGAAATGGTTACTACATCATATTTTACTGTATCAACTACGCATGGAGCAAAAATGCACTGTAATGAGAAATCTAAATAAATATTATTACAGATTAATATAGAACATACACAATGCAATAATAGAACCTACATTAATGATAAAAAATCAAATAAAAATAACAGACATCATAATTTTATTAAAGGAAATTGTTTACACTTAGGATAGATTTTTTTAAGTAACAACATAAATTATAAATGTATGTATTACCTTACCTTACTATAAAATGCAATTTTTATTGACTGAAATAGTGTTAGCAGTACTGTCAAACCTAATGTTATTTGACCAACTTATGCTTGACAGACCGTAACACAATAGAAAGTACCTACTAACATATAAAAATGACCATTGACAAAGAAGTTGTAAACTATATGTCGAATATAATAAAGTATTTAAATTTTAATTGAATTTTGTTCAGCCCCCAAAAGACTTGTGCCCAATTGCACCAACTTGGATTTAAGTTTATTTGCGATTAGCACACGTGCTCTCCCTTTCAGTTATTGTCAAAAAGAACAAGATATCATATGTTCTATCAATCCGAGTTAATGCAAATGGATATTAACATACAATATAAAGATAAGGCCTTCAGGGAGTAAGGAAATTATTCTAAGGTCCATCTAAGAGTAACATAAAGTTTTAAATTTGGCATTACAGTCATGGCTGGCACAGGCGAAATAAGATCGTTATAACAATGAAAAAAGGTATCATAATTTTTTTCTTGCACTTCATATGCATAATAATGTTGATTAAAGTCTATGCAATCCAATGAAATGCATTTAAATACAACTTTTTCGTTGTTAAGCAAATAAATACTTTGAATTTTACCAAACTTTGGTAAACATGTGGATTTCAAAATATCCATAACTACAATGGATGATAGCTCAATCTTACACCATGTATCTTTACCCACGATAGTAAATAACAACAATTATTACCAACTATATCTGAGTATGAAAGTTAAATTTTAGATAAGCATATTCTGATTCATTTAAACTTTTCTTTTTACCATATAATTAAATCATTTTCATAAATAACATTATTTCATAGCAGTGTGCTGTTTTCATAAAACAAAGTTTTGATTTCTTCTTTGTTAGCACTACAAATTCTACACGGCCGATTTGCAGAAAACTTTCAACAAAACCTAATATAGCATTTAAACCTAAATTGTCGCCTGTAACAGCCGCTACATAAAATCTAATAACTCCTTCGTATTGGTCAGTTTTAATATATATGCCATTTATCCTTAAATCATTGAGGGTATCAAAAACTTTTTGAAACATTATGTTGTTTCCTATTCTTGTTCTGTCTGATGAGTGAAAAATAGCTAGTAATAAAATATTTTGCAAAAGTGAGACATAGTGAGGAGGAAGACATGGCACCGAGACATAAACAGCTCCAAGTTTGTGTATTCCAGCGTGGCTTCCTAACGCATTGCCAATCTCGAAATCATCGAAGTAGATGATTAACGGTAAAATCATTATATTATTATTCTCCACAGAATCTTTTTGTTGAATCATTTTGTTCCATACTGAACCCTGGACAATATTCTCTACACCAAAAAAGTTGTTTTGTACAGTATGCAAGTATTCTAAGGTATCCTTCATATAATTTTTTGATGAAAAAAGAAGTTCTAAATTCCTCTTTAAAGGAATCACCTGTTCAGTACAATTAATTTGTATTAACAATGACCCAGCTGCTGTTTTTTTTGTCTCATTTCGTTGACCTACAACTACTTCATGAGGTTCGGCATAAGTTCCTAAAAGACTAAAAAATTTCAATCGTTTATGTTCAGAATCTAATTTCTTAAAAGCATCCCTGTAAGCATTCAATGTCTTTTCTACAGCATTTTGAACAGATTCATGATTTTGTTTTTGTGATACTATATTTTCATTTAAGTATTGTAGCATAATATGTTCTGTTTGAGAGTGAAATTTTTTAAGACTTTCTACAAGTACTTGCACAATATTACGTGGAACAGCTGGGTTAGCATATAGAGTCGATACCAAATTTGCAGCATGATGGACAAAATATTGTCGTTTTTTTTTAGTAGTTACTGGTGTGGGTATAGCATTATTTATTTTAAAAGTTTTAATGGGTGATAAAAGTAAATTTGGAATATTGGAATCTGAAACAGCATTATCATTATTTGATTGAAGTGAGAATGACGGTGACGACCGATGATCTCTAAGCAAGTGCTTTTTAAAAGATGCAGATGACAAATAATGACGATAACATGCTTGTTCCCACACTGAAATCCTGAAAATCTAACAGTTGATTTACAAAAAGTTTGTATGTGAGTTATAAGTAAAGTTGCAGATGATATTTCTTGCTTACAAAAATAGCATGTGAACATGTTTAATTAATTAATTGGAGATCTGACAATAGAGTATTTACAGCCTGTGTGGGTCTGTCAAATACTGTTTTAATGTTATAGCAGCCTAACTGTAAAAACAGCCAAATATCTTCAGATTCCTCTGGGTAACAAGCACTTGTTGCGTGAAATATTTTGAAAGCACAATCTACTGCTGTTATAAGTTTTGTTAACCGGTAAAGTGTATCATTAATAACAACATAAACTGCTTTAACATCAACTACTGACAGACCAACAAAAATTACAAAGGGCTGGACTGTACGTCCCAGCCTTAGCAGGTGCTCCTTTTTAGTTATGATTTTATTTGTAACTTCAGCTTCAGAAGTGGCTTGCATAATATAACCATCACAGACTTCCGCTCGTGAAGGCTTCCAAATGGGTTTATTTTTCTGCTTGCGTGCAGGTGAAATGTTTATAACATAAGATAGTAGCATTAAAGCAACATTGGTGTAAGTCTCGGGTTCATCTTCTAAAAAAAAAATGTATTAAGTTATTTGTAAAAAACTAGGATATTATGTATATAATAACAACACTGTATAAACTCAAACCTTACCCTTAATAAGTCCTATTATATCAATTATTTTAGATTTGACTTCCTTGTCTCTGATCTTTTGTAATTTTAATTTAGCATATTTAACAATATCTTCTTTTTTAGGGTAATTGTGGAAAATAGGTTGTTTTCTTTTCCTGGATACATACGATTAAAATCTGTCAGAAGCTGAAAAAGAATGATATTATTAGAGGTTTTTGAACTACATAAATTATCACAACACCTTTAAAACACAACACATTAAAATGATAAGTTTATGAGGAAGTCATAGGCGGCAGCTAATATTATTGTTGAATATGGCCTACCTATATATTAAACTATCATTTAGCCAAGACACACCTTGTAGATTATGACTTATTATAAGTGTGAAGATTGTGTTCAAAAACTTAATAAATGTGTTGCAAAGAAAGCCAACTTTACTTACCAATGAATATCCCTCAGGTTGTTTTAAGGCTGGAAAATCCTTGAAATAATCAATAATTTCACCTGCGGCAGAGCGTTTTAGGCGTTGGTCTGCAGTTTTCTGCCCACTTGTCTTGAACCTCTTGCCATGGATCCACATTGTTTTTTAACCACGACAAAATATTCTTTTACCAGATCTGCAATTATTATTTTATTGATTAGTTTATCAATAAAAAACAAGTTAAGTAAAATTCTGTGCTTTGAAATTACATACCACATTCTAGAGAGTCAATGTCATCTTCATTTATAGTTGAGGTTGATCTTGATAGAGAGGATTGAGAAGATGAACGACTAATCCAGGCAGCTCTCCACTTGTACGTAACTTCCTCCTTCGGCTATGTAACTCTCATATAATTTTCCACTTGCATTTTTTTTAGCTAATCTATGGTAGCCGATAAATATTCTTCACTAGTAATTTTTTTTGCTGGATTGTTTTGCAGTTTGTTTTCTATAAGCAGCTGGCTCAATTTCCTTCTAGAACTCTCGGACAGTAATCCTCTTTCTCCTTCTTAAGTATGCTCTGCCATTTAAACTTTCCTGTATAAATAATTAATATTGTTTTCACTTAGGTTAAGGTAATGAAACATTATACACAAATAACAAATATTGTTTTGAAATTTAAAATCACTGGCAAGTATATCCACCCATTTAAGTTTCATAATGTTTTAAATAATATTAAAAAGAGAAAATATTTGTATGTTTGTTTGTAAAGATTAAACCAGCATCTGTTACATTCACAAATAAAATATGGCCTAAATACTATGAGAAAACAATATTAGGAATTTGCAACGAATGCATTATCTCCACTATACCTACCACTTCTAGAAGAAAATAAACTAATAACAATCTATCTACTCATTAACTACAAGCATTATGTTAATAACTGATTCTTACTTACCTTCTTCTTCATATACAGAGATAGTGCTGCAAATTTAGTTTGACTTGCAACATCTACCCCAATAGGTAACACACAAACCTGTGATTGGTTTCATGGCACAGCATTTGTAACGTATTTGCATCATACTACTAGCAAAGAATAAATAGATAACAGAAGTAACCACTTATCTACATAGGTATTTTGCCAATTATAATAAGCACAAACTTAACTACACAATATTTGTCAATAATCATACAGTAATATATGTATTTTATATATAAAGTTACTAATAGTTTTAAACTACAAATTGTATGTACTATGTAATGAAAATAGAAGTTACACTTAGTATTTTTGATACTGCAAAACAAATCAAACATAGAGTGAATAACTAAATATAACATTATACCCAAAACCACAAACATGATTTGTACCTTGATAAAACTTTTTTATTCCAGCAGGAGCATGGTTTGTAAGACATACACTAAATATGTGCTAAGTGCAAGGCTTGCACAGGCAATAGGTACATTTGTTGAAGATAACTTTAAAAAAGATTGGTCAACCTTAGTCCTAAAGTTCTCTGTTACAAAGGATACTAATGAGAATGGAGTCTTATAAAGTGACTAGATAGCCAATATAAACATTTACTTA